>CM035436.1:153565585-153570585 GCA_020310875.1 Ceratopteris richardii | reverse complement strand
AATGACTATGAATATATGTATTGAATCTATCAAATGTACATTCCCATTGGCATGTAGGATGATGCCCAATGGTACTCAGAGGTGTAGGCTAGGTAGTAGCTCTCACACACTCACAAATTAGATTGGATTAGCCTCGGGAAGAGTGTCACATGACCCGCGACTTTTACATTGACTTTTTATAAGAGTTTCTGAATGAATTTGAATTTGAATTCAAATTAAAGCTCCCTTGATTCTCTCCACTAGACTTAGGGAGATATTCCCTCAACTAGATCACCTAATGTTTCCACGACTCTAGTCTAGTAGGTATGATTACAATGTTGATAAAGTCACATGGACTTTTACATGAGATAAAAGTAAGAATCAATAAGACTAGGTTCACATGATTATTGACTCTTGTGAATGTATCATCCAAGGGTTCAATCTTTTATGCTTTCCAAGGGTTCAATAGTCCAAGCTTCATGTTGGGTCTTCAAAGGCACACAACAATGCCAAGTGTTAAGGCTTGCTTGCACCAACAGCTCCCCCTCAAGCCAAACACTTGCTTGAGTCTTTATCTTTAGTCTTCAATGATATCCTGTAATCCAATCATGGATTTAAACCTGCATAGCTTGCTCCCATCCAAAGCTTTTGTAAGCAAATCTGCACATTGAATGTTAGTGGACACATATGATAATTGGATTTCTTTGCTAAGTAGTTTCTCCCTCACATAGTGGTAATGCACCTCTATGTGTTTTGTCCTAGCATGATACACAGGATTAGCAGCTAAATGGAGTGAACTTGTGTTATCACCAAATATGATAGGTGGCCTTGTATATAGGCCCAATTCTGAGTATAGTAGCTTCAACCATATTGATTCTTGAGTGGCATTGGCTAGCCCTCTATACTCTGCCTCAGTAGATGATAGAGCCACTGTGGGTTGTTTCTTGGATGACCAAGAAATAGGTTTATCACCTGCAAAGCATATGTAACCAGATGTACTCCTCCTGTCATCCTTGCAACCTGCCCAATCTGCATCTGAGTATACCTTGATATCAATATCTGATGAATATGGATAATACAAACCATGATTTTGTGTTCCCTTTAGGTACTTTACTATCTTCTTGGCTGCCTCCAAATGTGGTACTCTTGGCTTATGCATAAATTGGCTAAGTACACTAACACCATATGAGATATCAATCCTAGTTAAGGTAGCATAATTGAGACTACCTACCAAACTTTGGTAACCTGTAATATCCTTGAGTTCTTCTCCTTCATGTGCACTGAGTTTGTGGTTGACCTCCATAGGAATGTTTGAGACTTTAGCTTCCTGCAAATTAAACTTCTTGACCATGTCCTGAATGTACTTCTTCTGAGTAATGTATATACCTGAATTTGTGTAGACCAATTCAAGCCCTAGGAAGTACTTCAATAATCCAAGATCATTGATCTTGAATTCCTTCATCATTTGACCTTTGATGTGTTTAATTCCTTGAACATCATTTCCTGTAATAATGATGTCATCAACATAGACACACAAGTATATTACCTCTGAATTGTTCTTCTTTATAAATAATGAAGTATCTGCTTTACTCATCACAAATCCTTGATCCAAGAGATAGGTTGTCAACCTATAGTTCCATGCTCTAGGTGCCTGCTTCAATCCATACAGAGCTTTCTTCAATTTGCAAACATGATTTACCTTATTGGGATCTTCATAGCCAGGTGGTTGTGACATGTAGACCTCTTCAGATATCCATCCATTCAAGAATGCATTCTTCACATCCAATTGGTACATGTTCCAATTCTTGGATGCAGCTACACTCACCATAATTCTGATAGTTGGCATCTTTTCCACAGGAGAAAATGTCTCCTCATAATCAATGCCTTGGGTTTGTGCAAAACCCTTGGCCACCAACCTAGCTTTGTACCTGCTTATTGAACCATCTGAGTTCCTTTTGAGTTTGTAGATCCATCTGGATCCTATAACCTTCATGGAGTCCTTCTTGGGTACCAAGTCCCAAGTATCACTCTCCTTGAGAGCCTCCATTTCTTCATCCATTGCTTCCTTCCATTCTGGTTTAGTAATAGCTTCCTCAAATGTACCTGGTTCTTCACTTAAAATATCCTTTGCAAGATATACAGAGTGCTTGGTTACAAGTGAAGTATCATATCCATACCTAATAGGTTTCTTCTTTTCCCTTGAAGATCTCCTCATAGCTTGAGTTGAGGATTCTGGATTATCTTCAAGTTGCTTTATCTTCATCTTCCCTTTGGATTTCCAAGCTTTGAATTCTTCAATGTTGATGGTGTCTTCATCATCTGAGCTTGTATCCTCATTCTGAGTTGGTTCTTGTCTGACAAGCTTTGGAAAGTCTTCTTCCATATCATAAGGTAAATTCACTTTCCTGCACTCATTATCATACCATGAATCATTTTCATCAAAGATTACATCTCTGCTTACCTTGAAGCCTTTGTTTGAGGGGTTATAGAACCTGTATCCTTTCTGATTCAAATCATAACCAATAAAGATACACTTTTCAGCCTTAGGGTCTAGCTTTCCCCTTACCTGTGAGGGAATATGCACATATGCAACACACCCAAAGATCTTGCAATGATCCAGAGATGGTCTCTTACCATGCCAAGCCTCATAGGGTGTCATTCCATCAAGTGTCTTTGATGGCAACCTGTTGATTAAGTATGTGGCAGTAGATACACTCTCTGCCCAAAGATAATTTGGTAGTTTCTTCTCATTGAGCATAGACCTAGCTGTCTCCACAATGATTCTATTTCTTCTTTCAGCTACCCCATTTTGTTCTGGAGAGTACCTTGTGGTAATCTCCCTCTTGATTCCTCTTTCCTGCAAGAACTCTTCAAAGTCATTGGAGAAGTATTCTCCACCACCATCAGACCTTAACCTCTTCAAATGTCTACCTGTTTGATTCTCTACTAATGCAAGATACTTTTTGAAGCAATTAAATACTTCATCTTTATGTTTCATGAAGTACAAGACAGTCCATCTGCTATAATCATCTATAAAAGATACATAGTACCTTGATCCAGATATGGATGGCTCCTTGCTTGGTCCCCACACATCTGTATGCACCAATTCCAAGTAATCTTCATGCATAAATCCTTTTTGGTATATGGCAACCTGTGTGACTTGCCAAATTGACAAGCCCCACACTTGTATATCATGTGTTGCTTGGATACATTAGGTATCCCAAGCACACATTGATCTCTGCTCATCTGCTTTATGGTTCTCTCTCCAATGTGACCCAATCTCTTGTGCCACATCTCCAATTCTGATAGGGTTTGGTCCCTATAGTTGTACAAGGCAATATTTTTAGTATCCTCAAGTTCAAAGGTAAATAGTCTACCTGACTTCTCTCCCTTGGCTATCCTTCTGAATCCATGTCTTGGATCCTCCACAAATGCACCATGTTGAGTGAACCTGACCTGTAGACCTTTTTCAACAATCTGACCTACACTCATCAGATTCTTGGTGATTGTTGGGACATACAATACTCTGCTTAGCAAATTCTGATTACCATCACTTGTTTTGACATTACCTACTTTAACCACTGAGTGTTTAGTGTCATCACCTGTCTGCACTTGGTGTTTGCCTTTAGGTTCTTCCAAATCAGAGAGTAAGGCAACATTCCCAGCTACATGGTTAGAGCAACCTGAATCAATATAGAACAAATGATCATCATTGATACCTGGTTTAGATGTCATGTTCATAATCAACAAGGAATCATCTTGATCCTCTGCATAATTGTTGTAATCCTTTCTGTTCCTGTATCCTCCTTGATAATTTCCATTGTGATTGTAGCTATTGTTGTAGTTGTTGTTGTAATTATTGTTGTAGCCATGGTAGCCTTGAGATTGATTGAATCTGCCTCTGCCTTGGGAGTATCCTCCTCTTTGGTGACCTCTTCCTCTTTGGTTCTTGTAGTTTTTGTAGCATTCATCTGTAGTATGATTAGACAAGCCACATATATTGCATGGGGATTGATTATAGGGTCTCCCCCTACCTGACTTACCTCCTCTGCCCCTACCTCTAGATGATCTACCTCTCCCTGCATAGTTTGCTTGGGAGGTGGATCCTTCATCATCAACCTTCTTGCTTTTACCTTTATCTTTAGACTTCTTATCTGTATATAGGGCAGAGGGATTGTTACCTTTTGATTGCTCTCCATTCTTTGTGATCTTGGCTTCATGTGTGAAGAGTTGTCCAATCAGAGTGGTTAGATCAGGTGCTTGGATGTCCATGTACAAGTCCATTGCAGTGGTAAAGCTCTCCCACTTGTCATCTGCTTTGAGTCCATTGATCACTTGTCTGACTATTTGCTCTTCTTCAATCTCTTCACCAACACTTGCAAGTTGATCTGCTATGTCTTTGACTTTGGTGACAAAATCTGAAACACATTGTTTTGATTGCTTCCTAAGAGTTGTAAACTCAATCCATAGCTGATTCTTTCTGGCCCTTGTGCTTGATGAGAAGTATGTTGACAAGGTCTCCCAAGTCTCTTGGGAAGTCTTACAGTTCCTAACATGAGGTAGAAGGAAATCAGAGATAGAGTTTAGAAGATATGACCTTGCCAAAGCATCTTTAGCACACCATTGATTAAGTCTCTCATGCTCATCCTTTGTAGGTAGGCCTCTGGTTTTGAATGAGGGCAACTCCTCATCTCCTGATATGTATCCATACAAGCTTCTCCCTTGTAGATAAGTCTTCATTCTTAATGACCATGCCTGGTAGTTATTCCTATCCAATTTCTCAATAAAGGAAGGGAAACCATCACCCATGATTACCTTGTTTGCTCTGATACCACTGTTGAGTGTGATGGCTGGGTACAATCAGAAGATCAAGGTGGTGCTGCTAGACCTGCTTCACACCTGCCCTTTCTTTTCTTCAGATATGGTTAGGAGACTCCTTGAGCTTCCAAATGACACCAAGAAACTATATATGTGCTTTACAAAGTGATTGAGTAATGATCAAATAAAAACAGATAAGTTTG
>CM035436.1:153528085-153543085 GCA_020310875.1 Ceratopteris richardii | reverse complement strand
TGAATCCACACTACAGAGTAGCTCCTACAATAGGCTTGAAACCACCAAGTGCAAGAGAGAACTTCTGCACGTATACACGCGTCAAAGTAACTCCAAAAATGTACCAAAAGTGTGTACCCAAATGAGCACAAATCCCTTGTTTTATAGGCCTCAATAGGCCAAGAGAGCCTTGCCGAATCTTCACGTCCATTGATCACGTGCCGGTTAACCTCCCAAAATTGGAGGGGTAGGTCAATTATTCCCTTGATTTGAATTGGGTCCTCAAAAATAGGTAGTTGCCGCAACATTTGTTTATCCACTTTTACTTTTGGCAGTACACTTTTACTTTTACCAACTCACTTTTACCTCTTCATCCAGTTCTGACAATCCAACGAAGCCGATTGGTCCATCTGCTTATCCAATCATGGTGTTCCTCCACTGCCCCACCTTGCAGCAATCTTCTAGAGATAACTGGCTCCATATTCTGGAGTCCTCTTCATGTTCTTCAAACAATTACTTAAGAATTTAAATGACTTAGATTCAGCTTCTTTCTCTTCTTCGGGAGATCTCTTTGGTTCGGTCTTCTTAGAAGTCTGTTGAGCCTCCTCGACATATGTGTGGGTGTATGTGTGTGAAGTTGTGTGAGTGTGAGTGTGTGGAATTGTGTGTGAGTGGAAGTGCATGTGTGATTACGTGTGTGTGCTATGCTTGTGTGTGTGCTTTATGTGAGTGATTATGTGTGTGAGGGTGTGGGCGAGGGTGAAAGTGAGGGGGAGTGCGAGGGGAAGTGTGCGGAGTGGGGGGGGGGAATTGTGGGAGGCAGAGGGGGGATTTTTGGGAGGCGGAGGGGGAAAATGTAGGAGGCGGAGGGGGTAAATTGTGGGAGGCGGAGGGGGAAATGTGGGTTGAGGGGGCGCAAGGTGGGGGGTTGAGCGGGGTTGGAGGGGGTTGGGGTTGGGGGTTGAGTGGGGTTGGAAGGGGTTGAGGGGGCGCAAGGTGGGGGGTTGAGCGGGGTTGGAGGGGGTTGGGGTTGGGGGTTGAGTGGGGTTGGAAGGGGTTGAGGGGGCGCAAGGTGGGGGGTTGAGCGGGGTTGGAGGGGGTTGGGGTTGGGGGTTGAGTGGGGTTGGAAGGGGTTGAGGGGGCGCAAGGTGGGGGGTTGAGCGGGGTTGGAGGGGGTTGGGGTTGGGGGTTGAGTGGGGTTGGATGGGGTTGAGGTTGGGGATTGAGTGGGGTTGGATGGGGTTGAGGGGGCGCAAGGTGGGGGGTTGAGCGGGGTTGGAGGGGGTTGGGGTTGGGGGTTGAGTGGGGTTGGATGGGGTTGAGGGGGCGCAAGGTGGGGGGTTGAGCGGGGTTGGAGGGGGTTGGGGTTGGGGGTTGAGTGGGGTTGGATGGGGTTGAGGGGGCGCAAGGTGGGGTGTTGAGCGGGGTTGGAGGGGGTTGGGGTTGGGGGTTGAGTGGGGTTGGATGGGGTTGAGGGGGCGCAAGGTGGGGGGTTGAGCGGGGTTGGAGGGGGTTGGGGTTGGGGGTTGAGTGGGGTTGGATGGGGTTGAGGGGGCGCAAGGTGGGGGGTTGAGCGGGGTTGGAGGGGGTTGGGGTTGGGGGTTGAGTGGGGTTGGATGGGGTTGAGGGGGCGCAAGGTGGGGGGTTGAGCGGGGTTGGAGGGGGTTGGGGTTGGGGGTTGAGTGGGGTTGGATGGGGTTGAGGGGGCGCAAGGTGGGGGGTTGAGCGGGGTTGGAGGGGGTTGGGGTTGGGGGTTGAGTGGGGTTGGATGGGGTTGAGGGGGCGCAAGGTGGGGGGTTGAGCGGGGTTGGAGGGGGTTGGGGTTGGGGGTTGAGTGGGGTTGGAAGGGGTTGAGGGGGCGCAAGGTGGGGGGTTGAGCGGGGTTGGAGGGGGTTGGGGTTGGGGGTTGAGTGGGGTTGGATGGGGTTGAGGGGGCGCAAGGTGGGGGGTTGAGCGGGGTTGGAGGGGGTTGGGGTTGGGGGTTGAGTGGGGTTGGATGGGGTTGAGGGGGCGCAAGGTGGGGGGTTGAGCGGGGTTGGAGGGGGTTGGGGTTGGGGGTTGAGTGGGGTTGGATGGGGTTGAGGGGGCGCAAGGTGGGGGGTTGAGCGGGGTTGGAGGGGGTTGGGGTTGGGGGTTGAGTGGGGTTGGATGGGGTTGAGGGGGCGCAAGGTGGGGGGTTGAGCGGGGTTGGAGGGGGTTGGGGTTGGGGGTTGAGTGGGGTTGGATGGGGTTGAGGGGGCGCAAGGTGGGGGGTTGAGCGGGGTTGGAGGGGGTCGGGGTTGGGGGTTGAGTGGGGTTGGAAGGGGTTGAGGGGGCGCAAGGTGGGGGGTTGAGCGGGGTTGGAGGGGGTTGGGGTTGGGGGTGCATTGGGGACTTGGTCGGTTGCTCACAAACAGCAAAAGGGTCCATGATGCATCGCTCACCCTCTCGACCTCAATTAGATTTGAGTGGTGCGGCTATCCATGGCTCTCAAGAGGAAGATCGCACACCAGCTATTCTTCTTCCAAATCAAAGTGATGCTATCTCCCATTTCGCGATAGACATTGGAGGATCATTAATGAAGCTTGTGTATTTTTCAAGACATTCTGATAGCTCCAAGACACCGATAACACCAAGAAAAATGTGTGGGTTGTTGGAACGGAGGAGGGAGAGAGAGAGAGGCATATGGAGGCTCTACAGACCCCCACATCAAGCCTTTGCACCGTCCCTGGTGCAATTTCTTCCTTATTATGTTTATTTTGATGAAATCTAGGTAAAGTGTAATTACTGAACGAAAATACGATATATACCGGGGATGAAGTGCTTCCATTTTGATTTAGGTCAGATACTTCTTCACCCTAGAAATATTGACCAAGGGCATCCTCTTACCCTGCAAATCTTCTAGATGTACTGCTCCATGAGGTAATACTTTTATCACTGTGTAAGGTCCTATCCATTTGGGTGCCAGTTTGGTTGGAATTGCTGGGACCTGATGCTAAAACCATAGATCCTTCTTGTACTTCATTGGACCTCAGATACTTGTCATGCAGTCTTTTGCGCTCTTCTTGTTTTACCTGAAGTTTTTGCATTGCTTCTTCTCTGTATTCTTCTAATGCCACCAATCTCTGAATGGGTGGTTCAATTCCAATGGTTTTGATTCCTATTTCCTTTCTGATAATGAACTCAAATGGTGCCAATGCCTCTTTTCCATAAACTAAACGAAATGGAGTTTCGCCTGTGGTTCCCCTCTTCGTGGTTCTGAAAGCCCAAATTGCACCAATTAGTGCTAGTGGCCAAGAGCTTTGATGATCAAAAGATAATTTGCGAAGTAGTCCAATCAAAATCTTATTGGAACTCTCTGCTTGGCCATTTGCCCTTGGGTAATAGGCACAAGATTTTTTATGGAAGATCTTGTACCTGTCAAATTTAAACTGGAGCAATTGATTTACAAAATGTGTGCCTCTATCACTAGTAATCTCCAGTGGGCAACCAAATCTTGAGAAAATACGTTTATACATAAATTTAGCTACAGTTAAAGCCGTGCAGTCCACAGTAGCTTTAGCCTCTATCCATTTAGTGGCATAGCATGTGGCCATCAAAATATACTTTTTACCTCCTGGTTGCCCAGTTGGGCTAATTGGCCCTATGAAATCAAGACCCCATCGTTCAAATGGGAGCCATCCTGTAGATATGACCAATGGTTGGAAATTCAATCTGGTTGGCGTGGGAGCACACCTCTGGCAGATGTGGCATTCTTTGGCGAACTTGATTGCGTCTTTGAAAATGTGAGGCCACCATAATCCTTTGTGGATGATTCTATGAGCCAATTCTTTCCCCTTTAGATGTCCTTCACTGTGTGCAGCTTCTAGCAAAAGATTTACCTCCTCTGGATAGACACACCTTCTCAATATATCATCCTGACAGTATTTATATAAATTTCCATTTATAAGAGAATATGCTTTGGCTTTCAGGAGCAATCTTCTCTTTTCTACCGATGTCAAGTGTTCTGGAATCTTTCCAGTAGTGAGAACATGAAGAATTTCATCATACCAACCAGTTCGAATTGTTACTAGAAAAAGATTGCTATCCACCAATTCGTCATTAATACCTGTTGCCTTTTCGCTCATTGCCGTCCTGGATACTTGGTCTGCCATGTAGTGCTCTTTTCTTGGCTTAATATGAATATCAAAATTAAATTCTTGAAATAAGAGTAACCATCGCCAGATCCTTCCAGCTACTCTGGGCTTGTTAATCAGGTACTTCAAAGGTTGATGATCAGTTATGACAATAAAATGCACACCTAAGAGGTAATGCCGGAATTTTTGAAGAGCGAACACGATAGCCAAACCTTCCCTTTCAGTAGTGCTGTAGTTCCTTTCTGCTTTGGTAAGCAATCTGCTAGCATAAACGATAGGTTGGTCTATCTTCTGTGATGATGGTTGAGCCAAAACTGCTCCAACTGCATGAAGACTGGCATCTGTATGTACATGGAACTCTAATGACCAATTAGGAACAGTTAAAAGAGGAGCAGTACATAGCCTCAATTTTAATTCGCAAAATGCTTTCTCAGCTTCAGGAGTCCATGAGAAAGGGACATTCTTACTTGTAAGCCTGGACAAGGGCTTAGCTATTTCTGAATACATTCTGATAAATCATCTATGATATCCTGCATGGCCCAAGAAACTTTGCACCTCCTTTGGGCTTTGTGGAATTGTCATGGAAAGGATAGCAGTGATCTTTGCCGGATCAACCGTTATCCCTTCAACCGATACTATGTGGCCCAGGAGAGTGCCTTTGGTCACCAAAAAATGACATTTAGCAGGATTCAACTTCAAACCTGTTTTGAGACACTGCTCAAAGATTTCCTTTAGATTATCCAAATGGTTATTGAAATCTTGAACTATTGCCCTCTTGTCTTTTCGTGAGAATACTGAAAAATCATCCATAAAAATGCGCAGAAATGAGGTTAACCATTTCCCTAGTATGAGGTACATAGTCCTATTGAAGGATGCTGGTGCATTCTTCAAGCCAAAAGCCATACGGGTATAAACATATGTGCCCCATGGTGTAACAAAAGCCGTCTTGTCTCTATCTTCAGGATGAATGGCTATCTGATTGTAGCCACTGAATCCATCAAGAAAACTATATAAAGAGTGTCCGGCTACTTCTTCAAGCACCTGCTCTGTGAATGGTTGGGGAAAGCCATCTTGAATAGTTACTTTATTCAAGGCACAAAAATCAACACATACTCTTATTTTGCCGTTTTTCTTTGGTACAATGACCATGGAAGAAAGCCACCGTGAGTGTTCTACCGGAACAATAATACCTGCCTCTTCCAATTTTGTGATTTCTAACTTTACTGCCTCTGCATACTTTGGATTAAGTCGGTAAGGCCTACTTCTTGCAGGTGAAGCTCCTTCCATTAAGGGTATTCGGTGTAATCCAAGCTCCTCAGGTATCCCTGTTAAGTCTTTATAGGACCATGCAAAGACACTTTTATAGGTAAAAAGTAGGGAAGTTACCTTCTGCAATAAAGGCGGATAGTGCCATAACCAAGAAGCCAAGTGAACCATCTGAGGATTCTCTTCATCTCCAAGATTTACTTCTTGAACATATTTTTCAGAATTGGACTCACTTGAAAGTTCATCTCCACTGTATGCAGGAGCAGAGTTCAATTTATGATCCACAATTTGTTCCTTGATCCATCCTAAGGGTATATTTGAGAATGGTAGTTCTTGAAGGTCGCAATTATCTTCCCCAGATGCAGGCACAACTTTGTCTCTTTCTTGTCCTGCAAGCATAAAATCATCTGATTCCTCATGTTTACCTGCCTTTTCCCTACATACCTTCTTAGTGGCGCTAAGTGTTGAATTTTGATTATCTGATTCAATTGGAGATTTCTGTCCTTCCGGAGGTGCCTGCAAAAAATAAGCTTGACTTCCTTGCTTACTCTTTTCTATTTCGTTCATGTGAAGAACATCAGTTTTTCCCTCTTCTCGTCCTCCTTGTGTTGCTTCTGCAAAATCTTCATTTACCTCACATATCTCCACTGTGCAGCATTCTGTACTTCCCATCATCCAACTTAATAGGGCATCATCTTCTGAAGGCATTACCTGAGTTTCCATTGCATATCCAGTAGCCTTGTTGATGTCTGATCCTTCTTCCAAATGTATCTGTAATTGATTGTTAGTACATGTGGAAATCCATAACTTGTTCTTTCCCCAATCCTGTAGAGCCTTTGCTTGCCTTAACCAAGGCCTTCCCAGGAGTAGAGGGTATGAGGTCTCCTGAGGCAGGGCAATAACAACAAAGTCTAAAACAAAATGACAACCCTGCACTATCATAAGTACCTTTTCAACAATGCCCACTGGTGCCACCCGACGTTGATCTGCTAAGGTGACTGTGAAGGGTGCTGCCTTTGTGGGATTGAGCCTTAGTTTCTTCATAGTGAAATCAGGCATCAAATTGATGTCGGAACCTCCATCTATAATAACACCTGCTAGAGCTTCATCCTTGATTAAAACGGATAATCTTGAGCTCTGATAATCAGCTAAGGGTGCAGGAGGAAAGTCCACCATAAAACCCTCTATGCTAGGAGGTGAGCACAAGCATGCAGAATGTATAATCTTCAGCAGATCACTTCTTACTTTAGGACCTATCTTTATGAGTTGATACAGGCTAATCTTATGATGAATACCTTTCAAAATTTCTTCAATGTCCACTTCTTGCTTGCCTTCAGAAGTACTCGTTGGTTGATCTTTTAGCAAAGTAGTTGCCCTCTCATAAGCTTCTTCCATTTCTTCTTGGTCCTTCCATCCCACCTTCTTTTCTACAACTCTATCTTTGAGTCCTTGTTGTTCCTCCTTTTGGGCTACTGCCGCTTGCCTGGCTCTGGTCATCATTGGCATGGATGAAGATGAAACAACATAAGATTGAGCTGTCATACCTTCTACAGGTGGGGAGACTGCAATCATGTGAATAGGAGCCGGACGACCTCTTGGGCAATCTCTGGTGTAGTGATCCTTAGCATCTGGACAGTGTTGACAAGGGGGTGCGTCCTCTGGAAGAGAACACCTGTTCTGCATATGGCCATACTCCCCACAACGGTAACACATTAGAGGCCTATTGTATCTAGGCCGAGTTGGGCGGGTCTCTTCTCTATTAGGTGCATTAGCAGTGCTAGCATAATATGAATCTACACCTTGATGGTTACCTCGCTGTTGTGTCCCCTTAAGGTAGTAGCAGTCTCTTGCCTCATGACCCTCTTTGCCACAGAACTGACAACTGACTCTGTTAGGACAATTTACATTGGAATGTCCATTATTATTACATATTGTACACCAAACCTGTCTTCGTATGTCCTGGGTAGTCTGCAAGTCTTCAAGCTCACGCCTAAGTTGAGACACTTCATCCATATTATGAGTTGAGAGTGGCTGTATGACCTTCTCTTCTTGGCGACTTTGCTGCATCCTTAAGGCTTCCAACTCCTTCCTGAGTTGCCCGATCGGATCCAAATCGGATGCATAGTTTGGTTGAGACTCTACTTCAAAATGTATTCTAGCCTCCTCAATGCGTGATGCAGTTGCAACAAAATCATCAAGTGTTGCATCCAGTCTGAGGGATTCCCGAAGCTTTTGTTGAGAGGACTTAGGCAGAGCCTTCTCAATCCATTTTTTGACTAAAAAATCACCTGGAGCATGAGGCAAACGAGAAACAAGTGCTTTAGTTCTTGTGTGTAATTCATGGAAGGATTCACCTGCTCGTAATTTTAGGTTCTCTAGCTGGTCTAGAGCTCGTTCTGAGGAGTCGCTTGGTCGAAATGTCCGCGAGAATGCCGCTTTTAGTGCCTCCCACGTAGTGAAGTGCCCATCAGCATACTGGCTATACCATTTGTCCGCAAGGCCTTCCAATGTAGATGGAAAGAGCACCAACATTGCATCCTCCCGGTTCTGCAATCCTCTTCCACGACATAATGAGACGAATCTCCTCACGTGGTCATCTGCATCTTCATAAGCCAATCCTTTAAATGTAGGAAACTTGATGTTCAACCTAGAGAGTAAATGGGAAAGATCCTCCATTGGTGCCGGCGCTTCTTCTGAAGTATCTGAGGAAAAATCTAAGGTTCTCCTATGCTTCTCTTTTGATAATGGTGTTACTCCCAAATCAATGGATAGATTCAAGGATGGTGGAGGAGAGGTAGGCTCACTGGTTGTGGTTATTTCTAACTTGTTGAGACGCTTCCGTTCACGATGAGACTCCTTGTCCGCCCGCGTATGGGTCATGTACCTATTCGCAAATACAATAGGGCGACAATCCTCTCACAAAAATGCAAAGGTCCCGCCAGGCGTGCCAAACTGTAGAGGAGGTACTGGGGTATCCGCTTTTAACAAAAGTAGAGAATGAAAACTAAACACGTCCAGTACATCACCTACTCAAGGGGGGTTCTCTTTAGGGAAATATACCCTTTAACATTTCTGTGAACAGGTAGATAACACGGATTGCACAGAGTGGTACATACTTCAGAAAATATGAATAACAATTGACCAAGGAAGACCATACACGTCTTGATTCGATTCAGATGATTTCAAGATTTGACAAGGAAATGTTAAAAAAACTAATGCTCAGAGCTTCGTGGTATTCTATGCAGATAAATACAGATCAATACAAATAATGAAGGAATTGCTCAAGAGAATAGAGCTTAACACCAATAGTGTCTCACAGAAAAGAAAGAAAATCCAAGACACTCTCTTTCACTATAGTGCTCATAGCCCTCCCTGAGAAGCCTACCCTCTGAATCCACACTACAGAGTAGCTCCTACAATAGGCTTGAAACCACCAAGTGCAAGAGAGAACTTCTGCACGTATACACGCGTCAAAGTAACTCCGAAAATGTACCAAAAGTGTGTACCCAAATGAGCACAAATCCCTTGTTTTATAGGCCTCAATAGGCCAAGAGAGCCTTGCCGAATCTTCACGTCCATTGATCACGCGCCGGTTAACCTCCCAAAATTGGAGGGGTAGGTCAATTATTCCCTTGATTTGAATTGGGTCCTCAAAAATAGGTAGTTGCCGCAACATTTGTTTATCCACTTTTACTTTTGGCAATACACTTTTACTTTTACCAACTCACTTTTACCTCTTCATCCGGTTCTGACAATCCAACGAAGCCGATTGGTCCATCTGCTTATCCAATCATGGTGTTCCTCCACTGCCCCACCTTGCAGCAATCTTCTAGAGATAACTGGCTCCATATTCCGGAGTCCTCTGCATGTTCTTCAAACAATTACTTAAGAATTTAAATGACTTAGATTCAGCTTCTTTCTCTTCTTCGGGAGATCTCTTTGGTTCGGTCTTCTTAGAAGTCTGTTGAGCCTCCTCGACATATGTGTGGGTGTATGTGTGTGAAGTTGTGTGAGTGTGAGTGTGTGGAATTGTGTGTGAGTGGAAGTGCATGTGTGATTACGTGTGTGTGCTATGCTTGTGTGTGTGCTTTATGTGAGTGATTATGTGTGTGAGGGTGTGGGCGAGGGTGAAAGTGAGGGGGAGTGCGAGGGGAAGTGTGCGGAGTGGGGGGGGGGGGATTGTGGGAGGCGGAGGGGGGAATTTTGGGAGGCGGAGGGGGAAAATGTAGGAGGCGGAGGGGGTAAATTGTGGGAGGCAGAGGGGGAAATGTGGGTTGAGGGGGCGCAAGGTGGGGGGTTGAGCGGGGTTGGAGGGGGTTGGGGTTGGGGGTTGAGTGGGGTTGGAAGGGGTTGAGGGGGCGCAAGGTGGGGGGTTGAGCGGGGTTGGAGGGGGTTGGGGTTGGGGGTTGAGTGGGGTTGGAAGGGGTTGAGGGGGCGCAAGGTGGGGGGTTGAGCGGGGTTGGAGGGGGTTGGGGTTGGGGGTGCATTGGGGACTTGGTCGGTTGCTCACAAACAGCAAAAGGGTCCATGATGCATCGCTCACCCTCTCGGCCTCAATTAGATTTGAGTGGTGCGGCTATCCATGGCTCTCAAGAGGAAGATCGCACACCAGCTATTCTTCTTCCAAATCAAAGTGATGCTATCTCCCATTTCGCGATAGACATTGGAGGATCATTAATCAAGCTAGTGTATTTTTCAAGACATTCTGATAGCTCCAAGACACCGATAACACCAAGAAAAATGTGTGGGTTGTTGGAACGGAGGAGGGAGAGAGAGAGAGGCATATGGAGGCTCTACACTATCTATCTATCTATCTATCTATCTATCTATCTATCTATCTATCTATCTATCTATCTATCTATCTATCTATCTATCTATCTATCTATCTATCTATCTATCTACCTATCTATCTATCTATCTATCTATCTATCTATCTATCTATCTATCTATCTATCTATCTATCTATCTATCTATCTATCTATCTATCTATCTATCTATCTATCTATCTATCTATCTATGTATCTATCTATCTATCTATCTATCTATCGATCGAGCGAGCGATCGATCGATCGATCTATCTATCTATCTATCTATCTATCTATCTATCTATCTATCTATCTATCTATCTATCTATCTATCTATCTATCTATCTATCTATCTATCTATCTATCTCTCTATCTATCTATCTATCTATCTATCTATCTATCTATCTATCTATCTATCTATCTATCTATCTATCTATCTATCTATCTATCTCTCTATCTATCTATCTATCTATCTATCTATCTATCTATCTATCTATCTATCTATCTATCTATGTATCTATGTATCTATCTATCTATCTATCTATCTATCTATCTATCTATCTATCTATCTATCTATCTATCCATCTATCTATCTATGTATGTATCTATGTATCTATGTATCTATCTATCTATCTCTCTATCTGTCTATCTATCTATCTATCTATCTATCTATCTATCTCTCTATCTATCTATCTATCTATCTATCTATCTATCTATCTATCTATCTATCTATCTATCTATCTATCTATCTATCTATCTATCTATCTATCTATCTATCTATCTATCTATCTATCTATCTATCTATCTATCTATCTATCTATCTATCTATCTATCTATCTATCTATCTATCTATCTATCTATCTATCTATCTATCTATCTATCTATCTATCTATCTATCTATCTATCTATCTATCTATCTATCTATCTATCTATCTATCTATCTATCTATCTATCTATATATCTATCTATCTATCTATCTTGTTGGTGCAAACAAGCCTTAACACTTGGCCTTGTTGTGTGCTTTGAAGATTCAACATAAAGCTTGGACTATTGGAACTTTGGAAGTTTAAAAGATTGGACTCTTGGATGATATATTCACAAGAATCAATAATCATATGAACCTAGTCTTATTGACTCTTATGTTTTTATCTCATGTAAAAAAGGTCCATGTGACTTTACCAACAATGTAATCACACCTACTAGACTAGAGTCGTGGAAAAAGTAGATGTTTTAGTTGAGGGAATATCTCCCTAAGTCTAGTGGAGAGAATCAAGGGAACTTTAATATGAATTCAAATTCAAATTTGTTCAAAATTCCTATAAAAGAGCTATGTAAAAGTCGCGGGTTAGTGGCTCACTCCCCGAGGCAATTCCAAGCAAAATCACTGAGTGTGTGAGAGCTACTCATTAGCCTACACCTCTGAGTACCATTGGGCATCACTCTACATGCCAATGGGAATGTACATTTGATAGTTTCAATACATATACTCATAGTTCTTAACTCTGTGTTCTCTGAGTCATTCACCTCAAAGTCTGTCAACTGCAATAGGACATATCTCAAGATCTACTGAACCAAATTTGATGATCCAGGGCTCATTGGAACCAGCTCAAAGCATTCTACAACACTACAAAATTTCAAGTCATTCTATTCAGCCAATTGGGAGAAATCGCTGTCGAAGTGATCACTGGTATATTTCTGTGTTGTTCCTAAAAAATCGGGGGTGTCCCTGATTTTGCTAAAGATCATGCTCAGTGTATAGTTTGTTATTTGGAGTGATTTAACTTGCTAATGGTAGCTTGTTAAGTTAATTTAATACTCCCAGAAGGAATTAAACCAATTGCAAGTGTGCTGGACACACTGAGCTTAGGACTGAGCAGGTGTCAATACAGGAATAGAAAGTTTTTGGAGTTGTGAAGGTTCAAAATCATCTGTTTTGATTTGGTCATTACTCAATCATTTTGTAAAGCACATATATAGTTTCTTGGTGTCATTTGGAAGCTCAAGGAGTCTCCTAACCATATCTGAAGAGAAGAGAGGGCAGGTGTGAAGCAGGTCTAGCAGCACCAACTTGATCTTCTGATTGTACCCAGCCATCACATCCAACAGTGGTATCAGAGCAAAACAAGGTAATCATGGGTGATGGTTTTCCTTCCTTCATTGACAAATTGGATAGAAATAACTACCAGGCTTGTTCATTGAGAATGAAGACTTATCTACAAGGGAGAAGCTTGTATGGATACATATCAGGAGATGAGGAGTTGCCCTCATTCAAAACCAGAGGCCTACCTACAAAGGATGAGCATGAGAGACTAAATCAATGGTGTGCTAAAGATGCTTTGGCAAGGTCATATCTTCTAAACTCTATCTCTGATTTCCTTCTACCTCATGTTAGGAACTGTAAGACTTCCCAAGAGACTTGGGAGACCTTATCAACATACTTCTCATCAAGCACAAGGGCCAGAAAGAATCAGCTATGGATTGAGTTTACAACTCTCAGGAAGCAATCAAAACAATGTGTTTCAGATTTTGTCACCAAAGTCAAAGACATTGCAGATCAACTTGCAAGTGTTGGAGAAGAAATTGAAGAAGAGCAAATAGTCAGACAAGTGATCAATGGACTCAAAGCAGATGACAAGTGGGAGAGCTTTACCACTGCAATGGACTTGTACATGGACATTCAAGCACCTGATCTAACAACTCTGATTGGACAACTCTTTACACATGAAGCAAAGATCACAAAGAATGGAGAGCAATCAAAAGCTAACAATCCCTCTGCCCTATATACAGATAAGAAGTCTAAAGATAAGGGTAAAAGTAAGAAGGTTGATGAAGAAGGCTCTACCTCCCAAGCAAACTATGCAGGGAGAGGTAGATCATCTAAAGGTAGAGGCAGAGGAGGTAAGTCAGGTAGGGGGAGACCCTACAATCAATCTCCATGCAATATTTGTGGCTTGTCTAATCATACTACAGATGAATGCTACAAAAACTACAAAAACCAAAGAGGAAGAGGTCACCAAAGAGGAGGATACTCCCAAGGCAGAGGCAGATTCAATCAATCTCAAGGCTACCATGGCTACAACAATAATTACAACAATAGCTACAATCACAATGGCAATTATCAAGGTGGATACAGGAACAGGAAGGATTACAACAATTATGCAGAGGATCAAGATGATTCCTTGTTGATTATGAACATGACATCTAAATCAGGTATCAATGATGATCATTTGTTCTATATTGATTCAGGTTGCTCCAACCATGTAGCTGGGAATGTTGCCTTACTCTCTGATTTGGAAGAACCTAAAGGCAAGCACCAAGTGCAGACAGGTGATGACACTAAACATTCAGTGGTTAAAGTAGGTAATGTCAAAACAAGTGATGGTAATCAGAATTTGCTAAGCAGAGTATTGTATGTCCCAACAATCACCAAGAATCTGATGAGTGTAGGTCAGATTGTTGAAAAAGGTCTACAAGTCAGGTTCACTCAACATGGTGCATATGTGGAGGATCCAAGACATGGATTCAGAAGGATAGCCAAGGGAGAGAAATCAGGTAGACTATTTACCTTTGAACTTGAAGATACTAAGAACATTGCATTATACAACTACAAGGACCAAACTCTATCAGAATTGGAGATGTGGCACAAGAGATTAGGTCACATTGGAGAGAGGACCATAAAGCAAATGAGTAGGGATCAATGTGTGCTTGGGATACCTAATGTATCCAAGCAACACATGATATACAAGTGTGGGGCTTGTCAATTTGGTAAGTCACACAGATTGCCATATACCAAAAAAGGTTTTATGCATGAAGACTACTTGGAATTGGTGCATACAGATGTTTGGGGACCAAGCAAGGAGCCATCCATATCTGGATCAAGGTACTATGTATCTTTTATAGATGATTATAGCAGATGGACTGTCTTGTACTTCATGAAACATAAAGATGAAGTATTTAACTGTTTCAAAAGGTATCTTGCACTAGTAGAGAATCAAACAGGTAGACATTTGAAGAAGTTAAGGTCTGATGGTGGTGGAGAATACTTCTCCAATGACTTTGAAGAGTTCTTGCAGGAAAGAGGCATCAAGAGGGAGATTACCACAAGGTACTCACCTGAACAAAATGGGGTAGCTGAAAGAAGGAATAGACTCATTGTGGAGACAGCTAGGTCTATGCTTAATGAGAAAAAATTACCAAATTATCTTTGGGCAGAGAGTGTATCTACTGCCACATACTTAATCAACAGGTTGCCATCAAAGACACTTGATGGAATGACACCCTATGAGGCTTGGCATGGTAAGAGACCATCTCTGGATCATTGCAAGATCTTTGGGTGTGTTGCATATGTGCATATTCCCTCACAGGTAAGGGGAAAACTAGACCCTAAGGCTGAAAAGTGTATTTTCATTGGTTATGATTTGAATCAGAAAGGATACAGGTTCTATAACCCCTCAAACAAAGGCTTTAAGGTAAGCAGAGATGTCATCTTTGATGAAAATGATTCATGGTATGATAATGAGTGCAGGAAAGTTAGCCTACCTTATGATATGGAAGAAGACTTTCCAAAGCTTGTCAGGCAAGAACCAACTCAGAAGGAGGACACAAGCTCAGATGATGAAGACACCATCAACATTGAAGAGTTCAAAGCTTGGAAATCCAAAGGGAAGATGAAGATGAAGCAACTTGAAGACAATCCAGAATCCTCAACTCAAGCTATGAGGAGATCTTCAAGAGAAAAGAAGAAACCTATTAGGTATGGGTATGATACTTCACTTGTAACCAAGCACTCTATATATCTTGCAAAGGATATCTTAAGTGAAGAACCAGGTACATTT
>CM035436.1:153488085-153498085 GCA_020310875.1 Ceratopteris richardii | reverse complement strand
AAGAATTACAAGAATCAGAGAGGAAGAGGCTACTCAAGAGGTGGATACTCTCAAGGAAGAGGCAGATTCAACCAACATCAAAGCTACAATGGATACAACAATCAATACAACAACAACTACAATCACAATCACAATGGTAACTACCAAGGTGGATTCAGAAACAGAAGAGACTACAACAACTACACAGAGGAGAAAGATGACTCCCTATTGATCATGAATATGACCTCCAAGGCAGGTACAAATGATGATCATTTATTTTATATTGACTCAGGATGTTCTAACCATGTAGCTGGTAATGTGGCACTACTTTCTGATTTGGAAGAACCCAAGGGCAAACATCAGGTACAAACAGGTGATGACACTAAACATTCTGTTGTTAAGATTGGAAATGTGAAGACATGTGATGGTAACCAGAATCTATTGAGCAGGGTACTCTATGTACCAACCATCACCAAGAATCTAATGAGTGTTGGTCAGATTGTGGAGAAAGTTTTGCAGGTCAGATTCACACAACATGGAGCATATGTGGAGGACCCAAGACATGGATTCAGAAGGATAGCCAAAGGGGAGAAATCAGGTAGATTGTTTACCTTTGAGCTAGAAGACACCAAGAACATTGCTTTGTATAATTACAAGGATCAAACACTTTTAGAGTTAGAGATATGGCACAAGAGGTTAGGTCACATAGGTGAAAGAACCCTAAAGCAAATGTGCAGGGATCAATGTGTGCTTAGGATACCTAATGTGTCCAAGCAACACATGATTTACAAGTGTGGAGCATGTCAATTTTGTAAGTCTCACAGGTTACCCTATTCAAGGAAAGGTTTCATGCATGAAGACTACCTAGACTTGGTACACACAGATGTTTGGGGACCTAGCAAGGACCCTTCTATTTCAGGTTCAAGGTATTATGTGTCCTTCATTGATGATTATAGCAGGTGGACCAATTTATACTTTATGAAGCATAAAGATGAAGTGTTTAATTGTTTCAAGAGGTATCTTGCACTTGTTGAAAATCAAACAGGAAGAAGCTTGAAGAGGCTAAGGTCAGATGGTGGAGGAGAGTACTTCTCCAATGAGTTTGAAGATTTCTTGCAGGAAAGAGGCATCAAAAGGGAAATTACTACAAGGTACTCACCTGAACAAAATGGGGTAGCTGAAAGAAGGAATAGACTCATAGTAGAAACAGCTAGGTCTATGCTTAATGAAAAAAAGTTACCAAATTATCTTTGGGCAGAGAGTGTATCCACTGCCACCTATCTCATAAACAGGTTGCCATCCAAATCACTTGATGGCATGACACCATATGAAGCTTGGCATGGTAAGAGACCCTCTCTGGATCATTGCAAAATCTTTGGTTGTGTAGCATATGTGCATATTCCCTCACAGGTAAGGGGAAAGCTAGACCCCAAGGCTGAAAAATGTATCTTCATTGGTTATGATTTGAACCAAAAGGGATACAGATTCTACAACCCAACTAACAAAGGTTTCAAGGTAAGCAGAGATGTCATCTTTGATGAGAATGACTCATGGTATGAGAATGAATGCAGGAAGATTAGTCTACCCTATGACATGGAAGAGGATTTCCCAAAGCTCACCAAGGAGGAATCAATTCAGAAAGAAGATTCAAGCTCAGATGATGATGATACAATAAATCTTGAGGAGTTCAAGGCTTGGAAATCCAAAGGGAAGATGAAGATGAAGCAACTAGAAGATAAACCAGAATCCTCAACTCAAGCAATGAGGAGATCTCAGAGAGAAAAGAAGAAGCCTATCAGATTTGGGTATGACACATCACTTGTAACTAAACATTCTGTATATCTTGCAAAGGACTTGTTGAATGAAGAACCAGGTACCTATGAAGAAGCAATTACCAAACCAGAATGGAAAGAAGCTATGGATGAAGAGATGGAAGCTCTCAAGGAAAGTGATACTTGGGACTTGGTACCCAAGAAAGGCTCTATGAAGGTAATAGGATCCAGATGGATCTACAAACTAAAGAAGAATTCAGATGGAACAATAAACAGGTACAAAGCTAGGTTGGTAGCCAAAGGTTTTGCACAAACTCAAGGCATTGATTATGAGGAGACATTTTCTCCTGTGGCCAAGATGCCAACTATCAGAATATTGGTGAGTGTAGTGATGGAGAGTGTTAATCTCCAAAAGAATAACCTATTCTTGTGATTAGAGCACCTCTATACCAAGAATAAGTCAAAAACTTTCCACTCTTTAGAGGATCAACTTCTAATTATCAAAAGATGAACAAATCTGTGAAGAAGGTGATACACAGAAAAGTCTGCTGCACTATTTCCTTACATTGACTTATCAAACGTGTAAAGTTTTTGATGAAACTTTGTACGAATCATCTCCTAGAGATTGCGCACCTATTCCAAGTTGAATTACTCCAAAAGATTAAGTATAACTTGAGAAATTGATTTCACAAGTTACCTATGTCAGAAACTGTCATCCAAAACAGTCGACTTTACACCTGTAACTTTTAAGACTTGGTTCTCCTTGAATAGAACCCGTTTTACAAAATGCTTTTAGACATAAGTAGCTTATCTTCTAACTTAAAGATTAAGCCCTCACTCATGCAAAACTTTAAACTGTGCTAGGAGAAATGATCAAAACATTGACTTCGAAATATGCGCCTGTTTTAGGAACCTATGAATACACTTCACATATGAATGTTCCTACACTTAATTCACTCAGCCTGATTACAATTGGAAGCTGAAACTTTGCACAGAGGTCAAGCAACTCTCAACTTAGACTTGTACAAAAGCATTCCACAATTGATCTACTGTAGAAGGAGAACACGCAGAAACATCGGGCGCAAAATTTTTCATTTACTCAGAGAAAAAAACAACTGAGTGATGAGAGCAAACTCAAAAACACTTTCCTCTATCTCTTGACTTCTATCTCCCTCATTCTTGACATCTGACTATTGTCACATATGCTCTCATACATGCCCCGACTTTTCTCAAGGTATTTATAGATAATTTGTACATAATTCTTACTGAACAAAAGATCTAAGTCATCTATGACTATGCTAATGTACATATGTGTACACTTCTCTTGTCATCTGATTGTAATCTTCTTCCACACTTTAGGAATTAATTCTTCCTTCATCATTTGATCTTCCAAGCCTTCAATTGGTGATTGGTCTGCACCAACAGCTCCCCCTCAATCATCAATTGAGGTCTTCTCTGTCTTCTTGATACTTGCCATGTCTTTGAACCTTTGTAACTTAGGTCCATCCAGACTCTTTGTCATCATATCTGCCACTTGTTCTTTTGTTGGAGTATACATCACTTCAATCTCTTTATCTAGTACCTTTTCCCTCAAGAAATGATACTGAATCTCTATATGCTTAGTCCTGGCATGAAAAACAGGGTTAGCTGCCAAATACAAAGAACTCATATTGTCTCCAAAAATTATTGGAGTACTATGATCAAACTCAAAACTCTTCATCAAGGTCTTCAACCATATCACTTCTTTTGCAGCTTCTACCATTCCCTTATACTCAGCTTCTGTGGATGATAAAGCAACTGTGTGTTGCTTCTTTGAACACCAAGCCACTAACTTGTCTCCAACATAACATAGATATCCATGAGTAGACCTTCTATCATCTGAGTCACCTGCCCAATCTGCATCACTAAACACTTTGATTCTTGTGTCAGAAGTGAAACCATAATACAAACCTTCACTTAGGGTTCCTTTGATATATCTGAGTACCCTTTGGGCTGCAATCCAATGAGTCTTCTTTGGACAATGCATGAATTGTGACAACACACCTACTGCATATGATAGATCTGGCCTTGTCAAGGTAGCATAGATTAGACTACCTACCAAACTCTGATATTTCTTCATGTCATTGAACTCTTCACCTCCATACCTGCTTAATTTATGATTTACCTCCAATGGTGTAGTTGAGGTCCTGCTATCTTCCATGTTAAACTTGACTAGAAGATTCTTCAAGTATCTCTCTTGTGAAACATATACTCCATGTTGAGTATACACAATCTGCATTCCTAAAAAATAAGATAAGTTTCCCAAGTCACTTATCTTAAACTCCTTCTCTATTTGCTTCTTGAGTTCATTGATTCCTTGAGCATCTGTTCCTGTAACAATAATATCATCAACATAAATGCACATGTAAATGTATCCATTTTCACTTGCCTTCACTAGCAAGCTACTATCTGCCTTTGATGCTTGAAAACCACATTCATTCAAGAATTTGACCAATCTGTAATTCCAAGCTCTTGGGGCTTGCTTCAACCCATATAAAGCTCTCTTGAGCTTACACACATAATCTGATCCAATTGACTCCATGAAGCCTTCTGGTTGCTCCATATATACTTCATCTGCAATGTATCCATTAAGAAATGCATTCTTCACATCCAATTGTGATAATTTCCATCCTTTGCAAGCAGCAATAGCAATCAATATCCTAATTGTAGACATCTTAGCAACAGGACTAAAGGTTTCATCATAATCTATCCCATAAGTTTGGGCATAACCTTTGACCACAAGTCTAGCTTTATATCTAGACACCTTACCATCTGCAAACCTCTTTGTTTTATATACCCACTTGCATCCAATGACTTTCTGATTCTTTGGTCTTGGTACTAATTCCCAAGTTTCATTTTCAAGTAGAGCATCATACTCTTCTTGCATTGCCTTCTCCCAATTCTGTTTACCTTTGGCTTCTTCATAAGTAGTTGGATCTTCTTCTGTTTTCACAATGTAGGCATAATCTTTTGTTGTTAGGAAAGATGTATCATAACTATACCTTATAGGCTCTTTCCTTTCTCTTGTAGATCTTCTGATTTCTGCACTTCTTGAAGTTTCAGCCTCATTTGATTCTGGATCAAATCTTGGCCCTTCTTCTACATGATCCTGCACTCTACATCTAGAGTCAACTTCATCAACAATTTCTTCACATACTTTTACCTTTGCCTTTCCTTTCCTTTGAATTTCTTCAACACCTGTATACTCATTTGGTGATCCTGTATACCATATGTTTTGCTCATCAAATGTTACATCTTTAGTAACAAGAAATTGCTTTGTGGATGGACTCCACAACCTATAACCCATCTGTCTATCATCATATCCAATAAAAACATACTTCTCTGCTTTTGGTTCTAGCTTATGTCTTAATTGTGAAGGAACATAAGCATATGCAATACATCCAAATACTTTACAATGATCAAGACTAGGCTTCTTACCCCACCATGCTTCATAAGGGGTTCCTCCATCCAAAGCTTTGCAAGGCAACCTATTCACAAGGTATGTTGCAGTATTAATGGCCTCTGCCCATAAATAATTTGGACAATTCTTTTCCTTCATCATGGCTCTTGCAAATTCTACAAGAGTCCTATTCCTCCTTTCTGCTACTCCATTCTGTTGAGGGGAGTACCTGCAAGTTACTTCTCTTTTGATACCTGCATTCCACAAATAATCATCAAACTCTTTTGAGAAATACTCTCCCCCTCCATCTGATCTTAACCTCTTTAGCTTTTGTCCTGTGATCCTTTCTGCATAAGCATGAAAGTGTTTGAATGTCTTGAAGACTTCTGATTTGTCCTTGATTACATACAAAGTAATCCACCTGGTTGCATCATCAACAAACAACACATAATATCTGGATCCATTTATGCTATAGTCCCTTGAGGGACCCCATACATCTGTATGAACCAATTCAAGCATGTTTGAATACTTGTACCCTGATTTGTTATAAGAACTTTTATGTGCTTTACCTAATTGACAAGCTTCACACTTGTACACCATATGTTGCCCTTCAATGTTTGGCAATCCAAGCACCACCTGATTCTTTGACATCTCCTTTATAGCTCTCTCATTGAAATGACCTAGCCTTTTATGCCATAGGTCTAATTCAGACATCTTTTGACCTCCATAGGTAAACAATGCATGTCCCACATTACCTTGGACTTTGAGAGTAAACAATCTTCCTTCCTTTTTACCTACAATTATGTTTCTATATCCCTGATTTGGATCTTGTACATAGACACCATCATTTGTAAATCTTACCTCATATCCTTTCTCCACAATTTGCCCTACACTTATCAGATTTTTAGGAATAGTTGGAACATAAAGTACCTTGCTCAGAAGTGTACTTCCACTCTTTGTCTTAACTGATCCAATGCTCTCCACTTTATGTTTGGTATTGTCACCTGTTTGAACTGTATGTCCATTCACCCTTGCTTCCATATCAGTCATCAAGGATAGATTCCCACTCAGATGGTTGCTGCACCCTGAGTCAATATAGAACACTCTTTGATCTTCTCCCATTGATTCATGAGTTGCATTCAGGATAAGAGTCATGTCATCCTTCTGATCTGATGCATAATTGTAATAATTATTGTTGTAGGACTGAGATTGGAAGTTTCTTCCACCTCCTCTACCATATGATGTCCTACCACCTCTTCCTCTGAAATTGCCTCTTTGGTTTCTGCCTCCTCTACCTCTTTGACTATAATTCTGATTGTTGTATCCTCCACTTTGATTATTATACCAACAATCATTTGCCAAATGATTTGTTCTGCCACAAATCCAACAAGCTTTAGCATTATCTTTGTTCTTACCTCCTCTTCCTTTACCTCTGAAATTTGTCTTCCCTTTTGTGAAGTTGGCTTGATTTGAATTCCCTTCATCATCATTTGATTGCTTTCCCTTGCCATTCTTTTTCTTGTCTTTGGAGTACATAGCTTGACTTGTACTTCTATCATTGTCTCCTTTAAGATCCTGCTCAAAGGTTAGCATGTGTCCTAGCAATTGATTAAGATCAGGAGTAAAGTGATCAAGTGACAATTCTATGGACAAGATAAAAGGCTTCCACTTCTCATCACCTCTTAGACCTGTAAGTATTTGTCTTACCAACTTTTCTTCTTCAATATCTTCATCCACTGCTCCCAAGCTATCTGCAATATCTTTCATCCTTGCCACATAATCTGAAATTGATTGTGAGCTCTTCTTCTTGAAGGTTGTGAACTCAGCCCATAGTGAGGACTTCCTTGACTTAGTTGTATTTTGGAAATGCTCTTCCAAAGCATTCCAAACATCTGTGGCACTTTCTAAACCTCTGATGTGAGGTAGAAGGTAATCATTTACAGCCATGTAGATGATACTCCTTGCTTGAGCATCCTTTCTCATCCAAGTCTTCAACATTGCAAGTTCTTCCCTAGTAGGAATACTTGGATCTGCAAACTCTGGTTTTTCTTCATCTCCTGTAATAAATGATATAAGATCTTTGCTCATGAGGTGTGCTTCCATCCTCATGGACCATGCTGGATAATTCTCCCTATCTAGCTTATCAATCTGCAAGCTTTCTCCCATCTTGTATCCACCTGTGTATTGAAACTTCAAGCTTTACAAACAATGTATGTACCTTTACTTCGAATTGAACTCCTTTTGCCTTTCTTGATGTCAATTTGTCTTCTCCTCGAGCTTTGACTCCAAGCTTTCACTTCTTAGTCCTTCAAGTGTTGAATCTCTTGAATCTGCAGCAGTCGGGATCCTTCTTTCTTCAAATTGATGTCTCCTGCTCTGATACCACTGATGGAGAGTGTTAATCTCCAAAAGAATAACCTATTCTTGTGATTAGAGCACCTCTATACCAAGAATAAGTCAAAAACTTTCCACTCTTTAGAGGATCAACTTCTAATTATCAAAAGATGAACAAATCTGTGAAGAAGGTGATACACAGAAAAGTCTGCTGCACTATTTCCTTACATTGACTTATCAAACGTGTAAAGTTTTTGATGAAACTTTGTACGAATCATCTCCTAGAGATTGCGCAACTATTCCAAGTTGAATTACTCCAAAAGATTAAGTATAACTTGAGAAATTGATTTCACAAGTTACCTATGTCAGAAACTGTCATCCAAAACAGTCGACTTTACACCTGTAACTTTTAAGACTTGGTTCTCCTTGAATAGAACCCGTTTTACAAAATGCTTTTAGACATAAGTAGCTTATCTTCTAACTTAAAGATTAAGCCCTCACTCATGCAAAACTTTAAACTGTGCTAGGAGAAATGATCAAAACATTGACTTCGAAATATGCGCCTGTTTTAGGAACCTATGAATACACTTCACATATGAATGTTCCTACACTTAATTCACTCAGCCTGATTACAATTGGAAGCTGAAACTTTGCACAGAGGTCAAGCAACTCTCAACTTAGACTTGTACAAAAGCATTCCACAATTGATCTACTGTAGAAGGAGAACACGCAGAAACATCGGGCGCAAAATTTTTCATTTACTCAGAGAAAAAACAACTGAGTGATGAGAGCAAACTCAAAAACACTTTCCTCTATCTCTTGACTTCTATCTCCCTCATTCTTGACATCTGACTATTGTCACATATGCTCTCATACATGCCCCGACTTTTCTCAAGGTATTTATAGATAATTTGTACATAATTCTTACTGAACAAAAGATCTAAGTCATCTATGACTATGCTAATGTACATATGTGTACACTTCTCTTGTCATCTGATTGTAATCTTCTTCCACACTTTAGGAATTAATTCTTCCTTCATCATTTGATCTTCCAAGCCTTCAATTGGTGATTGGTCTGCACCAACATGTAGCTGCATCCAAGAATTGGAATATGTACCAATTAGATGTCAAGAATGCTTTCTTGAATGGATGGATATCTGAAGAAGTCTACATGTCACAACCACCTGGCTATGAAGATCCAAAAAAGGTACATTATGTTTGTAAATTGAAGAAGGCTCTGTATGGTTTAAAGCAGGCACCTAGAGCATGGAATTACAGGTTGACAACCTACCTCGAAGACCAAGGATTTGTGATGAGTAAAGCAGACACTTGTCTATTCATAAAGAGAAGTAGTACAGAGGTAATCTACTTATGTGTTTATGTTGATGACATCATCATTACAGGCAATGATGTCAATGGGATTAGACACATCAAAGGACAGATGATGAAAGAATTCAAGATTAGTGATCTGGATTATTTAAGTACTTCTTAGGTCTTGAGTTAGTCTACACCAACTCAGGTATATACATCACTCAAAAGAAGTATGTGCAGGATATGGTCAAGAAGTTTGGTTTGCAGGATGCTAAAGTATCTACTACTCCAATGGAGGTCAACCTAAAGCTAAGTGCTCATGAAGGAGAAGAAGTTCAAGACATCACAGGATACCAAAGTATGGTAGGTAGTTTGAACTATGCTACCTTGACAAGAATTGACATAGCATATGGAGTTAGTGTGCTTAGTCAATTCATGCACAAACCAAGGGTACCTCACCTAGAGGCAGCAAAGAAGATCTTGAAGTATCTGAAGGGAACTCAAAGTCATGGTTTGTACTTTCCTTATACATCAGATATTGACATTAAAGTTTACTCAGATGCAGATTGGGCAGGATGCAAGGATGATAGGAGAAGCACCTCAGGTTACATTTGTTTTGCAGGAGATAAGCCTATTTCTTGGTCAGCCAAGAAGCAACCTACAGTGGCATTGTCATCCACTGAAGCAGAGTATAGAGGGCTTGCCAATGCCACTCAAGAAGCTATCTGGTTGAAGCTTCTATATACAGAGTTAGGCCTATATACAAGGCCACCAATCATCTTTGGAGATAACACTAGCTCTCTTCACCTTGCAGCCAACCCAATATATCATGCCAGAACCAAACACATAGAGGTTCATTACCACTATGTGAGGGAGAAGTTACTTAGCAAAGAGATTCAATTGACATATGTGTCTACTAATATGCAATGTGCAGATTTACTCACTAAAGCATTGGATGGAAGCAAGTTATGCAGATTCAAATCTATGATTGGATTGCAGGAAGTAATTGAAGATTGAAGATGAAGACTTAAGCCAAAGTGTTTGGCTTGAGGGGGAGCTGTTGGTGCATTTCAAGCCTTCACACATTGGCTTGGAATCTTGGAAGATTAGCTTGGAACCATTGAAGGATATCCTCAATTGAAGCAAGGACCATAAGAACTTATGC
>CM035436.1:153470585-153478085 GCA_020310875.1 Ceratopteris richardii | reverse complement strand
TATCTTCATCCACGTACATACCAAATTCTGCAGGATCATGCACAACTCTTCTTGTTTTCCTATGATTTCCTGTACCACATACATCTGGAAGCTTTTGTTTTATCATGTTGATGGTTGCTTTCCTCAAGTGACCAGTTTTTGTCAAGGAAAAATCATAAACAAGAATATCTACATCATCCATTTTAAGAGTGGATGTGCTTCGAATATTCTTTTTCCTTTTTGAACCTGTTCGTTTAGCATCACACACCATTTCTAAGTTATATTTACCTGTGAATGCATTACTACTTTTAGTGTAATACCAATGCACCACCAAAGCCTCTATTCTTCTCTGATCAATATCTTTAGTTATCTCTAAAACCTTTGCAATCCAAAATGGTCTGGTAGCCTCATCACCATCAGCAAGTACTGCAATAAGCGTTCCAACATTTATCTCTATTAAATTTCCTTGCCATCTTGCTTCTGCCTGTTTTGTCATCCTTGGGCCTACATAAATATTTCTTTCTGGTGGATGTATAAAACTTTGAAGTGCATCTGCATTACATGCTTGGGCCACATTCACGGATCTTTGTGTACAAAAATCCCATGTGAATGGAACATCAACTGGCCAGTGACCTGCAATTGTATACTGTATAATCTCTTCTTGATGATTGAAAAAGTCCTCCCACCAAGATACATCTTGATCTCCAGCATATTTTTTTGCACGCTCAATATGTCTCTTCTTTTCAATGAGTGCATGCATCCAGCTTTTACTTTGATCAACCACACTTCCACATCTTTCTGTATTGTTTTTATCTTCATATGGTGATTGTTCTGCACCATACACTGTTACAGTAGACAAATTAGGCACCTGCAATAAGAATCTGCATCCCTCTGTAGGCTCCCACCCAAGAGAAGATGAATACTGCTTTGCAAATAAAAGGGTTATTTCATCAACCCTCCTCATCAAGAATACATGGTTGAAACTAATATTGTGCAATGGAGCCAAAACCTTAGCACTGTTATCAAGGCCCATTGAGCAAAAGTGCTTAAAGTCATAAATCTGTGTGAGGTGTTGAACTTCTGGTTTTGGAGTATATGCTTCTGAAATCAGCTCAGATAAAATCGGAAGAGTAAAAGCATTGTTACGTGCCAACTTCTTAGAGAAAGTACTGAACATTTGATCAATGTGATCATGAGTGTGGCCAACCAGAAGAAAATTTACCTTAACCTTCTGAAATACCTGTTTTTCAACAAGCATGCTTAAATATCCAAAGACTGTAGAATTTTTATTCTCTCTTGGAGTATTATCTAGTTGCAAATATAGAGTTGGTGGCAAAAGACCCTTCCATGATTGCAAAACACGATGAATGACAGTAACTGTAAGGTTTGGATCATTATGCACATTCGGATATGTGAAGAAAACCTTGGACATTACAGTTCCATTGTATACCAAAGCGCCAACCAAATGCATTTGCACAAGGACTTCATCTCCAATGTCCTTAGGGATGCGATAAAAATGTGGCAAACAAGTTTTTTTTTGATCCATACCATCGATCAACAAACACATATAACGCTCCGGATTTCTGAGTGCCTTACTTCGATGATGAATTGCTTTCTTTCTCTCTAATGCTTGACTGTCACGATGGTTGTTAAGAAGGTTTTTAAAATTATGCTTTTCCTGTGGTGTTGTAGCCCCTTTTGCCATGTTTTTCAAAGTGGCACAAACTGAACATTCACCCATTCTAACTTTACGAGGAATAGAAACATTGTTAAACTCCTCCTTCCATAATCGAGTAAAGTGACGATACAACACATACTTCTCATTTCTATTTTCCATGTCTTCTCTATATATTTGAAATACCTCTCGACGAGTAAAGTTATCTGACAAGTGCAACCTTCCAGTTGTAGGCATAACTTCACAATGCAAGCTAAAATAGTTCATCATCCAATTCATTGCATGACGTCCAACAGATCCTTTGGTCCCACCATGGAACGTATCCAAAATGAGATCCCCATTCAAAAACCCTTGTTGAACCCTATGTATTCTAAAATTTCCTACACCCATTGCAATTTTAAATGCAGCCCTACAGCATGGCATCCCTTGAGTAAAGAAATATTCAAAACCAACACGCATTACTGACATGTTATCCTCAATCATTTGCATGCAAGAAACAAGGTATATATCTTGCCTTTCACTATCTAAATGGAGGAATTTTTCTCTTATGTGCTTTAGTTTCTTCATCCCTAAATTATACAAGCATTTCAAACCACAACAATGCTTCACAATATCCAATGCAATCTGTCTATCTGAAGTAAGAAATTTAAATCTTTTTCGACTTACTTCACGAGACCTTCTTTTAAATCGTAGATTGAGCTTGCTTTGCTTTTTCGTTGCTCCACATGCACTTGAGTCAGAAGGGAGATCAATGGTTGGATCAGATGGGAGATCAAGAGGTGCATTTGTATGAGCAGCATTGCACTGTGAATTGGATAACTTAAATGACTCAACAGAAAACATGGAATCATCAGCACGTTCTAAATCATAGGGATCATCACTTCTCTGGAAAGGCTCAACTGAGAACAATGAATCAATATGAGCAGAGGAAGCTGATGCCCAAGCATCCACTGAAAAGATTGAGCTCATCTTCACTGAGTTCACAGAAGACTGAAGATGAATGACCTTTTTAAATAAGTAGAAATCCGAGATCAAGTGAAGATATCACATCAAATGTCACATCAAGAAGATATGAAATCAAAAGCTTATTAAAGTACATTAAATAACATAAAACATCAAATTACATCAAATCACTTAATTACTCAAATATACACTAATAAGGGAACCAAAGATTTGATTCACTTTTGATTCAAATGAGAAACACAGTTGATTTCTAACTTCATATGAGTCATTCAGTCTAAGCATTGTGAATGAATCAAAATATATCAAAGTTGTGTTCCAATAGGAATATATAATAAAATTGTTTGGATGAAATTTTACAAGAAGAAATTTTACAACTGGAATATATCCAAGTTGAGTTCCAACTGGAATATGCTATGCCATTGAACACTATACAAGAAGAAATTTTACATTTGGTTAAGATTTCAAGGATTAGGTTTTATTGTGGTCTTGGCTAGATATCAAAGAGGTAGATGAAAGTATATTGAAAAAGAATTATGTGTAAAAGAGGCACACAGAAAGTATATTCATACATTGATTTTCCATTTCAACAATGTGTTACAAGATAAATGTGAATATGAACTAAAGTGTGGAGGATAACACTATAAAGATGTCATTAATCTCACAACTTAGACCTAATTTTCTCCCAAGCAACAGACTCTAAGAAAAAACATCTACATGAGATTAGAAATCCTCATGTACATACCATACTGTTGCCATTGAAGTTTAATTTCCATGCAAATGTATATAAATAGTTGCAAGGTTCTGTACTATAATGTTTATTCATAGTGATTTTCCATTTCAACAGTGAGTTACAAGATAAATGTGAATATGAACTAAAGTGTGGAGGGTAATACTATGAAGATGTCATTAGTCTCCCACATTTAACACAACTTTGACTTGATTTTCTCCCAAGAAAGAGATTCTTAGAAACAAATCTCTACATGAGTTTAGACATCCTCATGGACATACCATACTCTTGCCATTGAAATGTAATTTCTATGCAAATGTATATAAATAGTTGTAAGGGTCTATGAATATTTCATTAAAGTGGCTCTGAAACAGCCTATTTGTGTGGGTGCTATTCCCTGGTTAGATAAGTTGACAGATTTATTTAGCAAGTGGACTCATTCAATTAGATCCAGTTAGTTTCTCGTTCAAGTTACCCAATTGCCTATAAATACCAGAGGAGGAGATCATTCGCATTTTCAAAATCCACGAGCAAGAGAGAGCAGCAGAGCACAGACAGCCATGGAGCACAGAGGTCAGCATACCAGCAAGCCAAGCCTGATGGAGAAGAAGAATGTTGGCAAAAGTACCAAGAGGTAGACAAAATCATAACTAAAAAAAAGATTCCAAAAAGATTCCCTCTGTATGTCTGTGTAAATTTCTCATTTCTAGGTCTTTATTTTTCTTGCCTCTAGAAATATGGATCCAAAGCATGTACAGGTCGATGCCTGGCATCGACTTTAAGGTGTAAGTCGATGCCAGGCATCGACTTGGTCCCAAAAAACGATGCCAAGCATCGACCTGCCAGCATCATCATGCACTGAAAAGTCGATGCCAGGCATCGAGTTGGGGGTGCAAGAGTCGATGAATGGCATCCATTTTTGGGCCAAAGTCGATGCCTGGCATCGGCTTTTGGGCCCAAATCGATGCTTGGCATCGACTTTTGTGCCCAAGTCGATGCCAGGCATCGACTTTGTGTTCAAGTCGATGCCAGGCATCGACTTGAGGGTAAAAGTCGATGCCAGGCATCGACTTGGCCTAAAAGTCGATGCCAGGCATCGACTTGGGCCCAAAAATGGATGCCATTCATCGACTCTTGCACCCCCAACTCGATGCCTAGCATCGACTTTCACCCTCAAGTCGATGCCTGGCATCGACTTGCACACAAAGTCGATGCCTGGCATCGACATGCACTTAAACATCGATGCCTGGCATCGACCTGAAGCTCAAAATCCATGCCTTGCATGGACATGGGCTGATATTTCTTATTGCTTGATATTTCCAATTGCTTTCAGGGATGCGGAGTACAAGGATGAAAGGCCCATCAAGAAGCTCAGAGTCACCATGGGCTCTGCTGACCAGCAACGTGACAAAGGCAGTGGTCACCAAGCAAAGGCAAAGAAAATTATTGCACCATTATCCTCTGAGAAGGCCAGCAACCCACTAGGAATATCCTCAGGTGGACAAAGTAGCATTAAAATTCCTGTGGAGGATCCAAATATGAAGGAAAGGTCGAGGGAGACAGAGGTCATGAAGACAGATCGTCCACTTCGAGACATGACAAATCTCGAATGGTGCCTTCAGTACGTTGAAGAGAAGAATGCAGTCCTCCTTGTGTTTGCAGGGGCCTATGGCAGAGGAAAGATCACGACAACACAAGGTTTTCAGTATGGCCTTGTTTACAAATTGGATTATGAAGATGAAGATTCTGACAACCTGCTTTTCTTGGTGGAGACATCGAAGGGATTAAGAAATGTCATATGCAAGATGGATTTCTTGTGCCCAGAATGCTGTGTTCCAGAGGAGCTAGCTCAGATATGCAGAGACTCAGTGAATTTCATCAAGGACCTGATGCCATGGATACAGGGCAATATCATGCCAACACAGCACAAGAAGACGACCCCTGTAAAGGCAAGGGGTAAGCAGAGTGTGCAGAAAAAGCCCCAAAAGAAAAAGAAGATAATTGCAGAAGAGGATTTTTCTGACTCAAGCTCTAGCTCTGGGGACATTATTGTTGCACCTGGTGGTGAGCTTGCATCTGGTGTGCTTGGCACTGAGCAGAATAAGATGAGGGAGGACATAGCTAGAAGAAAAGTTGTGAAGAAGGGGCAGTTGTTCCACCTGCCTATTAATATTATCCACAGGCCACCAGTGGATCCAATCACAGGGAGGAGGCCCCTTGAGATCAGGGAGCCACATAATTTGCATGTCCAAAATCTTAAGAAGAAAATGAAAATTAATCCTCATGCTACTGTTGTGCCATTCCTTGTAATGGTGGATCCGCATGAGTGCAGCTGTGTGGAGGATTTCAATGAGAATTTGTTTGAGGAGTACACTTATTATGTGATTGGAGGTTCACACTCTGCAGAGGCTCGTAGACAGTTAGTGAAGGAGCACCCTACTACATTTTTCTTTAGGTATGCAGAGTGTAAGATATATGCTGGTCTTACAACTGAGGAAGCCAAGCTTCTTGCTTGGGATCACAACAACGATAATGACTACAGGCAGAAAATGTCCTCCATAGAGAGAATTCGGTTCTTCCACCATGAATACGAAGATTGTCTTGTGAAGGAAGCTGGGAGAATACATCCCAATCTACGAAAGCAATGCCTTATTGAGGTTGGAATTGCATTGGATGAGAATAGAAAGTCAGATGCTTTGAGGAAATATGACCCATGGTTTCAACTGGCATTCAGATCAGGTGAGATCTGGGATCTTCAGGATAGAATCTTCACAATGTGGGAGCACAAGGAGGTCAAGGGCCAGAAGCAACGAAAGTCGAGGCCAGACCCACAAATTGATCTGAGGGGAAAGGGAAGGAAAGTTGACCTTTCAATTGAGGAGGCTCCTGAGGACATGAAGCTGACCCCATGGAGGGCCCTTCAAGGAATCAAGGATGATACATTGATCATATCAACTTTGTCAAGGGTAATCTCGAAGGAGTTGAGCCTCGAGGAGATGGTGACTGAGCTCAATAAGTATGTATGTTATTCTCAGATCCTTTTTCCCTCCTCCCATGCTTCTTGTCTAACCTAGTCTCTTTTATATTTATGTGTCTGTAGTCATAAAGTGTACATGAAGATTCAGGAGGTGATGATGAAGAGGCTGGGTTGCTTTTCTTGGACAGAGGTCCAAGCAGACTATCCAACCACATCATCCTACAAAGCCTTATCAGAATATTTCATCCTGTTTCGTGATTGGGTAGATTCTCGTATCAGAATATTTCATACTAAACAATTTGATGCATTGCATGGCATCAACATGGGGGCATAAGTCGATGCCTGGCATCGACTTGGGGGCATAAGTCGATGCCTGGCATCGACTTGCAGCATAAGTCGATGCCTGGTATCGACTTGGGGGCATAAGTCGATGCCTGGCATCGACTTGCAGCATAAGTCGATGCCTGGCATCGACCTGCAACAAAAGTCGATGCCTGGCATCAACCTCGTGGCAAAAGTCGATGCCAGGCATCGACTTAGGTCCCTAGGTCTATGCCAAGCATCGATTTTTAGTAGAAGGTCGATGCCTAGCATCTACCCCAACAAGAAATCGATGCCATACATCCGTTCTTTATGTTCTGTTTGCTGTACTGAAGAGCTCTTCTAATTGTTTTTCCAATTTGTTCTACAGAAACCAAGGAAAAGTAAGTCTACAGAGGTACTAGATGATTGCCCCCCTGCATTCCTTGCTCACATTCAAAGAGCAAGGCATGAGAAATCTAGACTGAAAGCGAAGGAGATGGATTTTGATGATGAACCCGATCTTAAATGTTTCTCCAATCCCCTAGACCCCCTTAGGCCTGTATATTACAATGTGTTCTGTAGTGATGTAAATAATATTTGTTCTGTTGTGCCTAGAAAACATTTCTCCCTTCTCATAGCGGACATACCCTATGGATTTAGGATGTTAGGATCAGTTAATGATGATGAACCCTTCAAACACCCTCAGATTCGGAAGATGGTCACTGATTTTGCAGAGTTGACTATGTCTCCTCTTTGGAGGATAGTAATTTTCCATAGCAGAGACCAGTCTTTCTCTGTTTCAACTGCTCTGAAGGCAAGATGTCATGCTGTGGAGTGCCTCACTTGGTAAGTAATCTTCTTTCTATCTCCATGGCT
>CM035436.1:153453085-153463085 GCA_020310875.1 Ceratopteris richardii | reverse complement strand
CATATATGGTTTCTTGGTATCATTTGGAAGCTCAAGGAGTCTACTAAACATATCTGGAGTCAAAGGAGGGCAGGTGTGAAGCAGGTTTTGCAGCATCAACTGATCTTCTGAGTGCATCCAGCCATCACTTCCAACAGTGGTATAAGAGCAAATAAGGTAATCATGGGTGATGGTTTCCCTTCCTTCATTGACAAATTAGACAGGAACAACTACCAAGCTTGGTCTCTAAGGATGAAGACCTATCTACAAGGAAGGAGCTTGTATGGATTCATATCAGGAGATGAGGAATTGCCCTCATTCAAGACTAGAGGCCTACCTACAAAGGATGAACATGAGAGGCTCAATCAATGGTGTGCAAAAGATGCTTTGGCACGGTCATATCTCTTAAACTCTATATCTGACTTTCTTTTACCTCATGTAAGGAATTGTAAGACTTCCCAAGAGACTTGGGAAACCTTGTCAACTTACTTCTCATCAAGCACAAGAGCCAGAAAGAATCAGCTATGGATTGAGTTTACAACTCTTAGGAAGCAATCAAAACAATGTGTCTCAGATTTTGTCACCAAAGTCAAGGACATTGCAGATCAACTTGCAAGTGTTGGAGAAGAGATTGAGGAAGAGCAAATAGTCAGACAAGTGATCAATGGACTAAAGGCAGATGACAAGTGGGAGAGCTTTACCACAGCAATGGACTTATACATGGACATCCAAGCACCTGATCTAACAACTCTGATTGGACAACTCTTTACACATGAAGCAAAGATCACAAAGAATGGAGAGCAATCAAAAGGTAACAATCCCTCTGCCCTATATACTGATAAGAAGGTAAAAGATAAAGGTAAAAGCAAGAAGGTTGATGAAGAAGGCTCTACCTCCCAAGCAAACTATGCAGGGAGAGGTAGATCTTCAAGAGGAAGAGGCAGAGGAGGTAAGTCAGGTAGGGGGAGACCCTACAATCAATCTCCATGCAATATTTGTGGCTTGTCTAACCATACCACAGATGAATGCTACAAAAACTACAAGAACCAAAGAGGAAGAGGTCACCAAAGAGGAGGATACTCTCAAGGCAGAGGCAGATTCAATCAATCTCAAGGCTACCATGGCTACAACAATAATTATAACAACAACTACAATCACAATAGCAACTATCAAGGTGGATACAGAAATAGGAAAGACTACAACAATTATGCAGAGGAGCAAGATGATTCCCTGTTGATCATGAACATGACATCTAAGTCAGGTATCAATGATGATCACTTATTCTATATTGATTCAGGTTGCTCTAACCATGTAGCTGGAAATGTTGCCTTACTCTCTGATTTGGAAGAACCCAAAGGCAAGCATCAAGTGCAGACAGGTGATGACACTAAACATTCAGTTGTTAAAGTAGGCAATGTCAAAACAAGTGATGGTAATCAAAATTTATTAAGCAGAGTGTTGTATGTTCCAACAATCACCAAAAATCTGATGAGTGTAGGTCAGATTGTGGAAAAGGGTCTACAGGTCAAGTTCACTCAACATGGTGCATATGTGGAGGATCCAAGACATGGATTCAGAAGGATAGCCAAGGGAGAAAAATCAGGTAGATTGTTTACCTTTGAGCTTGAAGACACTAAGAGTATTGCTTTGTACAACTATAAAGACCAAACTCTATCAGAATTAGAGATTTGGCACAAGAGATTAGGTCACATTGGAGAGAGGACCATAAAGCAAATGAGTAGGGATCAATGTGTGCTTGGGATACCTAATGTATCCAAGCAACACATGATATACAAGTGTGGGGCTTGTCAATTTGGTAAGTCACACAGATTGCCTTATACCAAGAAAGGTTTTATGCATAAAGATTATCTGGAATTGGTGCATAGAGATGTTTGGGGACCTAGCAAGGAGCCATCCATATCTGGATCAAGGTACTATGTGTCCTTCATTGATGACTATAGCAGGTGGACTGTCTTATACTTCATGAAACATAAAGATGAAGTATTTAATTGTTTCAAAAGGTATCTTGCATTAGTTGAAAATCAAACAGGTAGACATTTGAAGAAGCTAAGGTCAGATGGTGGTGGAGAATACTTCTCCAATGACTTTGAAGATTTCTTGCAGGAAAGAGGCATCAAGAGGGAGATTACTACAAGGTACTCACCTGAACAAAATGGGGTAGCTGAAAGGAGGAATAGACTCATTGTAGAGACAGCTAGGTCTATGCTAAATGAAAAGAAATTGCCAAACTATCTTTGGGCAGAGAGTGTATCTACTGCCACATATTTAATTAACAGGTTGCCATCAAAGACACTTGATGGAATGACACCCTATGAGGCTTGGCATGGTAAGAGACCATCTCTGGATCATTGCAAAATCTTTGGATGTGTTGCATATGTGCATATTCCCTCACAGGTAAGGGGAAAGCTAGACCTTAAAGCTGAAAAGTGTATCTTCATTGGTTATGATTTGAATCAGAAGGGATACAGATTCTACAACCCCTCAAACAAAGGCTTCAAGGTAAGCAGAGATGTCATCTTTGATGAGAATGATTCATGGTATGAAAATGAATGCAGGAAGGTTAGTCTACCTTATGACATGGAAGAAGATTTTCCAAAACTTATCAGGCAAGAACCAATTCAGAAAGAGGACACAAGCTCAGATGATGAAGACACCATCAACATTGAAGAGTTCAAGGCTTGGAAATCCAAAGGGAAGATGAAGATGAAGCAACTAGAAGATAATCCAGAATCCTCAACTCAAGCTATGAGGAGATCTCAAAGAGAAAAGAAAAAACCTATTAGGTATGGGTATGATACTTCACTTGTAACCAAGCACTCTGTATATCTTGCAAAGGATCTCTTGAATGAAGAACCAGGTACATTTGAAGAAGCAATCACTAAACCAGAATGGAAGGAAGCAATGGATGAAGAAATGGAGGCTCTCAAGGAGAGTGATACTTGGGACTTGGTACCCAAGAAGAACTCCATGAAGGTGATAGGATCCAGATGGATCTACAAACTCAAAAGGAATTCAGATGGTACAATAAACAGGTATAAAGCTAGGTTGGTAGCCAAGGGTTTTGCACAAACCCAAGGCATTGATTATTGTTGGATGTGATGGTTGGATGCACTCAGAAGATTGAGTTGGTATTGCTAATCCTGCTTTGTACCAGCCCTCTTTGATCCTTTTCTTTGTTTCTACTCCTTGATGACGCAGCGAAGACTGAGCCTTATGGAAACTGATATAAGACTGTGCTCTAATTTTACTAAAAAAAGATTCACTGAAATTTCACCAGACTGCCACTGTACTGTCACCGTAATTGTACCGGAATTGTACCGGAATGAACTATAATTTTGTTTATAATTACTTCAAGTGAACATACATGAAGTAAGGAAGTGACACATGAACTCTCTTAACTAACAGAACTTTTTCTGAAGTTTAAGAAAAAAACTTCTCTAGTTCAGACAGTCTCTTTTCGGTCAGACTTTGTACTGTGTATAGATATCTTTTCCACCGGAAAAATTAATCAACTAAAAGTAGAGATGTCTAGCTATAGAGTGAGCTCTCTCTTATAAGAAGCCTCGCATAACTCTGCAAGATCTACTTCGTTCTTCTACCGGAAAATTACTCGTTTACTGTAAGAACTGCAACAGTGAGCACTTTGACTGTAATTTCTTGATTTCTCGAAATTGGCTGAATCAAGTTGCTTCAAGCTTTGTATGTTTGTGGTATGCTTTGAGCTGAATCTATCAAGTTTTGAATCACTTGATTTGGTTCAGTAAATTCTGAGATGTACTTCTTCAAGGTTTTAACAGACTTGAAGATGATTGACTCAGAGAATCACAGAGTAGATGAATGTAAGTATTTGTATTAGATCATGTAAATGTACATTCCCATTGGTATGATAAACATAGCTCAATGGTACTCAGAGGTGTAGGCTATAGAGTAGACCTTACAACCTCAGTGATTGATACAGTAATGCCTCGGGATGATTGAAGAACTCTCCGCGACATTTTTTCTTTGTAGCTTTTATAGGAATTGAGTGATGACTTGAATTAGAATTCAAATCAATCTCCTAAAATCTTTCGCCTAAAAAAGTTGATTGAGATATTCTCTCAATCAATCAACCGCCTTTTCACGACTTTCAATCAATTAGCCGTGATTGCATAAAAATGCGCCAAGTCATTTATATTTTTTACAAGAGATAAACTGGTAAGAAATCATAGGCATAAGTTCCTATGATCTTCGCTTCATGTATAGTCTTCAGAGTAGATATCCAAGCCAAATGAGAAGGCTTGTATTGCACCAACAGCTCCCCCTCAAGCCAAACATTTTGACTCAAGTTTTCATCTCTAGTCTTCAATTATTTCCTGCAATCCAATCATGGATTTAAATCTGCATAGCTTGCTTCCATCCAGAGCTTTAGTAAGCAAATCTGCACATTGTATATTAGTAGACACATATGACAATTGAATTTCTTTGCTAAGTAACTTCTCCCTCACATAGTGGTAATGAACCTCTATGTGTTTTGTCCTAGCATGATAAATTGGATTAGCCGCAAGGTGAAGAGAACTTGTGTTATCCCCAAATATGATTGGTGGCCTTGTGTATAGGCCCAATTCTGAATATAATAGCTTCAACCATATGGCTTCTTGAGTTGCATTTGCTAGTCCTCTGTACTCTGCCTCAGTAGATGATAGAGCCACTGTGGGTTGTTTCTTGGATGACCAAGAAATTGGTTTATCACCTGCAAAACATATGTAACCAGATGTACTCCTCCTGTCATCCTTGCAACCTGCCCAATCTGCATCTGAGTATACCTTAATATCAATGTCTGATGTATAAGGAAAGTACAAACCATGATTTTGTGTTCCCTTTAGGTATTTTACTATCTTCTTTGCTGCCTCCAAATGAGGTACTCTTGGTTTATGCATAAATTGGCTAAGTACACTAACACCATATGATATATCAATCCTGGTTAAGGTAGCATAATTTAGACTACCTACCAAACTTTGGTAACCTGTAATATCTTTGAGTTCTTCTCCTTCATGTGCACTGAGTTTGTGGTTGACCTCCATAGGAATGTTTGAGACTTTAGCTTCCTGCAAATTAAACTTCTTGACCATGTCCTGAATGTACTTCTTCTGAGTAATAAAGATACCTGAATTTGTGTAGACCAATTCAAGTCCTAGGAAGTACTTCAATAATCCAAGATCATTGATCTTGAATTCCTTCATCATCTGTTCTTTGATGTGTCTTATTCCCTGAACATCATTTCCTGTAATAATGATGTCATCAACATAGACACACAAGTATATTACCTCTGAATTGTTCTTTTTGATAAACAATGAAGTATCTGCTTTACTCATCACAAATCCTTGATCTTGGAGATATGTTGTCAACCTGTAATTCCATGCTCTAGGTGCCTGCTTTAATCCATACAGAGCCTTCTTCAATTTGCAAACATGATTTACCTTATTGGGATCTTCATAGCCAGGTGGTTGTGACATGTAGACTTCTTCAGATATCCATCCATTCAAGAATGCATTCTTTACATCCAATTGATACATGTTCCAATTCTTGGATGCAACTACACTCACCATAACTCTGATAGTTGGCATCTTAGCCACCGGAGAAAATGTCTCCTCATAATCAATGCCTTGGGTTTGTGCAAAACCCTTGGCTACCAACCTAGCTTTATACCTGTTTATTGTACCATCTGAATTCCTTTTGAGTTTGTAGATCCATCTGGATCCTATCATCTTCATGGAGTCTGATTTAGTAATTGCTTCTTCAAATGTACCTGGTTCTTCATTCAAGAGATCCTTTGCAAGATATACAGAATGCTTGGTTACAAGTGAAGTATCATACCCATACCTAATAGGTTTCTTCTTTTCTCTTTGAGATCTCCTCATAGCTTGAGTTGAGGATTCTGGATTGTCTTCTAGTTGCTTCATCTTCATCTTCCCTTTGGATTTCCAAGCCTTGAACTCTTCAATGTTGATGGTGTCTTCATCATCTGAGCTTGTGTCCTCTTTCTGAATTGGTTCTTGCCAGATAAGCTTGGGAAAGTCTTCTTCCATGTCATAAGGTAGACTAACCTTCCTGCACTCATTTTCATACCATGAATCATTTTCATCAAAGATGACATCTCTGCTTACCTTGAAGCCTTTGTTTGAGGGGTTGTAGAATCTGTACCCTTTCTGGTTCAAGTCATAACCAATGAAGATACACTTTTCAGCTTTAGGCTCTAGCTTTCCCCTTACCTGTGAGGGAATATGCACATATGCAACACATCCAAAAATTTTGCAGTGATCCAGAGATGGTCTCTTACCATGCCAAGCCTCATAGGGTGTCATTCCATCAAGTGTCTTTGATGGCAACCTGTTGATTAAATATGTGGCAGTAGATACACTCTCTGCCCATAGATAATTTGGCAATTTCTTTTCATTTAGCATAGACCTAGCTGTCTCTACAATGAGTCTATTCCTCCTTTCAGCTACCCCATTTTGTTCAGGTGAGTACCTTGTAGTAATCTCCCTCTTGATGCCTCTTTCCTGCAAGAAATCTTCAAAGTCATTGGAGAAGTATTCTCCTCCACCATCTGACCTTAGCTTCTTCAAATGTCTACCTGTTTGAGTTTCAACTAGTGCAAGGTACCTCTTGAAACAATTAAAGACTTCATCTTTATGTTTCATGAAATATAAGACAGTCCACCTGCTATAGTCATCAATAAAGGACACATAGTACCTTGATCCAGATATGGATGGCTCCTTGCTAGGTCCCCAAACATCTGTATGCACCAATTCCAGATAATCTTCATGCATAAAACCTTTCTTGTTATAAGGCAATCTGTGTGACTTACCAAATTGACAAGCTCCACACTTGTATATCATGTGTTGCTTGGATATATTAGGTATCCCAAGCACACATTGATCCCTGCACATTTGCTTTAAGGTCCTCTCTCCAATGTGACCTAATCTCTTGTGCCAAATCTCCAATTCTGATAGGGTTTGGTCTTTATAGTTGTACAAGGCAATATTCTTAGTGTCTTCAAGTTCAAAGGTAAACAATCTACCTGATTTCTCTCCCTTGGCTATCCTTCTGAATCCATGTCTTGGATCCTCCACATATGCACCATGTTGAGTGAACCTGACCTGTAGACCTTTTTCCACAATCTGACCTACACTCATCAGATTCTTGGTGATTGTTGGAACAAACAACACTCTGCTTAATAAATTCTGATTACCATCACTTGTTTTGACATTGCCTACTTTAACAACTGAATGCTTAGTGTCATCACCTGTCTGCACTTGGTGCTTGCCTTTGGGTTCTTCCAAATCAGAAAGTAAGGCAACATTTCCAGCTACATGGTTAGAGCAACCTGAATCAATATAGAATAAGTGATCATCATTGATACCTGACTTAGATGTCATGTTCATGATCAACAGGGAATCATCTTGCTCCTCTGCATAATTGTTGTAGTCTTTCCTATTTTTGTATCCACCTTGATAGTTGCTATTGTGATTGTAGTTGTTGTTATAATTATTGTTGTAGCCATGGTAGCCTTGAGATTGGTTGAATCTGCCTCTGCCTTGAGAGTATCCTCCTCTAGAGTAGCCTCTTCCTCTCTGATTCTTATAATTTCTGTAGCACTCATCTGTGGTATGGTTAGACAAGCCACAAATATTGCATGGAGATTGATTGTAGGGTCTCCCCCTACCTGACTTACTTCCTCTGCCCCTACCTCTAGATGATCTACCTCTCCCTGCATAGTTTGCTTGGGAGGTAGAGCCTTCTTCATCAACCTTCTTATTTTTACCTTTGTCTTTTACCTTTTTATCAGTATAAAGGGCAGAAGGGTTGTTACCTTTTGATTGCTCTCCATTCTTTGTGATCTTTGCTTCATGTGTAAAGAGTTGTCCAATCAGAGTTGTTAGATCAGGTGCTTGGATGTCCATGTATAAGTCCATTGCTGTGGTAAAGCTCTCCCACTTGTCATCTGCCTTTAGTCCATTGATTACTTGTCTGACTATTTGCTCTTCCTCAATTTCTTCTCCAACACTTGCAAGTTGATCTGCAATGTCTTTGACTTTGGTGACAAAATCTGAGACACATTGTTTTGATTGCTTCCTGAGAGTTGTAAACTCAATCCATAGCTGATTCTTTCTGGCCCTTGTGCTTGATGAAAAATATGTTGACAAGGTTTCCCAAGTCTCTTGGGAAGTTTTGCAATTTCTTACATGAGGTAAAAGAAAGTCAGATATAGAGTTTAAGAGATATGACCTTGCCAAAGCATCTTTTGCACACCATTGGTTGAGCCTTTCATGTTCATCCTTTGTGGGTAGTCCTCTAGTCTTAAATGAGGGAAATTCCTCATCTCCTGATATGTATCCAAACAAGCTTCTCCCTTGTAGATAGGTCTTCATTCTCAATGACCAAGCCTGGTAATTATTTCTATCCAATTTGTCAATGAAGGAAGGGAAACCATCACCCATAATTACCTTATTAGCTCTGATACCACTGTTGGATGTGATGGTTGGATGCACTCAGAAGATTGAGTTGGTACTGCTAATCCTGCTTTGTACCAGCCCTCTTTGATCCTTTTCTTTGTTTCTACTCCTTGATGACGCAGCGAAGACTGAGCCTTATGGAAACTGATATAAGACTGTGCTCTAATTTTACTAAAAAAAGATTCACTGAAATTTCACCAGACTGCCACTGTACTGTCACCGTAATTGTACCGGAATTGTACCGGAATGAACTATAATTTTGTTTATAATTACTTCAAGTGAACATACATGAAGTAAGGAAGTGACACATGAACTCTCTTAACTAACAGAACTTTTTCTGAAGTTTAAGAAAAAAACTTCTCTAGTTCAGACAGTCTCTTTTCGTTCAGACTTTGTACTGTGTATAGATATCTTTTCCACCGAAAAAATTAATCAACTAAAAGTAGAGATGTCTAGCTATAGAGTGAGCTATCTCTTATAAGAAGCCTCGCATAACTCTGCAAGATCTACTTCGTTCTTCTACCGGAAAATTACTCGTTTACTGTAAGAACTGCAACAGTGAGCACTTTGACTGTAATTTCTTGATTTCTCGAAATTGGCTGAATCAAGTTGCTTCAAGCTTTGTATGTTTGTGGTATGCTTTGAGCTGAATCTATCAAGTTTTGAATCACTTGATTTGGTTCAGTAAATTCTGAGATGTACTTCTTCAAGGTTTTAACAGACTTGAAGATGATTGACTCAGAGAATCACAGAGTAGATGAATGTAAGTATTTGTATTAGATCATGTAAATGTACATTCCCATTGGTATGATAAACATAGCTCAATGGTACTCAGAGGTGTAGGCTATAGAGTAGACCTTACAACCTCAGTGATTGATACAGTAATGCCTCGGGATGATTGAAGAACTCTCCGCGACATTTTTTCTTTGTAGCTTTTATAGGAATTGAGTGATGACTTGAATTAGAATTCAAATCAATCTCCTAAAATCTTTCGCCTAAAAAAGTTGATTGAGATATTCTCTCAATCAATCAACCGCCTTTTCACGACTTTCAATCAATTAGGCGTGATTGCATAAAAATGCGCCAAGTCATTTATATTTTTTACAAGAGATAAACTGGTAAGAAATCATAGGCATAAGTTCCTATGATCTTCGCTTCATGTATAGTCTTCAGAGTAGATATCCAAGCCAAATGTGAAGGCTTGTATTGCACCAACAATTATGAGGAGACATTTTCTCCTGTGGCCAAGATGCCAACTATCAGAGTTATGGTGAGTGTAGCTGCATCCAAAAATTGGAACATGTACCAATTGGATGTGAAGAATGCATTCTTGAATGGATGGATATCTGAAGAAGTCTACATGTCACAACCACCTGGCTATGAAGATCCCAATAAGGTAAATCATGTTTGTAAATTGAAGAAGGCTCTGTATGGATTGAAGCAGGCACCTAGAGCATGGAATTACAGGTTGACAACCTACCTCCTAGATCAAGGATTCATAATGA
>CM035436.1:153425585-153448085 GCA_020310875.1 Ceratopteris richardii | reverse complement strand
TCTATCTATCTATCTATCTATCTATCTATCTATCTATCTATCTATCTATCTATCTATCTATCTATCTATCTATCTATCTATCTATCTATCTATCTATCTATCTATCTATCTATCTATCTATCTATCTATCTATCTATCTATCTATCTATCTATCTATCTATCTATCTATCTATCTATCTATCTATCTATCTATCTATCTATCTATCTATCTATCTATCTATCTATCTATCTATCTATCTATCAATCGAGTGATCGATCGATCGATCGATCTATCTATCTATCTATCTATCTATCTATCTATCTATCTATCTATCTATCTATCTATCTATCTATCTATCTATCTATCTATCTATCTATCTATCTATCTATCTATCTATCTATCTATCTATCTATCTATCTATCTATCTATCTATCTATCTATCTATCTATCTATCTATCTAGCTATCTATCTATCTATCTATCTATCTATCTATCTATCTATCTATCTATCTATCTATCTATCTATCTATCTATCTATCTATCTATCTATCTATCTATCTATCTATCTATCTATCTATCTATCTATCTATCTATCTATCTATCTATCTATCTATCTATCTATCTATCTATCTATCTATCTATCTATCTATCTATCTATCTGTCAATCTACTTATCTATCTATCTATCTATCTATCTATCTATCTATCTATCTATCTATCTATCTATCTATCTATCTATCTATCTATCTATCTATCTATCTATCTATCTATCTATCTATCTATCTATCTATCTATCTATCTATCTATCTATCTATCTATCTATCTATCTATCTATCTATCTATCTATCTATCTATCTATCTATCTATCTATCTATCTATCTATCTATCTATCTATCTATCTATCTATCTATCTATCTATCTATCTATCTATCTATCTATCTATCTATCTATCTATCTATCTATCTATCTATCTATCTATCTATCTATCTATCTATCTATCTATCTATCTATCTATCTATCTATCTATCTATCTATCTATCTATCTATCTATCTATCTATCTATCTATCTATCTATCTATCTATCTATCTATCTATCTATCTATCTATCTATCTATCTATCTATCTATCTATCTATCTATCTATCTATCTATCTATCTATCTATCTATCTATCTATCTATCTATCTATCTATCTATCTATCTATCTATCTATCTATCTATCTATCTATCTATCTATCTATCTATCTATCTATCTATCTATCTATCTATCTATCTATCTATCTATCTATCTATCTATCTATCTATCTATCTATCTATCTATCTATCTATCTATCTATCTATCTATCTATCTATCTATCTATCTATCTATCTATCTATCTATCTATCTATCTATCTATCTATCTATCTATCTATCTATCTATCTATCTATCTATCTATCTATCTATCTATCTATCTATCTATCTATCTATCAATCGAGTGATCGATCGATCGATCGATCTATCTATCTATCTATCTATCTATCTATCTATCTATCTATCTATCTATCTATCTATCTATCTATCTATCTATCTATCTATCTATCTATCTATCTATCTATCTATCTATCTATCTATCTATCTATCTATCTATCTATCTATCTATCTATCTATCTATCTATCTATCTATCTATCTATCTATCTATCTATCTATCTATCTATCTATCTATCTATCTATCTATCTATCTATCTATCTATCTATCTATCTATCTATCTATCTATCTATCTATCTATCTATCTATCTATCTATCTATCTATCTATCTATCTATCTATCTATCTATCTATCTATCTATCTATCTATCTATCTATCTGTCTATTTATCTGTCTATCTATTTATCTATCTATCTATCTATCGATCTATCTATCTGCCTATCTCTCTATCTATCTATCTGTCTACCTCTCTATCTGTCTATCTATCTATCTTTCTATCTATGTATCTCTCTCTCTATCTATCTATCTATCTATCTATCTATCTATCTATCTATCTATCTATCTATCTATCTATATATATATATATATATATATATATATATATATATATATATATATATATATATATATATATATATATATATATATATATATATATATATATATATATATATCGATCCATCTATCTATCTATCTACCTATCTATCTCTATCTATCTATCTATCTATCTATCTATCTATCTATCTATCTATCTATCTATCTATCTATCTATCTATATATGTATCTATCTATCTATCTATCTATCTATATATCTATCTATCTATCTATCTATCTATCTATATGTCTATCTATCTATCTATCTATCTATCTATCTATCTATCTATCTATCTATTTATCTATCTATCTATCTATCTATATCTCTATCTATCTATCTATGTATCTATCTATCTATCTATGTATGTATCTATCTATCTATGTATCTATCTATCTATCTATCTATCTATCTATCTATCTATCTATGTATCTATCTATCTATCTATCTATCTATCTATCTATCTATCTATCTATCTATCTATCTATCTATCTATCTATCTATCTATCTATCTATCTATCTATCTATCTATCTATCTATCTATCTATCTATCTATCTATGTATCTATCTATCTATCTTTCTATCTATCTATCTATCTATCTATCTATCTATCTATCTATCTATCCATCTATCTATCTATCTATCCATCTATCTATCTATCTATCTATCTATCTATCTATCTATCTATCTATCTATCTATCTATCTATCTATCTATCTATCTATTTATGTATCTATCTATCTATCTATCTATCTATCTATCTATCTATCTATCTATCTATCTATCTATCTATCTATCTATCTATCTATCTATCTATCTATCTATCTATCTATCTATCTATCTATCTATCGAACTATCTATCTATCTATCTATCTATCTATCTATCTATCTATCTATCTATCTATCTATCTATCTATCTATCTATCTATCTATCTATCTATCTATCTATCTATCTATCTATCTATCTATCTATCTATCTATCTATCTATCTATCTATCTATCTATCTATCTATCTATCTATCTATCTATCTATCTATCTATCTATCTATCTATCCATCTATCCATCTATCCATCTATCCTTCTATCTATCTATCTATCATCATCTATCTATCTATCTATCTATCTATCTATCTATCTATCTATCTATCTATCTATCTATCTATCTATCTATCTATCTATCTATCTATCTATCTATCTATCTATCTATCTATCTATCTATCTATCTATCTATCTATCTATCTATCTATCTATCTATCTATCTATCTATCTATCTATCTACCCCTCCATTCTTGGGTAATCAATCGGCGTGTGATCAATGGACGTGAAGAATCGGCAAGGCCCTCTTGGCCTATTTGGGGTCTATAAAAACAATGGATTTGGGCTCATTAGGGATGTACAAATTTTAGAGATACGTTGGGTTCAGATACACGTACGAGCAGAAGTACTCTCTTGCACTTTGTGGTTTCAAGCCTATTGTAGGAGCTACTCTGTAGTGTGGATACAGAGGGTAGGCTTCTCAGGGAGGGCTATGAGCACTATAGTGTAAGAGAGTGCCTTGGATATTCTTTATTTCTGTGAGTCAGTATTAGTGTTAAGCTCTATTCTCTTGAGTAATTCTTTACCGTTTGCACTGTTCTGAATTAGTCTGCATATAATTGGCCCCTTAAGCTGATGGGAAGACTTTGTTGCATTGAAGTTATTTATTTTTAGGATGGCATGTTAGCCCTAAGCTTGCACTTTTGAGCGTCACTCTGCCCAACCTTGTAATCATCTGATTCGAATCAAGAAATATATGGTCTTCTGTGGTCATTTGTTGATTAATATTTCTAGAGTATGTACAACTCCTCTGTCTGCTCACAGAAATGTTAAAGGGTATACTTCCCTAAAGAGAACCCCCCTTGAGTAGGCGACGTACTGGATGTGTTTAACCTTCATTCTCTACTTTTGATAAAAGAGGATACCCCAGTACCTCCTCTACAGTTTGGCATGCACGGTGGGACATTTGCATTTCTGTGAGAAGTATTTTGCTCTATTACGTTTGCAAGTAGGTACATGACCCATACACGGGCAGATAAGGAGTCTCTTCGTGTTCGGAGGAGCCTTAACAAGTTAGCAATAACCACGGCTAGTGAGTCTACCTCCCCTCCACCTTCCCTAAATTTATCTATTGATTTGGGTGCGACACCATTGTCAAAAGAGAGGTATAGGAGAACTCTAGACTTCTCCTCAGATACGTCCGAAGAAACACCAGTACAAATGGAGGATCTCTCTCAATTACTCTCGAGATTAAACATCAAATTCCCTACCTTCAAGGGACAAGCTTATGAGGATGCTGATGATCATGTGAGGAAATTCATCTCTTTATGCCGTGGACGAGGTCTGCAGAATAGGGAGGATGCGATGTTGGCACTTTTTCCATCCACATTGGAGGGTCTTGCAGATAAATGGTATAGTCAATATGCAGATGGCTATTTTACTACTTGGGAGACTCTGAAGGCGGCTTTCTCACAAACATTCAGACCAAGTGATTCTTCGGAAAGAGCTCTAGATCAGCTAGAGAACTTGAAGCTAAGACCAGGTGAATCCTTTCATGAACTTCACACTAGAACAAAAGCACTTGTTGCACGTCTGCCACATGCTCCAGGTGACTTCTTGGTTAAAAAATGGATAGAGAAGGCTCTGCCCAGGTCATCTCAGCAGAAGCTTCGTGAATCTCTTAGATTGGATGCGACCCTCAATGATTTTGTTGTAGCGGCATCACGCATTGAAGAAGCAAGGCAACATTTTGAGGGGGATACACAACAAAAGTATGCTGCAGATCTGGATCCTATTGAGCAACTAAGGAAGGAACTAGAGGCATTGAGGATGCAACAAAATCAACAAGAAGAGAAGGTCTTACCACCTCTGCGTCGCACTGATGATGAAGTAGCTCAACTTCGCCGAGAGTTAGAAGATTTGAAGACCACTCAAGATATAGCGAGACAAATTTGGTGTACAATCTGTAACAATAATGGACATTCCAATGCTAATTGCCCTATTAAGGTAAGCTGTCAATTTTGTGGAAAGGACGGTCATGAAGCAAGGGATTGCTACTACCTCAAGGGTACACAACAGAGAGGTAACCCTCAAAATTTGGATTCATATTATGCTAGTACTTCAAATACATCAAATAGAGAGGAGAATCGGCCTGCAAAGCCTAGATATAATAGACCTTTGATGTGCTATCGTTGTGGTGAGTACGGCCACATGCAAAATAGGTGCTCTCTTCCAGAAGATGCACCTCCTTGTCAACATTGTCCAGAGGCTAAGGATCATTATACCAAAGATTGCCCAAGAGGTCGTCCTGCTCCAATCCACATGATTGCAGTCTCTCCACATGAAGAAGGAAAAACCACTCAGTCTTATGCCGTTTCATCCTCTGCAATGCCCATAATGACTAGAGCTAGGCAAGCAACTACAACCCATAGAGATGAACAACAAGGATTTCAGGATAAAGAGGAGGAAAAGAAGTCTGGATGGAAGGACCAGGTAGAAATTGAAGGAGCTTATGATAAGATGACTACTTCTCTAAAGGGCCAACCAACCAATCTGCAAGAAAACACTCAGGAGGTAAACATTGAACAGATCTTGAAAGGTATTCATCACAAGGTTAGTCTATATGAACTTATAAGGATGGATTCAAAAATAAGAAGTGACTTACTGAAGATTATACACTCTGCTCACTTGGTCCAATCACCTAGTATAGATGGTTTCATGGTTGATTTTCCCCCTGCACCCTTAGCAGACTACCAAAGCTCAAGATTATCTGTTTGTATAAAGGATGAAGCTCTCACAGGTATGATCATAAATGGAGGCTCTGGTATCAATTTAATGCCAGATTTTACAATGAAGAAACTGAAATTGAACCTCACCAAGTTGGCACCATTCACGGTTACATTAGCAGATCAACATCGGGTTGTGCCACTTGGCATTATTGAAAAGGTATTGATGGTAGTATAGGGCTGCCACTTTGTTTTAGATTTTGTTGTTATTGCACTTCCACAGGAGACTTCTTACCCTTTACTCCTGGGGAGACCTTGGCTGAGACAAGCAAAAGCTTTGCAAGATTGGGCGAAAAACAAACTATGGATTTCAACAAGCACCAATAGCCAACTGCAATTACATTTGGAAGAGGGATTTGACTCAGGAAAAACCACTGGATATACTGTGGATACTCAGGTAATGCCCACTCTACCCCAAGAAGATGATACATTGTTCAATTGGATGATGGGAAGTGCAAAGTGTTGCACGGTGGAGATCAATGAAATTGAGGAAGAAGTTGCAGATAAGATAATTACAGGAAATAGCAATGAAGACCACAAGGTGTTGAAGAATGAACAAATGAAGGAAACTACAAGCTTTGAAGAGGCAACCAATATAAAAGTATCAGAGAGGGAAGATTATGAACCAAAGAGCAGAGAAGATCTTCCTTTTGCAGATATACCTCAAGGATGGATGGAAGAACATGTTGCAGAATATAAATTAAAATCCACTCCTGCATATAGTGGAGATGATTTCTCAAGCAAGAGTACTCCTGAAACATTGGTTCAAGAAGTAAATTTAGGGGATGAAGAAAACCCTCAAGTAGTCCATTTGGCATCCTGGTTGTGGCATTATCCTCCCTTGCTACAGAAGGTAACTTCTTTGCTCTTTACCTATAAAAGTGTCTTTGCATGGTCCTACAAAGATCTAACAGGGATACCAGAAGAGCTTGGGTTACATCGGATACCCTTAGTTGAGGGAGCCTCGCCTATAAGAAGTAGGCCATATCGACTCAATCCGAAGTATGCAGAGGCGGTAAAAGCGGAGATTACAAAACTAGAGGAAGGAGGTATAATTGTGCCAGTAGAACATTCCAGGTGGCTTTCTTCTATGGTTATTGTGCCCAAGAAAAATAGTGGAAAAATAAGAGTATGTGTTGATTTCCGTGGTTTGAATAAAGTGACTATTCAAGATGGATTTCCTCAGCCCTTCACAGAGCAAGTACTTGAAGAGGTAGCTGGTCACACTTTGTATAGTTTCTTGGATGGTTTTAGTGGCTACAATCAGATAGTGATCCATCCTGATGATAAGGACAAAACAGCCTTTGTGACTCCCTGGGGCACTTATGTCTATACTCGAATGGCTTTTGGTTTGAAGAATGCACCGGCTTCATTTAATAGAACGATGTATCTGATATTGGGCAAATGGTTAACAACATTTCTACGAATTTTCATGGATAACTTTTCAGTATTTTCAGGTACAGATAAAAGAGCAGCAATTCAAGATTTCCATGATCATTTGGAAAATCTAAAAGAAATTTTTGAGCAATGTCTCAAAACAGGTTTGAAATTGAATCCTGATAAATGTCACTTTTTGGTCACCAAGGGTACTCTTCTTGGTCACATAGTATCTGCTGAAGGTATAACTGTTGACCCTGCAAAGGTTACAGCTATTCTTTCCATGCCAATTCCACAAAGCCCAAAGGAAGTGCAAAGTTTCTTGGGCCATGCAGGGTATCACAGAAGATTCATTAGGATGTATTCAGAAATTGCTAAGCCCTTATCAAGGCTTACCAATAAAAAGATTCCCTTCTCATGGAGTGCTGAAGCTGACAGAGCATTTTGTGAACTAAAGTTGAGGCTATGTACTGCTCCACTTTTAAGTGTTCCTAATTGGTCATTGAGATTTCATGTGCATACAGATGCTAGTCTTCATGCTGTTGGTGCGGTTCTAGCTCAACCATCATCTCACAAGGTGGATAGACCTATCTCTTATGCCAGCAGACTACTCAACCAAGCCGAAAGGAATTATAGTACAACGGAAAGAGAAGGTTTGGCTATCGTATTTGCTCTTTAGAAGTTTCGACATTATCTCCTTGGTGTACATTTCATTGTTATCTCTGATCATCAGCCCTTGAAGTATTTGATAAACAAGCCTAGAGTAGCTGGAAGAATTTGGAGATGGTTACTCCTATTTCAGGAATTTAATTTTGATATTCATATTAAGCCAGGAAAAAGCACTACATGGCAGATCTGTCTATCCAGAGGAGGTAAATCTTTTGCTAGAGGCTGCACACAATGAAGGACATCTAAGGGGGGAAGAATTGGCTCATAGAATAATCCACAAAGGTTTATGGTGGCCTCATATTTTCAAGGATGCAATCAAGTTTGCAAAAGAATGCCACATCTGCCAGAGGTGTGCTCCCGCACCAACCAGATTGAATTTCCAACCATTAGTCATATCTACCGGATGGCTTCCATTTCAAAGATGGGGTCTTGATTTCATAGGGCCAATTAGCCCAACTGGGCAACCAGGAGGTAAAAAGTATATTTTGATGGCCACATGTTTTGCCACTAAATGGATAGAGGCTAAAGCTACTGTGGACTGCACGGCTTTAACAGTAGCTAAATTTGTGTATAAACGTATTTTCTCAAGGTTTGCTTGCCCACTTGAAATTACTAGTGATAGGGGCACACATTTTGTAAATCAATTGCTCCAGTTTATATTTGACAGGTACAAAATCTTCCATAAAAAATCTTGTCCCTACTACCCAAGGGCAAATGGCCAAGCAAAAAGCTCCAATAAGATTTTGATTGGATTGCTTCGCAAATTATCTTTCGATCATCAAAGCTCCTGGCCACTAGCACTGATCGGTGCGATTTGGGCTTTCAGAACCACGAAAAAGTGAACTACAGGCGAGACTCCATTTCGGTTAGTATATGGGAAAGAGGCATTGGCACCATTCGAGTTCATTATCAGAAAGGAAATAGGAATCAAAACCGTTGGAATTGAACCCCCCATTCAGAGATTGGTGGCATTAGAAGAATACAGAGAAGGGGCAATGCAGAAACTTCTGGTAACACAAGAAGGGCGCAAGAGATTGCATGATAGGTTCCTGAGATCCAATGAAGTTCAGGAAGGGTCCATGGTTTTAGTGCATCAAATTCCACCAATTCAAACTAAATTGGCACCCAAATGGGCAGGACCATATAAGGTTATCAAGGTGTTACCACATGGTGCAGTACATCTAGAAGATCTGCAGGGTAAAAGGATTCCCCTGGTCAACATCTCCAGGGTGAAGAAGTATCTAAACTAAGTCGACTTGGAAGAATTTCAACCACTATACATACCACGTGTCATTCGAGTATTAGCAGTTTTTCATCAGTTGAGTATTTGCAGTTATTCCGTCATTCAAGTTATTTCTTTCAATAAGAAGACTGCACCGGGATGGTGCAAAGACTTGATGTGGGGGTCTGTAGTGCAGACATACACCATCCCTTCCTTTTTTCACACCAACAGTTCGAGAAGTAGAGCATTGTTAAGAACGACTTGGTGAATATCATATGGCCACTACTCAACAGTTAACATGGGAGCTTGTCTTCCCATAGGTGTCGGGTTCGAATCTGGGGCCTGAGCGGGTCTGCCACATTTTGACCTTTATTCAATACACAAGACTGGAGAGCATCATTCTTGGTAGCTTTGTCCGTATCTCTCTGTCTCTCTCTCTCTCCCTCTCACTCACCCTCCTCCTCCACACCCCCTCCCGCCCACCCACCCGCCCACCCTCCCTCTCCACGCACCCTCCCACCCACCCGCCCATCCTCCTCCTCCACACCCCCTCCCGCCCACCCACCCACCCTCCCCCTCCACACCCCCTCCCGCCCACCCACCCGCCCACCCTCCCTCTCCACGCACCCTCCCATCCACCCGCCCACCCTCCTCCTCCACACCCCCTCCCACCCACCCTCCCTCTCCACACACCCTCCCACCCACCTGCCCACCCTCCTCCTCCACACCCCCTCCCGCCCACCCACCCACCCACCCTCCCTCTCCACGCACCCTCCCACCCACCCGCCCACCCTCCTCCTCCACACCCCCTCCCGCCCACCCACCCGCCCACCCTCCCTCTCCACGCACCCTCCCACCCACCCGCCCACCCTCCTCCTCCACACCCCCTCCCGCCCACCCACCCGCCCACCCTCCCCCTCCACACCCCCACCCACCCACCCGCCCACCCTCCCTCTCCACGCACCCTCCCACCCACCCGCCCACCCTCCTCCTCCACACCCCCTCCCGCCTACCCACCCGCCCACCCTCCCTCTCCACACACCCTCCCACCCACCCGCCCACCCTCCTCCTCCACACCCCCTCCCGCCCACCCACCCTCCCTCTCCACGCACCCTCCCACCCTCCCGCCCACCCTCCCCCTCCACGCACCCTCCCACCCACCCGCCCACCCTCCTCCTCCACACCTCCTCCCGCCCACCCACCCGCCCACCCTCCCCCTCCACACCCCCTCCCGCCCACCCACCCGCCCACCCTCCCTCCCCACGCACCCTTCCACCCACCCGCCCACCCTCCTCCTCCACACCCCCTCCCGCCCACCCACCCGCCCACCCTCCCCCTCCACACCCCCTCCCTCCCACCCACCCGCCCACCCTCCCTCACACCCACACACACTCCCTCACACCCACACATATACACACACACCCACACTATCACACACACCCACACAAACGCACATCCACACATACCCGCATGCACACCAACACATCCACACACACACGATACCGAAAAAAGGGTGTCACGAATTTCAGAAGACGAGAATTCATAAAAAAAAAACAAAAGAAGGACATCTAAGCCAACAGAAAAGAGCTCTTCTCAGGATGAACATGGGTCCAGGAGCACTGTAAACAATGAATCAAAAGTAAGATTAGGTCCCGCATATCAAGCTGCTGTCCCAGAATGGCAGAAGAAGGCTCAAGATGATGATGCAGAATGCTTTATTGAATACGGTATGGTACTATGGCAAAACACCCCATGATGGTCTCCTCATGCACTTCCAAAGTGGGCAAGGCACTTCATTTGAATTAACCGGGATTAAATCAGTGAGGAAACAAAAATGAGAATCTCGGATGGCAAGTGAAATGTTAAAGGTGAAAGTGGATAAACAAATGTCACCGCCAACCATTCCCGGCGACTACCTATTTTTGGGGAACCAATTCAAATCAAAGGAATAATTGACCTACCCCTCCATTCTTGGGTAATCAATCGACGTGTGATCAATGGACGTGAAGAATCGACAAGGACCTCTTGGCATATTTGGGGTCTATAAAAACAATGGATTTGGGCTCATTAGGGATGTACAAATTTTAGAGATACGTTGGGTTCAGATACACGTACGAGCAGAAGTACTCTCTTGCACTTTGTGGTTTCAAGCCTATTGTAGGAGCTACTCTGTAGTGTGGATACAGAGGGTAGGCTTCTCAGGGAGGGCTATGAGCACTATAGTGTAAGAGAGTGCCTTGGATATTCTTTATTTCTGTGAGTCAGTATTAGTGTTAAGCTCTATTCTCTTGAGTATTTCTTTACCGTTTGCACAATTCTGAGTTAGTCTGCATATAATTGGCCCCTTAAGCTGATGGGAAGACTCTGTTGCATTGAAGTTATTTATTTTTAGGATGGCATGTTAGCCCTAAGCTTGCACTTTTGAGCGTCACTCTGCCCAACCTTGTAATCATCTGATTCGAATCAAGAAATATATGGTCTTCTGTGGTCATTTGTTGATTAGTATTTCTAGAGTATGTACAACTCCTCTGTCTGCTCACAGAAATGTTAAAGGGTATACTTCCCTAAAGAGAACCCCCCTTGAGTAGGCGACGTACTGGATGTGTTTAACCTTCATTCTCTAGTTTTGATAAAAGAGGATACCCCAGTACCTCCTCTACAGTTTGGCACGCACGGTGGGACATTTGCATTTCTGTGAGAAGTATTTTGCTCTATTACGTTTGCAAGTAGGTACATGACCCATACACGGGCAGATAAGGAGTCTCTTCGTGTTCGGAGGAGCCTTAACAAGTTAGCAATAACCACGGCTAGTGAGTCAACCTCCCCTCTACCTTCCCTAAATTTATCTATTGATTTGGGTGCGACACCATTGTCAAAAGAGAGGTATAGGAGAACTCTAGACTTCTCCTCAGATACGTCCGAAGAAACACCAGTACAAATGGAGGATCTCTCTCATTTACTCTCCAGATTAAACATCAAATTTCCTACCTTCAAGGGACAAGCTTATGAGGATGCTGATGATCATGTGAGGAGATTCATCTCTTTATGCCGTGGACGAGGTCTGCAGAATAGGGAGGATGCGATGTTTGCACTTTTTCCATCCACATTGGAGGGTCTTGCAGATAAATGGTATAGTCAATATGCAGATGGCTATTTTACTACTTGGGAGGCTCTGAAGGCGGCTTTCTCACAAACATTCAGACCAAGTGATTCTTCGGAAAGAGCTCTAGATCAGCTAGAGAACTTGAAGCTAAGACCAGGTGAATCCTTTCATGAACTTCACACTAGAACAAAAGCACTTGTTGCACATCTGCCACATGCTCCAGGTGACTTCTTGGTTAAAAAATGGATAGAAAAGGCTCTGCCCAGGTCATCTCAGCAGAAGCTTCGTGAATCTCTTAGATTGGATGCGACCCTCAATGATTTTGTTGCAGCGGCATCACGCATTGAAGAAGCAAGGCAACATTTTGAGGGGGATACACAACAAAAGTATGTTGCAGATCTGGATCCTATTGAGCAACTAAGGAAGGAACTGGAGGCATTGAAGATGCAACAAAATCAACAAGAAGAGAAGGTCTTACCACCTCTGCGTCGCACTGATGATGAAGTAGCTCAACTTTGCCGAGAGTTAGAAGATTTGAAGACCACTCAGGATATAACGAGACAAATTTGGTGGACAATCTGTAACAATAATGGACATTCCAATGCTAATTGCCATATTAAGGTAAGCTGTCAATTTTGTGGAAAGGACGGTCATGAAGCAAGGGATTGCTACTACCTCAAGGGTACACAACAGAGAGGTAACCCTCAAAATTTGGATTCATATTATGCTAGTACTTCAAATACATCAAATAGAGAGGAGAATCGGCCTGCAAAGCCTAGATATAATAGACATTTGATGTGCTATCGTTGTGCTGAGTACGGCCACATGCAAAATAGGTGCTCTCTTCCAGAAGATGCACCTCCTTGTCAACATTGTCCAGAGGCTAAGGATCATTATACCAAAGATTGCCCAAGAGGTCGTCCTGCTCCAATCCACATGATTGCAGTCTCTCCACATGAAGAAGGAAAAACCACTCAGTCTTATGCCGTTTCATCCTCTGCAATGCCCATAATGACTAGAGACTAGGCAAGCAGCTGCAACCCATAGAGATGAACAACAAGGATTTCAGGATAAAGAGGAGGAAAAGAAGTCTGGATGGAAGGACTAGGTAGAAATTGAAGGAGCTTATGATAAGATGACTACTTCTCTAAAGGGCCAACCAACCAGTCTGCAAGAAAACACTCAGGAGGTAAACATTGAACAGATCTTGAAAGGTATTCATCACAAGGTTAGTCTATATGAACTTATAAGGATGGATTCAAAAATAAGAAGTGACTTACTGAAGATTATACACTCTGCTCACTTGATCCAATCACCTAGTATAGATGGTTTCATGGTTGATTTTCCCCCTGCACCCTTAGCAGACTACCAAAGCTCAAGATTATCTGTTTGTATAAAGGATGAAGCTCTCACAGGTGTGATCATAGATGGAGGCTCTGGTATCAATTTAATGCCAGATTTTACAATGAAGAAACTGAAATTGAACCCCACCAAGTTGGCACCATTCACGGTTACATTAGCAGATCAACATCGGGTTGCGCCACTTGGCATTATTGAAAAGGTATTGATGGTAGTATAGGGCTGCCACTTTGTTTTAGATTTTGTTGTTATTGCACTTCCACAGGAGACTTCTTACCCTTTACTCCTGGGGAGACCTTGGTTGAGACAAGCAAAAGCTTTGCAAGATTGGGGGAAAAACAAACTATGGATTTCAACAAGCACCAATAGCCAACTGCAATTACATTTGGAAAAGGGATTTGACTCAGGAAAAACCACTGGATATACTGTGGATACTCAGGTAATGCCCACTCTACCCCAAGAAGATGATGCATTGTTCAATTGGATGATGGGAAGTGCAAAGTGTTGCACGGTGGAGATCAATGAAATTGAGGAAGAACTTGCAGATAAGATAATTACAGGAAATAGCAATGAAGACCACAAGGTGTTGAAGAATGAACAAATGAAGGAAACTACAAGCTTTGAAGAGGCAACCAATATAAAAGTATCAGAGAGGGAAGATTATGAACCAAAGAGCAGAGAAGATCTTCCTTTTGCAGATATACCTCAAGGATGGATGGAAGAACATGTTGCAAAATATAAATTAAAATCCACTCCTGCATATAGTGGAGATGATTTCTCAAGCAAGTGTACTCCTAAAACATTGGTTCAAGAAGTAAATTTAGGGGATGAAGAAAACCCTCAAGTAGTCCATTTGGCATCCTGGTTGTGGCATTATCCTCCCTTGCTACAGAAGGTAACTTCTTTGCTCTTTACCTATAAAAGTGTCTTTGCATGGTCCTACAAAGATCTAATAGGGATACCAGAAGAGCTTGGGTTACATCGGATACCCTTAGTTGAGGGAGCCTCGCCTATAAGAAGTAGGCCATATCGACTCAATCCGAAGTATGCAGAGGCGGTAAAAGCGGAGATTACAAAACTAGAGGAAGCAGGTATAATTGTGCTAGTAGAACATTCGAGGTGGCTTTCTTCTATGGTTATTGTGCCCAAGAAAAATAGTGGAAAAATAAGAGTATGTGTTGATTTCCGTGCTTTGAATAAAGTGACTATTCAAGATGGATTTCCTCATCCCTTCAAAGAGCAAGTACTTGAAGAGGTAGCTAGTCACACTTTGTATAGTTTCTTGGATGGTTTTAGTGGCTACAATCAGATAGTGATCCATCCTGATGATAAGGACAAAACAGCCTTTGTCACTCCCTGGGGCACTTATGTCTATACTCGAATGGCTTTTGGTTTGAAGAATGCACCGGCTTCATTTAATAGAACGATGTATATGATATTGGGCAAATGGTTAACAACATTTCTACGAATTTTCATGGATGACTTTTCAGTATTTTCAGGTACAGATAAAAGAGCAGCAATTCAAGATTTCCATGATCATTTGGAAAATCTAAAAGAAATTTTTGAGCAATGTCTCAAAACAGGTTTGAAATTGAATCCTGATAAATGTCACTTTTTGGTCACCAAGGGTACTCTTCTTGGTCACATAGTATCTGCTAAAGGTATAACTGTTGACCCTGCAAAGGTTACAGCTATTCTTTCCATGCCAATTCCACAAAGCCCAAAGGAAGTGCAAAGTTTCTTGGGCCATGCAGGGTATCACAGAAGATTCATTAGGATGTATTCAGAAATTGCTAAGCCCTTATCAAGGCTTACCAGTAAGAAGATTCCCTTCTCATGGAGTGCTGAAGCTGACAGAGCATTTTGTGAACTAAAGTTGAGGCTATGTACTGCTCCACTTTTAAGTGTTCCTAATTGGTCATTGAAATTTCATGTGCATACAGATGCTAGTCTTCATGCTGTTGGTGCGGTTCTAGCTCAACCATCATCTCACAAGGTGGATAGACCTATCTCTTATGCCAGCAGACTACTCAACCAAGCCGAAAGGAATTATGGTACAACGGAAAGAGAAGGTTTGGCTATCGTATTTGCTCTTCAGAAGTTTTGATATTATCTCCTTGGTGTACATTTCATTGTTATCTCTGATCATCAACCCTTGAAGTATTTGATAAACAAGCCTAGAGTAGCTGGAAGAATTTGGAGATGGTTACTCCTATTTCAGGAATTTAATTTTGATATTCATATTAAGCCAGGAAAAGAGCACTACATGGCAGATCAAGTGTCCAGGACGGCAATGAGCAAAAAGGCAACAGGTATTAATGATGAATTGGTGGATAGCAATCTTTTTCTAGTAGCAATTCGGACTGGTTGGTATGATGAAATTCTCCATGTTCTTACTATTGGAAAGATCCCAGAACACTTGACACCTGTAGAAAAGAGAAGATTGCTCTTGAAAACCAAAGCATATTCTCTTATAAATGGAAATTTATATAAATACTATCAGGATGATATATTGAGAAGGTGTGTCTATCCAGAGGAGGTAAATCTTCTGCTAGAGGCTGCACACAGTGAAGGACATCTAAGGGGGGAAGAATTGGCTCATAGAATCATCCACAAAGGTTTATGGTGGCCTCATATTTTCAAGGATGCAATCAAGTTTGCAAAAGAATGCCACATCTGTCAGAGGTGTGCTCCCGCACCAACCAGATTGAATTTCCAACCATTAGTCATATCTACCGGATGGCTTCCATTTGAACGATGGGGTCTTGATTTCATAGGGCCAATTAGCCCAACTGGGCAACCAGGAGGTAAAAAGTATATTTTGATGGCCACATGTTTTGCCACTAAATGGATAGAGGCTAAAGCTACTGTGGACTGCACGGCTTTAACAGTAGCTAAATTTGTGTATAAACGTATTTTCTCAAGGTTTGGTTGCCCACTGGAAATTACTAGTGATAGGGGCACACATTTTGTAAATCAATTGCTCCAGTTTATATTTGACAGGTACAAAATCTTCCATAAAAAATCTTGTGCCTACTACCCAAGGGCAAATGGCCAAGCAGAAAGCTCCAATAAGATTTTGATTGGATTGCTTCGCAAATTATCTTTCGATCATCAAAGCTCCTGGCCACTAGCACTGATCGGTGCGATTTGGGCTTTCAGAACCACGAAAAAGGGAACTACAGGCGAGACTCCATTTCGGTTAGTGTATGGGAAAGAGGCATTGGCACCATTCGAGTTCATTATTAGAAAGGAAATAGGAATCAAAACCGTTGGAATTGAACCCCCCATTCAGAGATTGGTGGCATTAGAAGAATACAGAGAAGGGCCAATGCAGAAACTTCTGGTAACACAAGAAGGGCGCAAGAGATTGCATGATAGGTTCCTGAGATCCAATGAAGTTCAGGAAGGGTCCATGGTTTTAGTGCATCAAATTCCACCAATTCAAACTAAATTGGCACCCAATGGGTAGGACCATATAAGGTTATCAAGGTGTTACCACATGGTGCAGTACATCTAGAAGATCTGCAGGGTAAAAGGATTCCCCTGGTCAACATCTCCAGGGTGAAGAAGTATCTAAACTAAGTCGACTTGGAAGAATTTCAACCACTATACATACCACGTGTCATTCGAGTATTAGCAGTTTTTCATCAGTTGAGTATTTGCAGTTATTCCGTCATTCAAGTTATTTCTTTCAATAAGAAGACTGCACCGGGACGGTGCAAAGACTTGATGTGGGGGTCTGTAGTGCGGACATACACCATCCCTTCCTTTTTTCACACCAACAGTTCGAGAAGTAGAGCATTGTTAAGCACAACTTGGTGAATATCATATGGCCACTACTCAACAGTTAACATGGGAGCTTGTCTTCCCATAGGTGTCGGGTTCGAATCTGGGGCCTGAGCGGGTCTACCACATTTTGACCTTTATTCAATACACAAGACTGGAGAGCATCATTCTTGGTAGCTTTGTCCGTATCTCTCTGTCTCTCTCTCCCTCTCACTCACTCACCCTCCTCCTCCACACCCCCTCCCGCCCACCCACCCGCCCACCCTCCCTCTCCACGCACCCTCCCACCCACCCGCCCACCCTCCTCCTCCACACCCCCTCCCGCCCACCCACCCGTCCACCCTCCCCCTCCACACCCCCTCCCGCCCACCCACCCGCCCACCCTCCCTCTCCACGCACCCTCCCACCCACCCGCCCACCCTCCTCCTCCACACCCCCTCCCGCCCACCCACCCGCCCACCCTCCCTCTCCACACACCCTCCCACCCACCCGCCCACCCTCCTCCTCCACACCCCCTCCCGCCCACCCACCCACCCACCCTCCCTCTCCACGCACCCTCCCACCCACCCGCCCACCCTCCTCCTCCACACCCCCTCCCGCCCACCCACCCGCCCACCCTCCCTCTCCACGCACCCTCCCACCCACCCGCCCACCCTCCTCCTCCACACCCCCTCCCGCCCACCCACCCTCCCCCTCCACACCCCCACCCACCCACCCACCCGCCCACCCTCCCTCTCCACGCACCCTCCTACCCACCCGCCCACCCTCCTCCTCCACACCCCCTCCCGCCCACCCACCCGCCCACCCTCCCTCTCCACACACCCTCCCACCCACCCGCCCACCCTCCTCCTCCACACCCCCTCCAGCCCACCCACCCACCCACCCTCCCTCTCCACGCACCCTCCCACCCACCCGCCCACCCTCCCCCTCCACGCACCCTCCCACCCACCCGCCCACCCTCCTCCTCCACACCCCCTCCCGCCCACCCACCCGCCCACCCTCCCCCTCCACACCCCCTCCCGCCCACCCACCCGCCCACCCTCCCTCCCCACGCACCCACCCGCCCACCCTCCTCCTCCACACCCCCTCCCGCCCACCCACCCACCCACCCTCCCCCTCCACACCCCCTCCCGCCCACCCACCCGCCCACCCTCCCTCACACCCACACACACTCCCTCACACCCACACATATACACACACACCCACACCATCACACACACCCACACAAATGCACATCCACACATACCCGCATGCACACCAACACATCCACACACACACGATACCGGAAAAAGGGTGTCAAGAATTTCAGAAGACGAGAATTCATTAAAAAAAAAAAAAAAAAAAAAAGAAGGACATCTAAGCCAACAGAAAAGAGCTCTTCTCAGGATGAACATGGGTCCAGGAGCACTATAAAGAATGAATCAAAAGTAAGATTAGGTCCCGCATATCAAGCTGCTGTCCCAGAATGGCAGAAGAAGGCTCAAGATGATGATGCAGAATGCTTTATTGAATACGGTATGGTACTATGGCAAAACACCCCATGATGGTCTCCTCATGCACTTCCAAAGTGGGCAAGGCACTTCATTTGAATTAACCGGGATTAAATCAGTGAGGAAACAAAAATGAGAATCTCGGATGGCAAGTGCAATGTTAAAGGTGAAAGTGGATAAACAAATGTCACCGCCAACCATTCTCGGCGACTACCTATTTTTGGGGAACCAATTCAAATCAAAGGAATAATTGACCTACCCCTCCATTCTTGGGTAATCAATCGGCGTGTGATCAATGGACGTGAAGAATCGGCAAGGCCCTCTTGGCCTATTTGGGGTCTATAAAAACAATGGATTTGGGCTCATTAGGGATGTACAAATTTTAGAGATACGTTGGGTTCAGATACACGTACGAGCAGAAGTACTCTCTTGCACTTTGTGGTTTCAAGCCTATTGTAGGAGCTACTCTGTAGTGTGGATACAGAGGGTAGGCTTCTCAGGGAGGGCTATGAGCACTATAGTGTAAGAGAGTGCCTTGGATATTCTTTATTTCTGTGAGTCAGTATTAGTGTTAAGCTTTATTCTCTTGAGTAATTCTTTACCGTTTGCACTGTTCTGAGTTAGTCTGCATATAATTGGCCCCTTAAGCTGATGGGAAGACTCTGTTGCATTGAAGTTATTTATTTTTAGGATGGCATGTTAGCCCTAAGCTTGCACTTTTGAGCATCACTCTGCCCAACCTTGTAATCATCTGATTCAAATCAAGAAATATATGGTCTTCTGTGGTCATTTGTTGATTAATATTTCTAGAGTATGTACAACTCCTCTGTCTGCTCACAGAAATGTTAAAGGGTATACTTCCCTAAAGAGAACCCCCCTTGAGTAGGCGACGTACTGGATGTGTTTAACCGTCATTCTCTACTTTTGATAAAAGAGGATACCGCAGTACCTCCTCTACAAATATCTATCCTTGTTAAGGTGGCATAATTCAAGCTACCCACCATACTTTGATAACCTGTAATGTCATTAACTTCATCACCTTCATGGGCACTTAGTTTTAGGTTTACCTCCATTGGAGTACTTGCTACTTTGGCATCCTGCAAATGAAACTTTTTCAACATGTCCTGTATGTATTTTTTCTGAGTAATGTATATTCCAGAGTTAGTATAGACTAACTCAAGCCCAAGAAAATACTTCAATAGACCAAGATCATTGATCTTGAACTCCTTCATCATCTGGCTCTTGATTTGTCTGATTCCATTGACATCATTAACTGTAAGTATGATGTCATCAACATAAACACATAGGTATATTACCTTTGAATTACTTCTCTTAATGAATAGAGAAGTATCTGCCTTGCTCATGACAAAACCTTTGTCTTGAAGGTATGTAGTTAACCTGTAATTCCATGCCCTAGGTGCCTGCTTCAATCCATATAAGCCTTTTTTAATTTGCAAACATATGTTACCTTCTTAGGGTCCTCATAGCCAGGAGGTTGTGACATATATACCTCCTCTGAAATCCATCCATTCAAGAAAGCATTCTTGACATCCAATTGGTACATATTCCAATTTTTTGATGCAGCCACACTAACCAACACTCTGATAGTTGGCATCTTGGCCATAGGAGAGAATGTCTCTTCATAGTCAATGCCTTGGGTTTGTGCAAAACCCTTGGCTACCAATCTGGCTTTGTACCTATTAATTGTGCCATCAGGATTTCTTATAAGTTTATAGATCCATCTGGATCCTATTACCTTCATGGAGTCCTTCTTTGGTACTAACTCCCATGTATCACTCTCCTTGAGTGCTTCAATCTCCTCATCCATAGCTTCTTTCCATTCTGTCTTGGTTATGGCTTCTTCATATGATCTTGGTTCTTCAATTGACAAATCTTTGGCAAGATAAACATAATGTTTAGTAACAAGAGATGTATCATACCCATATCTGATAGGTTTCTTGCTCTCTCTTTGTGATCTTTTGATTGACTGATTTGAAGATTCAGGTATGTCTTCAAGCTTCTTCATCTTCATTTTGCCCTTGGACTTCCATGCTTTGAACTCTTCAAGGTTGATAGTATCTTCATCATCTGAACTTGAGTCTTCATTTTGAGTAGGCTCTTCTTTTGCAAGACTTGGAAACTCCTCTTCCAAATCATAGGGTAGTTTAACCTTCCTGCATTCATTCTCATACCAAGAATCATTTTCATCAAAGACAACATCTCTACTCACCACGAATCCCTTATTGGTAGGGTTATAAAACCTGTAACCTTTTTTATTTAGATCATATCCAATAAAAATGCACTTCTCAGCTTTTGGGTCTAGCTTACCTCTTATCTTAGAAGGAATGTGTACATATGCTATACATCCAAATATCCTGCAATGGTCTAGTGAGGGTCTCTTACCATGCCATGCTTCATAGGGTGTCATGCCATCAAGGGACTTAGATGGTAACCTGTTTATGAGGTAAGTGGCAGTAGAAACACTCTTTGCCCATAGATAGTTAGGTAACCTTTTTTCATTCAACATAGACCTGGCTGTCTCAACAATCAATCTATTTCTCCTCTCAGCTACCCCATTCTGTTCAGGAGAATACCTTGTGGTGATTTCTCTTTTGATGCCTCTGTCCTGCAAGAAGTTTTCAAACTCATTGGAGAAGTACTCACCTCCTCCACCTGACCTTAGCCTCTTCAAATTCTTTCCTGTTTGATTCTCAACAAGTGCAAGATATTTTTTAAAGCAATTAAACACCTCATCCTTGTGCTGCATGAAGTACAATACAATCCACCTGCTATAATCATCAATAAAAGATACATAATACCTTGATCCTGAGACTGAGGGGTCTTTGCTTGGTCCCCATACATCTCTGTGGACAAGCTCTAGGTAGTCTTCATGTATGTAACCTTTGCTTGAGAAGGGTAACCTATGCGACTTCCCAAATTGACAACCACTACATTTATATATGATATGTTGTTTTGAAACATTGGGTATTCCAATTACACATTGATCCCTGCATATTTGTTTCAAAGTTCTTTCTCCTATATGCCCTAATCTTTTGTGCCAAATCTCAAGCTCTGAAAGTGTTTGATCCTTATAACTGTATAGTGCAATATTCTTTGTGTCTTCTAACTCAAAAGTGAAAAGTCTACCTGACTTTTCTCCTTTAGCCATCCTCTTGAACCCATGCCTTGGATCCTCCACAAATGCTCCATATTGGTTGAATCTAACCTGCAAAACTTTCTCCACAATCTGTCCAACACTCATTAGATTTTTGGTAATTGTTGGTACATAGAGCACCCTACTCAACAAGTTCTAATTTCCATCACGTCTTAACATTTCCAACTTTAACTACTGAGTGCTTGGTGTCATCACCTGTTTGGACTTGATGCTTACCTTTGGGTTCCTCAAGATGAGAGAGTAGTGCTACATTGCCAGCCACATGATTTGAGCATCCTGAGTCAATGTAGAATAGGTGGTCATCATTTGTACCTGATTTTGAAGTCATGTTCATGATTAGAATAGAATCATCCTGCTCTTCTGTATAGTTGTTGTAGTCCTTTCTGGATTTGAATCCTCCTTGATAGTTGCCATTGTAGTTGTTGTTGAAGCCTTGGTGATGGTTGAATCTACCTCTTGAC
>CM035436.1:153393085-153420585 GCA_020310875.1 Ceratopteris richardii | reverse complement strand
GGAATGGGATAGCAAAGAAGTTCAAAAGCTAGGTGACATTATTTTATGTAAAGTTAGTCCCAATTCTCTTTCAATCTCATATCAGATATGTCGACAATCTCTGGTTCTAGGATATGACTATAGAAGGTGGAAAAAAAAGCTTGGACTTTGGATAGCCTTGGACTCAGAGGAGAGCTGTCCAGAATTTGAAATAGAAGTATTGATTCATCCAGATTTTCAATCAAGGAAAATAATTGTCACTGCAAATTGGAATCTCAGAAATGTAAGGGAGCTTCTAGAATACCTTGATGAGGTATCATCTCAGTGTAGATTCTCAATTGATGATGCAATAGTTAACATTAGATCAGAGAAATCATTATCTTGCATAAGCTGCCTGCCACCAAGGGTGATTAAGTTCCAACCTTTAAGATTGTAACAAGTTAACCCTGACATTCTTACATAATGTATCTTCATCTAATAGAAGCTTCTATTGATACTTCCATTGAATTTTCTTGGCAGGATGGTTACAAACAATGTGTGTTAAATTATTAATTTTAAATGTCTTATATGTTTTTTAGGTCCTTAATTTCATATTTCCATTGATTTTTTTTTGCAGGAGTGAATTGATGACTAAGAAATAATTATACAGGAACTTGCATAAGTTAATTCTAGATGAAGAAGAGATCTAGAATTGAATATCTAATTTCAATTTAATAATTATAGTCTATCAAAGGTGCACACTAGTCTCAGCTAAATAATTTGATTCTATCCAACTTTTTTTGTCCTCAAGTAATGCAAGAGAAATTATCATGGTACACATAACAAGTAATATAAGAGAGTGTGGAGAACTTGGTGCAAATTCCAATCCAAGGTTTGGTATTTCAATATAAGAAGAGCATGTCTTAAGGCATAAAGCAGAGGAGACGAGATAAGTGAAGACGATCGATGCAAGCGACTAGTGCAATCTGAATTTGTCGGATGGCCCTTATCGCTTACATCGGTCGTGTTAGCAAACTACCGCGAGAGAAATTATCATGGTACAAACGCAAACTACCAAGTAATATAAGAGAGTGTGGAGAACTTGGTGCAAATTCCAATCCAAGGTTTGGTATTTCAATATTAGAAGAGCATGTCTTAAGGCATAAAGCAGAGGAGGCGAGATAAGTGAAGACGACCGATGCAAGCAACTAGGGCAATCTGAAATTGTCGGATGGCCCTTATCGCTTACATCGGTCGTGTTAGCAAACTACCGCGAGAGAAATTATCATGGTACAAATGCAAACTACCAAGTAATATAAGAGAGAGTGGAGAACTTGGTGCAAATTCCAATCCAAGGTTTGGTATTTCAATATTAGAAGAGCATGTCTCAAGGCATAAAGCAGAGAAGACGAGATAAGTGAAGACGACCGATGCAAGCGACTAGTGCAATCTGAAATTGTCGGATGGCCCTTTTCGCTTACATCGGTCGTGTTAGCAAACTACCGCGGGAGACTTCAAGAAGTGACCTTGCGTAAAGATTTGACTCATGAGTATAAAAACTAGCAGCAGCGATGAAATGGACAATACGACCGATGCAAGCGATAGGGGCAATCCAAGATTCTCCGATTCCCCGTATCGCTTGTATCGGTCGTGTCCTCTTAATTCTTTATGTCCTTCTGTAACTTCTCGAATTTAAACACTTTCCAACAAGAATGAAGTAAAAAACCCACAATGCATTCATAATTGTGACATAAATAAATTTAATTGGACCATCCAGTGAACTTTTGTCAAACTCTCAAGAGGTTCAATACAACTGTGACCATCTTCCAGATGAAGATTGGCATAACTACATACAATTTGTTAAAAAATAAATATTCCAACCTCGGTTGGCTTTACAATTGATTTCAATCTACGACTCAAAAATTGATTTAACCCTTTCTATCCTTTTTAGAGCCTTGCTTTCTCTGTTGCTTCTGTCCCTTTTTGGAGCTTTCAGCTTGACTCTTTATGTTGTTCATATGCTTTAGTGGTGAGTGAAGAGGAAGCCCTTTCTTTTTATCTTCAGACTGTTTTTTATCAGGTGGAGGGGGTGGAGGTGAGTCTGGATCATGTGGGCAGATTGCATGTTTCATGATACTATTTATTGCTCTCTCTCTGATCAAGATGATCCATGCATCTGGGTAGTCTGATAAATTCAATCCAGGACTGTAGAACCTTCTTTCCAAGAATCTTACAGCATTTGCAATCACTCTCCAGCCACATGATGTTGAGTCTCTCTGCAATGGCACATGAATTTGGCTGTATCCAAATTGCTTTTGTTCATTCATTTTAGCTATTCCTGGAAAATTCTGATCAATATGCATCTTGAGAAGCTTTGCAGCACTGCATTGTAAAGTGAAAATCAAAACGGGGCATGGCTTTAAAATAGAGAACAACAAAATGTATAGTAACTTACACTTTGCAATTCCCATGCTGTGATGGAAGAGAATTTAGGAAAAGAGCTTGATATGCATTGAAGTCCACAATAATCAAACTCCAATGGCCCCTGTCAATGAGTTGCATGTAAATATACTTTCTTAAATGAAACAAATATGTTTCCAAAATGAAGATGAATACTTACTTTTCAATGTATGGGTAAATTACACATTCTACTTCTTCTGTAAAACCCCGTAGAAAGGACTTGGCATCTCCATGTTTATGTAAAAAACATTGTGTCACCAGAGGATCTAAAATAAATACTTTTCTTTGAACCTTTTCCTCACATTGTTGAAGAAGAACCCTACAAATCAAGAAATAAAAATGCAGTTAAGGAACTAGAAAATTATGCAAAACAAAAGCATTTTAAGGCCTCTAGATATACCTGAGTGAAATGTTGACCACACTATCTGATATTTCAAGATGAAGCTCCCTCAACATTTTGTTATCTTCAGGTCTAATGTCAAGAAACAATTCACTTTGCCATGGCATTGCAACATTAACTATAACCTGCCCATCTCCTTTCTTGAGGAGCTCTTTATTTGCTTTCTGTAACTTTTGAATCTGGGTTAAGATGGCACTTTCCTCTGTAAATAATCCCTGCTTTTTCCTCTCCTCCTCACTATTTGCTGCAGCTCTAGTCTCATGATCATGAGTGACTTGAGCGTTGATCTCTTCAATGACAACTGTTGTTTTAGGTGCTCGAGCTGGAGGTATATTTAAAATATCGAAGAATTTTTTGTCGTGGTGATCAATAGGAACCAGAGCTTTATCAAACTTATATCTTATTCTTGAAACAATAACATAATCCTTCGCCATTAAAGTTACCCTATGAGAATGAGCAGCACATAAGTAGGCATCATTCATGAAATCAATAGCAAAGTCCTCTGCAGCTTCTTGCAGGCATAGCAGTGCTTGAGTTTGCCACCTCACATTGACAAAGGATGAGGTCTTCATCAAAGAACAGAGGTTGGATGAGATCTGCTTGACAACTCTCATAAATGGAAGTCTTGGGATCAACAATCCCACAGACTTTTGGGCTCTTCTTATTTCCCTCAAAGACTTAACATGGTAGTTGACCCTTTTTTTTGAAGGCTGGTCTGGCACTTTGGCTTGAACCTTCTGGGAATTTTGCTCCTGGACATTTTCCCCTTGGGCATTCTTGTCCTGACCCTCAGGGTACAACTTCCTTGCTGTCTTTTTGGTTCTAGCCATACTCTGCAAAAAATCAATCTTTAGGCAAGGAATTAGGAAAAGTGGAATATTCCACTGTCAAAACTTACTCTCTAAAAGCCATGATCAATGACTCTTTCCACTATCAGAGGCACGACCGATGCAAGCGATAACAGTCATCCGGAAATGCCCGGATGTCCCTGATCGCTTGCATCGGTCGTCTTTAAATTAATCATCAAATATCAATAAATAATATCTGACAATGCAAAACACTCAATTATCACTAAGATAAAGATAATTGGAAAACTATAATCAATGACTCTTTCCACTATCAGAGGCACGAGATGAAAAGGAACGTCCGAGATATGGAAACCAAGACATTAAAGATGCTGCCTTGCTTACTATAAAGAAAAATTTTAACAACCAGACAGAAGAGGCAGCTTCTCAAATCCTCTACTAGCAGAACCCGCTTCCTTCTTTTTGATGGAGACCTCCCACACCTATATCTCACGAAACCCCCCACTAGTGTCCTGCTCCTCGAAAAAGATCCCCACATGCATGTCCAAGATTTGAGAAGCTGACTCTTCTGTCTGGCTGTTCAAATTTTTCTTTTTAGTAAGCAAGGCAGCATCTTTAATGTCTTGGTTTCCATATCTCGGACGTTCCTTTTCATCATAGCAAAGGAAACCAAAATTTGAAAGCTATGATCAAGGACTCGATGATATTAAAAAACATGACCGATCCAAGCGATTAGGGTTATCCAAAAATCTCAGATGTCCCTAATCGCTTGCATCGGTCGTGTCCACATTACCTTACGTAGAGAGCGCTCTCTATAGAAATTGTGAAGTAGGCTAAAAACGTGGTGGCAATGGAACCTCGACGCTTGGCAAGTGTTGACAGAAAAAAATGAAGGAAATGAATAGGGAAGCTTAAATAGGTCCCAAAACTGAGTTGATCATTGTGCCACGTGGCATGCTCCGATTGGTCCACGTCAGATACCCCTTGCGAATTCCAACGTCTTTTGCCACGTGGCATGATCTGATTGATCCACGTCATCTATCCGTTGCATCGGGGAACGTACACTTTACCACGTGGCACTCTATGATTGGTCCACCTCATTCGACCGTTTCCTCCCTCCTCACTAGAGACACGACCGATCCAAGCGATAAGAGTCATCCGTAAATGCCCGGATGTCGCTCATCGCTTGCATCGGTCGTCCCTGAATTCATCATCATATTTCAATAAATAGAAGTTAAAATAAAGGTAACAATGCGTTATACTCAAGCAACACAAAAGAAACCAAAATTTGCAAGGTATGATCAAGGACGATGCTATTTAAAAAACACGACCGATCCAAGCGATTCGGGTTATCCAAAAATCTCGGATGTCCCTAATCGCTTGCATCGGTCGTGTCCACATTACCTTACGGAGAGAGCGCACTCTATAGAAATTGTGAAGTAGCCAAAAAACTTGGTGGCAATGGAACCTCCACGCTTGGCAAGTGTTGACAAAAAAAAAAAAAAAGCAAATGAATAGGGAAGCTTAAATAGGCCCCAAAACTGAGTTGACCGTTGTGCCACGTGGCATGCCCCGATTGGTCCACGTCAGATACCCGTTGCGAATTCCAACGTCTTTTGCCACGTGGCATGATTTGATTGATCCACGTCATCTATCCGTTGCATTGGGCAACGTACACGTTGCCACGTGGCACTCTGTGATTGGTCCACCTCATTCGACCGTTTGTTCCCTCCTCGCCTATAAATACCTATTTCTTCACAAACTCAAATTTTCAACCTTCAGAGAATTTCTCACCTACATGTGTATTTTTCTTTCGTCGCCGACACGACCGATACAAGCGATTTTCGCCGTTTGACCTACGTTGATTCGCTCTAGTCGCTTGCATCGGTTGTGTTCTCCTAATAGACATACAAGAGAAGCTGCAGCTTAGATGGAGGTAATGAATGAGATCCTTAGTGTCTCTCCATCAGAGAAACTTCTTGATTTCATGGTTCAAGAGGGTTTAAGTGTAGATTATTTTCCTGATGCAATGACCATATTCAACCCCAAAATTGATTTTGAAAAACTCTTAGAGAACTCGAAAAGTTTTCTTAAGGATGAGTGGGAGATTTTCTTGGGGTTGGTCGATGGGAGGATCCTTTCTATTTCTCAGAAAACCTATGTCCATCCTCACATCTTTGGGAAGGATCCAACAGATAGGGCTAAAATCACAAGAAAATGCAGAAGGATATCCCCTTTGCCAGGGAAGCTTGATTTATGCCCAGAGCATGAAAAGGACTGTTGCTTGCTCCCTTTAAACATTGCTTTCTTGATATGGCTTGATCATATCTTAGTTGAAAGGGAGGAAAATGTTCATGATGAAGACGAGCCTTGCTTAGAGCTGGCACTTGAGGCTAGCTCAAAAACTATGAAAGGTGTCATGGAGATTGTTGAGGAGATCAATCTCCAAGCAGAAGAAGAGCAGGTCAAAGATTTTGATGTGGCCACTTTTAAAGCAGAGACTGCAATAAGGGAGCCAAGTGAAGAAGTTCAAGTGTCTGAGAAGTCCCTACTTCTCCCAAATCTACCTTTTTACTTTATCTCTGGGAAAGAGTTCATACCTCTATTTTACATTCAGGAACTTTTCAATCTAAGGGAGGACTACTGTCTTGCAGCTATAGCTGAGGCAGAAGAAGTTGCAAGGAGATTCATCAATAAGAATGGAGAAAGAAGAGAGGAATTTTTGCGTCTTGATTTGGATTTGTCTAATGAAGAATTCAAAGATTCATCACAAGCTCTTTCAAAATGCTTTGAGAAAGCTATCTCAGAGAAGCCAAAACTTGCTGATGAAGAGTTTGATGAGCATCAGAAGCAACTTGGAATATACTCGTTTGGACGTGGCTATTCATTCTTGGATGTCGCTGAGGACAAAGGAACAATTTGTATTGACTCAAAAGAGCTCATTGAGGAGGAAGATGAGGTCAAGGTATGTTGTTTGATATATTCTATCAATTAAAGTTTTTGTCCGAGATCTCTATTTTTTTAAGTGAGAAAATGACTACGACCGATGCAAGCGATACAACCTAACGGATAATCTCCGTTGGGCCTTATCGCTTGCATCGGTCGTGTTCGGACTTGAAGAGGAAGATGAGGTCAAGTATATAGTAAAATATATTCTCATGATTTAAAGGAAAAGGAGATGAGATGGGCTTGATGCAAAATCTCTATCTTGTGTCAGTTTGTCCAAGTTCTCCATTAGAAGTGTCAGAAGTCGATCACGACCGATGCAAGCGACAAGGCCCATCAGATATTTTCCGTCGGTCCTCATCGCTTGCATCGGTCGTGTTTGGACTTTAGGAAGATGACGTCAAGGTATGCAGTTAACTATATTCTCAAGAACTTTAGGTTAAGGATTTGAGATGGGAACAATGCAAAATCTCTTTCTTGTATCAGATTTGTCAAAGTTCTCCATTCGAAGTGTCAGAAATGGCTCACGACCGATGCAAGCGATTATGCCCATCGGATATTTTCCGCTGGGCCTCATCGCTTGCATCGGTCGTGTTTGGACTTTAGGAAGATGACGTCAGGGTATACAGTTAACTATGTTCTCAAGAACTTTAGGTTAAGGATATGCGATGGGACCAATGCAAAATCTCTTTCTTGTATCAGATTTGTCCAAGTTCTCCATTCGAAGTGTCAGAAATGGATCACGACCGATGCAAGCGATTAGGCCCATCGGATATTTTCCGTTGGGCCTCATCGCTTGCATCGGTCGTGTTTGGACTTTAGGAAGATGACATCAAGGTATACAGTTAACTATGTTCTCAAGATCTTTAGGTTAAGGATATGAGATGGGACCAATGCAAAATCTCTTTCTTGTATCAGATTTGTCCAAGTTCTCCATTCCAAGTGTCAGAAATGGATCACGACCGATGCAAGCGATTAGGCCCATCGGATATTTTCCGCTGGGCCTTATCGCTTGTATCGGTCGTGTCTAGGAGTTGCATGCAGCAATGATTATACATGTCTTGCTTGTGGGAATTCCCCTCATTTATCAAACATTAGATGTTTCTAGGCAGTTTGCAAATAGACATTGATGACGACCGATGCAAGCGATAACGACAATCTGAATTTCTCTGAAGACCCTTATCGCTTGCATCAGTCGTGTCTCTTGCTTTTCTTTCTAATAGTTTCAAGTTACTTCACATGTTTCCTTAAGTGTGCCTGCACTTCATCTAACCATGTTTTTCATTTTTATCACAGTTAACTTTATTGGATGAAGACAATTACCTTGGCAGGGGCAAGGGAACAAGAAAAGCCTTAGAAGAGAAAGGAAAAGCAAAGGTGGATATTCATTCTATTATCCACTATCTTCCAAAGTTGGACCCAGCCACTTTTTGTGTTATTCACAAGCACTATAGTGAGGAGCCAGACTTTGGATTATTCTGCTTGAGGAATCTATCAAAATACATGGGTTTTACTCCAATACCCTTTAATGCTTTCAGAGTTTTACTGCTTGAAAGAGCAACTGCATTCAGAATTTTTGGATATGCCCCTGGACTCAATGCTTCAAGGGCAGGGTACTTTCTTTGTTATTCAAGCTATGCAATGGCTGCAGGGGTGTCAGATTTAAAAAGCATTGCTGGATACAGGAGAAAAGAGTTCCTGAGATATAGAGGTGATTTGCCAGAGCCAAGCTCTTTCAAAAGGCTCAAGGAATGACTTGATTTTTTCAAATTCTATACTCAACAAATGTACATATACAGAAATTGCCCAATGTGATATAAGACATTGCAAATTTTTTTGGTGTAATTGTTATTGATTCTCTGGTCAAAGTCATCTGATGGTAGTAGACATATTTCTTTTCAAAGCATAATACATCATGAAATGTACATACATGACATCTTTTATTTCTCAAAGAAATAAAAGACAGTGCAAATATTAAAGCTCTATTTGAAATGTGGTCTTTTTCAGTTTGTGATATTGATACATGATTTGTCTGGAGATAGCCATATCCTTCTGATTATATTTGGCATGAGGTCCTTTGTAATTGTCTTCTAAAGAGCTTGAAGGTCTGCAACTTGAGTGATGCTTAACTACTTCATGTACCAGAGCATCCAAGGAGATATCTGCACAAGGTAGTTTTGGAGGAGAAGACTCCTGCATATGGTGAGTGTAGCTCAGTGATGAGTAGCACCTCCTTTAATGTCAATCCGGGAAGACGTGAGGATGGTATGAAGACCTCGAGCAAGTGGCGGCACAAGTGCGTGAGTGAGAAGCACACAAACATGCACACACATACACACACACGCGCACACACGGCAAAACAAAGAGAGAGAATCAATGGAGTGCTTTAGATTACTTTCACCAGCTCTTACAAGTTCGTTTCAATTACAATCTAACCTCAAAAATGAGCTTTCTAGCCCTTTTTATAGTTTTTGACTAGCTTTTGGCCCTGTCCAGACCTAGTGTCCGGCCTAGTTAAAAATTAGGTTCCAGGGCTTATTTGAGGGCTCAAACGAAGTCTAAAAATTATGAAATTTGGTACGATGGTACTTCTAATACTCCTCAAGCTCGAGGACTCCTCGGCTTGCACAAAATGGAGTCTAATCTACCAAAAACGGGATTTACAATGTTTGTGTAGTGATTAAAATCACTTGGGTTGTACATAATCTTATGGGAAAAAATGCTCTGGCCTTGTTGCCGTATTGTGCATGACTCCTTTATTGCTTTGTATGCCAACACTCCCCCCTTCCTAGCGTCTGTCGCCCCTGACAGACCTTTGTTCCCTCGGGTGGTCGATGTAATATTGGATGACATTGGTGGCCAGTTCATGTTCTCCTATCCTTAAGCCTCTTGCTAGATCGGCTTCCAATGCCTCCCAATTTATTGCACCGGGGGTTTCTGGTTGCGGGGTGGTGTAGTACTCTGAATACATTGCTTGTTCACAAGCAAACAGTTGAAGCAGATGTGTCGGCTTTGGTGCGAAAATCTCCGAGTGGTACTCCCAGAAACCTGATCTGAACATTTCTTCGAAGGTCTGTTTGTAGCAGGCGGGGAGGTACTTGATGCGTGCATGCCAAGCGTAAGCCACACGGATACTGGGGGTGGTGCTCATGTCATACACCAAGTCGTAATTTCCATTGCTAAACCCCGGAAGACGTACCTGTGGTGCGGCTGCATTTCTAAAGGTCTTCAGCACTACTTGCATCATATCTAAGATTTTAAGCATCATTTGCGCTGCTACATCTGGCATGGGCTTCAAGCGCGGCATCCAGTGGCGAATGGTTCCCATCATATATGCTACCGATGGTGGTCCTTGTGGTGGCGCGATGTACGGGTAGTTCAGCCATTCCTTGCATTGCGCATTGTTCTGTACCTTGATATTAAATGCCTTCCACGACCTGCGGCGGGGAACTGGACCGTAGCATGGGTTGTACAGGAGGTGCAGTGGCGCGTTGTTCCATGTGCGTAGCATTTCTGGATAAGTCTCTAAAAGTTTCTGCCGCCATGTCGGTTGACGAATCTTGCCTTTTCGCACCTCTGGAGGAAGGTCTTCGGGTTGAAATTGGGTCGCAAAAGTAGGAATCTGACCCGTGACTCTTTGTATTTCTGCATTATAATCAGCCAAGATAATATAATATGGCCTGTACTGGAGTTCCGATGAGAGAATCAGGCGTCTCGATGACAAGTTCTTGAAGTAATCTGATTGTAAAACAGTCTCTTCTATGACCCTCATAGCCTGATTTTGCACTACGGTGCGCTCTTCATGCGAGGTCCCTATTTCCTCCACTTGTCGTAACCATGGCGGTCGTGGTGCCTCGAACGTGTCCTGCGCTTCTTCTGTTTGTTGGCCTCCTGGGAATGGTTGCGGATCATATTCTTCTTCAAACGTTTGTTCCACAGGAATTTGCACAACTTCTTCGTCCGTGGGAGCCTCCGGAGGGGAAGATGGCCTCTCATATTGTAGTAGGCGTGTTTGCAATTCAGTTACCTGTTGCTGGAGATCTTTTATGGCCTCTGCGTCGGAGGGAAGCGAAGCTGCAGAGGGGGTGGTTGGAGGGGCAGCTGTTGGGCCTTGTTGGTGTTCCTGCTTCAGTTGTCCTAGCTCCTCCGATAGCTTATCGTGGGCTTCGAGTAGCATGGCATAATCTTCCAATATAATCTTGATATTATCGGGGGTCACTGCTTGAAACTTGGATGGGCTGATGGGTGCCCCCGGTGTGCTCTCAATAGCTGCCTCCAGGTTCTCTTGATTTTGTATTTGCAGACGTCTGTTCTCTTCCTGAGCAGCCGCAAGATGGCGTTTAAGTAGCGCCATATTTCGCTGAAGTTTTGAGTTGCGTTCCAGTTGTGTCCGTAGGTGACTTTCTACCACCTGCACTGCTTCCTGATCTACGTTCTGTAGCTGTACTTCCAATATATTATGGGCGTCTTGGAGGGTTTGGAACTGTGTGTGGAGGCGAGCATTCTCCTCTTCTAGTACCGCAAGGCGGAGCTGTAGTGTCGCTGAGTGCTCTTGCAGGCGTGCGTTTTGTTGCTGGAGCTGAATGTAATCTGTTCTTAAATTTGATATACAAGCCAACATGGTGTCCAATGCATTACCTATAGATGAGTGGGGGGTGTTTACTGTGGAAGATGCATGGGAAGGGAATTGGGGAAGGGAGACAGTGAATGATGTGTCTACGAAAGTTGTGTGTGTGGGTGAAATTGGTGGAGGGGGAATGGGAGGAGGTGAAACCGTGGGTGGAGGTGCCGTGGGTGGTGAAATGTCCATACCTTCAGGAGTGGGTGTTAGTGTGGGGCCTGCCATATATATTGGTATGGTAGGTGGTGTGTGTGTGGAAGTGGTGAATAGATGTGACATGGGGTGGGGAGCTGAAAAGACAGGGAATGGTTGAGGGCCTGGTTGAAAAGCCCTAGCAAAGATGTCCTGGAGGGATTGTAGAAATGGAGAGAGGGATATCGGGGTTTGGGGTCGTAAATTTGAGGAGGGTGGAAAGGGTGGCATGGTAGTAGGGAAACCCATGAATGTGGATCTGGGGTCAGGATGACCCGTGGCTGAAGGCATTGGGGATGGTTGTCCTAGGGCAGGCTCGGGAAGGGTTTCGGTGGGTTGTGTAGTGATGGGGTTTGCTTCAAAGGTCGGGTTATCAGTGGTAGAGAATAGGGTGGCACTAGAGATGGGAGTACGAAAGATGAAGGTTGGGTCAGTGGGTTGAGTGGTCGATGGGATTTCCACTGTCTCTGTTCTCGGAGGCGATGGTGGGGGAGTAGGTGGTAGTGGTTCGGTGGGCTCCTCATGGGTGGCGGGGTGCTGTTGACTAGCTGTTTGGGAGGTTGGTGTAGTAGTTGGCTCCTCTGCAACTGTAACGGGAATTTGGATATTTTTACCTGAGCGAGGTCGTGTCTGGAACCTTCGTGGGTCATATTGAACTGAAGGCCTCTGAATGGCAGTGCGCACAGCTTCTACAACTCCATATGTTTCTGCCATCAATAAGAGACCTTCCCTGTACTCTGAGTCAACTCCCGCTTCTTCCAACAACTGAGTCATAAGTACTCTGCTGCTCTGTTCAGTGAGTAACTGCTGCGATCGCACTCTTTCCATAATCTGATACAGCCTTCGGAGTTCTGCTGTATATGCTGGGGCTTCAGTGGTCTCTTCCTCATATGCTTCTTCTTCTTCCGGGTGTCCGTGTTGTTGGCTTTGCTGAGCGTCACTCCAATGGACATGTCTACCGTCTGTAGACTTTCTTCTTCTCCGTGAGGATGTGCCCTGCTCCTCTGCCTCTGAATAAAACTCCACATCAGAGAATTGTGTGCTTTGTAGGAATGCTTCGAAATCCTGGGGGTCCAGTCCTTCAGCCTCTCCAGTGGCAGCAAACTCGAATTCAGGTGTAACCGGAGGAGCCGATGGGGTGGGTTGTGTCGTAGTGTCAGATTCCGACCTGGGTATCCTAATGGTAAAAGGAGGTACAGTGCCCTCTCTTAATGGTGATGCCTCAGGAGTAGTCAGGACTTCCCTTGTCTGGACACACGGAATCGCGCCCCTCATGCGCTTGGACTGATGTGTGGATGTCTTGAGCCTTTTAAACATTTGTAATTGTGCCCAAGTTAAGGCACGCTCAATGGGGACATCATATGCCAAGCATCGGTAAATGATGCGTGTGAGTGCACAGCATCCGTTCACCACTAATTTCCTAGAAGCCCGTTTGTTCGCTTCATACAACTGATCTATAATCCACACTGGTAGCTTAATAGGTAGCGCACCTGCTTCCGCCAAGTAGAGAGCAAACCAGATCTTCTTGTGTGGTTGCGTGAATCGGTCTTGACCGGGGAAGGCGAAATGTTGCATGCACATGCGGAGAGGGATGGACACATTTGGGGTGAGGGCTGCCATGTCTTTCAGCTTCACTACTTTCCTGTCCTTCATGTTGTTGGGAACGAGAGCATCCTTTTCTGAGGGTACATGCGTGCCATGCATCTTTAAAGCATCACTCACTAGCTCCACAGTAAGTTCAAACCTCTTCAACTCGTTGTTGCCCAGCAATGAGGGGAGAACAAATGATCCGGGTTGGTCCTTATCTTCATGAGCTTGTAATGTAGAGACCAGATAGTAACATCGGAGGAGGTCGGGTTTAGGTAGTGGGGCTTCAAAATATTCCGCCAACCCTGCTCGTTGCCATATGATCTGGAGTTCTTCGGTGTTCTGTAAAGTCTCGAACTCCTTGGAGAAAAATTGGAATCGCACCCATGATCTGTCATACTCGCATTTAGACTCCCAGATATACTTGGCCTCACCTAATGGACCGGGCATGCCATTGAACCAATGAGAATTCGCATGAACTCTTTCCGTGATTCCTGTAGGGGGATCTGGCACCGGGAGTTGCTGGAGGTGTTGCATCTCCACTGGTCGTTCAGTCGGGGGCACATCCACAGGTAGGCTATCCACATCAATTCCTGCAGTAAGTATCCCTACTTGTGAGCTCGAACCTGTCGCTTCTGCCATTTTTCTTCTTGCTTTCTGATTCTGTGAGAATATAGAATCATGTGTTAACATCGTAATGGACAAAATAAATCCGTTGTTGTCCCCGTTACAACATTAACATGAGGTAGATGGTGAGTTAGTGGTTAGTAAGTGCACGAAGACAGTGAGTGTAGTTAACGTTTGTGTATTCCTAGGAGACTAATGCCGTTAGTAAGTGGGGTGAATTTACAAATCGGGGTCGGGGGGTTTATTACAGATCTTAGACTGCCAAATGCAGTGGATGGGCTTTGCTTTCGGTTTCGTAGAGACTCCAGAGAGCTGTGTCGGTGTCGCTGTTTGGGAATGGGGCCTTTTAGGGACCCACTTATAAGTGATTACATGCATAATCATGGGCCTTTGTGTGTTCCTAAGTGTTGAGCACGAGGGAATTCTGGTGGTACTCGTAGATGGGTTATGCTGCATAGGTTGCGGCCTTGGCTTAACTACTTGTGCCCTCAAGCAAGCCTTAGGCACCCAAATTTGTCTAGGTTGTGGGCTTGCCTTCATCGACTTCTTGGGCACCCAAATAGATTTTACTTTAGCAGAAGAATTTCTGAAAGACTCTTTATTAGTGTCGTGTTGTTGGTTACTAATAAGAAGCCTTGTCCGTGTAGTTGACGGTGGTGGAGCTGGTCGTTCGCCTTTCCGCACCCACACCTGGTTGAGTTTCTGGGGCATTCTGCTGCGCAGGTACTTTTGATCTCGGACATAGGTAGTACTCTGCCTCTTCTGCTTGTGATCCGCCTTTGGTTGCTGCCTCCTTCGGGCCTTTGGAAAAGAAGGGAGATCCGTTGTATCCCTGACTCCTTGTTTGCAAATGTCATTCCTCTGCAACACAGGGTTTTGAACAAGAACAGCATGGTCATCTTCATGTGTACCCCTGGAAGGACCAGGAGTCTGTGCCTTTCCTAGTTCCTTGAGTGCTCCATTGTCTAATTCTACTGTCACTCGACTATGATTGACCCAAACCTGGAGAAGTCCACTTCTTAGGTTTAGATTGACTGCTTGGTCATAGATCCAATCCTGACCCAAGACTAGAGGTTCAGTGAGATCCTCATCTTGACACACCAGTACTTTAACTGTCAATGCCTCATCATGAATGTAAAGGGGAAGTTCCGCCTCGCCCATGCAAGGGGTTTCCACTCCTCCCAATCCTATAAGATATGCTTCCACAGGATTGACAGTCAATTGTAATTCTTGGCAGTAAGACAATTTAACAGCACTAGTGGCTGCACCTGAGTCAATCAAGGCTCTTACAGTCCTTGCACTCTTTCCTTGTCCTATGTCTATGGTTATGAAAGGACGTCTATCAATTATTCTATTCGAGCTTGTTCCTGCAACTTCACACATGGCTATGGGAATTCCTTGGTCCGCAGAGTCATTCGCTCCAGGCTGATCTCTACCTTGCCTTCGTAATTTCATCCTTCTGATGCGTTCTAAAGCCTCTGCTTGAGCTTCTTCTCTAATTCTCTTTTCTTCCTCTTTGCGTTTCTTAGCAGTGTTGAGTCGGCTAAGCATTCCCTCCGTGAGGGGTTCCTGATACAACTTGACTCTGCAACCGCTAATATAATTTGGGAGAACATCACCCTCTAATGTGGCCAATTGCACTGCTCCACTTGTGGAGATCCTATTGATGATCATAGGTCCGTAGCCTCTCTTTTCTAGCTTCCTTGCGTGTTGTTTGAGTGTATAGACCAAGACTAGATCTCCTGCTTTCAAGCCTTTATCCTTCACGTGGGCATCAAAGTATGCCTTCTGTCTCTTCTTGGCGGCATATATTCCTGCAGCGGCTCTTAGTCTTGTTTCTCCTAATCGTTCAAGGTCAAAGATCCTAGAGGAGAGCTCGTGACCTGTCCATTCGTGTTCTTGTGCTACTCTCAATGTAGGGATTAAGAAGTCCAAGGGTAACACAGCGTTTTGACCGAATACCATCTGAAAGGGAGTGGCTTGGAGTACCGTTTTGTAGGCCACTCGGTATGCCCAAACAGCATGGTGTAGCTGTTTGTCCCAATCAGAGCGTTTAGTGTTCACTAATTTCGTCAGTACATTGCATAAAATCTTATTAGTGCTCTCAGCTTGACCATTAGCTTGAGGGTGATATGGGGCAGACTTCTTGTGTATTACCAAAAATTCTTGGAGTAGATTTTCGATAACTTCATTCAAGAAGTGAGTGCCTCTATCACTTACAAGCTCTATAGGTAGTCCATATCTCGTGAATACATTCTCAAACAAGAATTTGGCAGTTGTTTGAGCATCGTTCTTGGTTGTAGCTTTTACCTCTACCCACTTGGTGAGATAATCTGTTGCCACAATGATGTATTCCGCATGAGAACCCTTAGCTGGGGGATTAATAGGACCTACGAAGTCTATTCCCCACTTAGAGAATGCACGTCCACCCATCATAGGTTTCAGTGGCATCTCATCTTTGCGTATAGGATACTGAGTCCTTTGACAGACATCACACCGTTTCACATAGGTATGTGCATCCATGTGAAGGGTAGGCCACCAGAAGCCCGCAAATAGTATCGCCTTGATTACCCGATCTGGTCCAAAGTGTCCTCCTGCTACACCTTGGTGAGCAGTTTCCAAGATCTTCAGATATTCACTTTCGTGGACACATAGTCTCAGGTAACCATCTTTACCGCGCTTATATAGATTATTACCGATGAGTGAGTAATCCTGGGCTTCTTGTTCTAAACTCCTTTTCCTAGCTAGAGTCATGTCTGGAGGGAATGTGTTTGTTCTCAAGAATGATACTAGAGGTTCACTCCAATCTGGCACAATGGATACTTGATAAAGAGTGGCATGTTCCACTGGTGGTTTAGTGCAACAGATTGGGCATTCCTTGCACAACTTTTGGACATCAGCTTCCATAGTTGGCCAATGCACTCCGAATCTCTTTAGAGTCTGCAAAGTTCTTTGCTTTGAATGGTGTTGCTCTAACGCACCTACATGTGCTAATTGCAACCACTTAGCGTACTCATCTTTTTCTACGCAACAAGCCAAGATCCCTTGATCTGTGTGCTTGTACATGCTTCCGGCCATGATGTGATACTTTTGGGCTTTTACGATCTCTCTATTCCGTGTGTTTACCACTGGATGGTTGGGCCCATACGTCAATACTGGCACCAATGGCTTAGCCCACTGCGGTATAACTTCCAAATTAAACAAGTAAGCATCAGGAAGGTCATCTGACACTCCTTGTGGGGCTTCTCCAGATGTGAGTCTAGAGAGATGGTCTGCTCGTAAGTGAGTCCTACCTTTCCTTACCACAACCTCGAAGTCGTATTCCATTAGTAAGAGAAACCATCTTACTAATCTACCTGTATTGCATGGCTTGTTTACTAGGTACAACAATGCCTGATGGTCCGTAAAAAATTTAAACTTATTTGCAAGCAAATAATGTCTAAACTTTTTAACTGCATATACCATGCCTAATCCTTCTCGTTCAGTAGTGGTATAATTTCGTTCAGCCGCATTCAATTGTCTACTGGCATAGGCAATTGGAAGATCCATATTACCTTCACCAGTAGGTTGTGCAAGTACACATCCAATAGCATAATTGGATGCATCCACGTGAACATGGAATGGCTTATTCCAATCTGGTGTGGTCAAGATTGGTGCTGAACATAATCTTCGTTTAAGCTCCTGGAAGGAGTTCTCACATTCATTCGTCCACTCAAAGTTTGTCAGAAGTCCGTACATGGGCTTTGCAATGACAGCATACATGTGTATAAATCGTCGGTAATAACCACAGTGACCCATGAAAGCTTGTACTTCCTTGACATTCTTGGGCCTAGGTAGCTCTGCTATGGCTCGCACTTTCTCTTCGTCAGTAGATATGCCATTCTTTGACACTATGTGTCCGAGAATCTTGCCTTGCCTGACCATAAAAACGCACTTTTCTGGGTTCAAGCAGACTTGATATTCTCTACATTTGTCAAAGATTTGTCTGAGTTCAGGGATATGGGTTTGTCTAACATTGGAATGAGCACAGAGATCATCAACATAGACTTCTAAACTCTTCCTCAGGAACTCCTTAAACACATGGCACATCAGCCTCTGGAAGGTAGCTGGTGCATTGGTAAGCCCAAATGGCATCACTCTAAAAGCAAAAATGCCCCATTCTGTGGCAAAGGCTGTCTTATGCTGATCCTCTAGAGCTATGGCTACTTGATTGTAGCCCGAAAATCCATCAAGGAAGCTGTACACTTCCTTGCCTGCCACTCTTTCTAAGAGATGTTCTGTGATGGGAAGCGGATAGTTATCTCGAATCGTGGCGGCATTAACCTTTTTCAAGTTAATGCACACACGCAACTTGCCATTCTTCTTGGGCACCACAACGATGGGGGATACCCACTCAGTGTGCTCAATTTCATAAATAAATCCAGCTTCAACCAATCTATCTATCTCTTCCTTGATCTTAGCAGCGTAATTATCGTTATATGTATATGGCTTTTGCTTAGAGGGTTTAGCATCTGAGGTCATGGGAATGGTGTGTGAGCATATATCCGGGTCAACCCCTTTCAAATCCTTGTAACTCCAAGCGAATACATCTCTGTATTCTCTTAGCAAGGCAATCAATTCGTGCTCTTCTTCTTCTGTCAGGTCATGGCCTATATACGTGCATCTCTCCTCTCCTTCTTCTAGGGCCACTACTATTTTCTTTGTGGTTTCTTTGTTATCATAGGCCTCTCCTGATTGTGCCTCTCGTTTAGGCATTCTTATCATGACTCTCCTGTCATCTATCTCATACTTCTTAAAATTTTCTGGGACCTCAAACAAAGATTCTTCTTCTTCCGGTGAGGCTTCTCTCTTCTTTCGTTTCTTTCCTTCTTCCTTTGGGGTCACATGTGTTGCTAATCTTATATCATTTGTAACCTCTCCATGCCTCTGGGGTTGAAATTCTATTTCATGGAAGTATTCTTCATCTGATGCAAATGGTGGGTCCATAATGATTGACTCTAGATCGGAGTCACTTGCATCCTCAAATGCATCAGGGCTAGGTTCGCATTCTTCTAGAACTGCCTCTCCCATGATTGGCTCTATGGAGAAGACGGAGATATCATAGCCATCCTCATCACAGTGAGGTGTCCATTGTTCTTCATTGATGGCTACGTCCATTGTTGCTAAAATTTCTGCCCAGCCATGGGGTTCAAATTCCTCGTCTGGAAAAACTACAGGTGCATAGGCTGGGTCTTGAATGGGTCTATGAGTTTCGTTCGCACCTACCTCTCTGGCTTTCTCTCTCTTCTCTTCTTCTACTGCTACCTTGCACATCCATAAGTGAGTATCTTCATGCATCCATGAGGATCCAGATCCTATGGAATGCACCGATTCTGTGTCATCTTTAGCTCTATGGATGGGATTCCATTGGATAGGTGGGACATCTCTATGGGAATAATCCTTGAGATTGACTTTGGTTGTAACACCTAAGTGCTGCAGGTACAAAGAATTGGTCCCCCAATCCTGTACCACTTGCAACTGTCGCATGAATGGTCTTCCCAAAATCATCTCATAGGCATGATTCTTGCTGAAGTCACATATGGCAAAGGTATGTTCAAACTCGACACCACAAGTGGAGAGAGTTATTCCTTCTAGCAATCCTAGGGGTCTCTCTATGTGACCATCGGCCATCTGCAATTTCATTCTTGTTGGCCTGAGTGCTGGCTTGCCCCAACGCTTCCAAAGGGAAGTAGTGGCAATTGCAACTCCTGCACCTGAGTCTAAAATTGCCTTGGTGGTGTACTCTTGGTAGGTGATGGGAAGATAGGTGTTCCCTTCTTCGCCTTCACACATATCCCCTATCTTATCCAAGGGAATTTCTGGCACTGTCCTATGGGATCCTACCTGGGAACGAGGTTTTGCTATCTCTGGCACTTGTTTGGCTACATGTTTCCATAATTCAGGTCTAACCTTGAGTAGCTCTTCTAACTTGAGATTACACTGCACATTAGTGTTCTTCACTACCTCTGTGTTCCTAGGAATGACTGAGTCGTCGTTCCTTACCATGACTGTGGGTGCTCTCATACATGTGGACTTTGCTTCCCATGGGCCTGTGAAGTGGGGTAGCTCTTGTATGGAATTAGACTCAAAGTCTAATCTCTCGTGAGACTGAACACTCTCATGCTCCCCGTAAATAGATGGGATGTCTTGTGGGAATTGGTCGTGTGCATCGTCCACAAGTTCAAAAGGAGGGGCGACCTCGCTTTCGTTATCCCATTTGTCTTCTTGAATCTCTCGTAGGAAGTCTGGTGCAAACCGATTCATAGAAGAAGAAGTGTCTGGCTCCGTAGAATTGGGCGCATAAGCAACCTGTGGAGGAGGGCTGATTCTATTGTTGACTCTCTCCTCATTCTCGCAAATGGCTGGAGCACAAGCTTCTCGGGGAGGACCACTTATTCTATTACTTTTCCGAACAGGCTCACACATTCCCTGAGAAGGAATGTAGGCAACCTGTGGAGGTACTTGAGCTTTCGAGGGAGGCTCATCTGCCTTTTGGGGGGGAAGATAAGCTTCTTGAGGAGGCCCACGGGCTTCCTGAAGAGGCTGGCTTACCCGTTCTCTTGCCCTTTCCTTTCTTTGAGGGGTAGGTTCCTTTTCTGGCTGTGCTATTGGCCTCTCTATTCTTTCTAAGGAGGGGAAGTTGTCCGGTTTAGGGGCATTGGCCACATACACTTCTGATTGGGAATGATTCCTGTTTTTGCTTGCTTCTTCTTGGTCTTGATTTTTTTCTTCCTTGTCAGATCTTGCAATTATCCTCTCTAACTTCTCTAGGAATCCATCCAAGTGTAATTGCGTTTTGGCTGAGCCTGAGTAATTGAAAAGGCGACTGGCTTCAAACATAGTCTGAGCCAATGCGACCATTTTCGCGCATAGTTTGGTTCTTTCTATCTCTAGGTCAGCTCTAGGATAGCACTTGTCATGATCCGTGACGTTTGGCCCTTCTTGGATTCTGGCCTGATATGCCTTAAGCATCATGTCTATGTCTTCGGGAGTGGGATCAGCTAATACTGATCCTGTTTGGGGTGGTGGGTGGGTTGCGTGGGCTGTCTTAGAGGGTGAAGGGATGGAGGGTGATGGGGATGGTAGCGGTGGGAATGTGTGAGAGTGCGGTTGAGACGTGATCTCTATGATTTTAGCCTTGGTTTCTCGTAGACTTTCCTCAAGTTCACTCATCTTCTTTGCCCATTGCCTTTTCATGCGTTCGCGGCTATCTTTCCAAGCTCTTGTTCTCTTTTTATTTTGGCTCTCAGTATCGCTAGCATCTAGGCTCTTTTCCTGGCCTACCCCTTGGTTTTGCTGCAATGCCTGAGCCCTAGTGACTACCTGCACTGGTGCAGTGGAAGTGACGCTTCCTGAGGAGTCTACCACTAACCCAACAACGTTGATAGGGGTGATTTTTGGCATGCTATTGGGGTTCTTTGGGCAATCTCGTAAGAGATGCTCTTTTCCGCAATCTTGGCAGAAGCCTTGGATCGTCACCGACTGGGTTTGCGTAGGTGGAGGCAAGGGACAATCACGAATGAGGTGATCTCCTTGGCATCTGTAGCACGGTCCTCTAGGAAATGGTGGTCGTACTTGCCTAGGTTGAGGTCTAGGGTTGGGGTTTGTATACATGATGTTCGTGTAATCTGACTCCCAACTAGGTTCGTTCGACTCTTCACCATAGTAGGACTCTCCATGTTCTGGGGACTGCATGTAGTAAGCCTGGGGGCTATCCACATGGGTAGCATCAAAGCTATGGTCACTTGGGTCATTTTCTGAGATCACTGGGGTTACTGGAACTATAGCTCTATTCAGGTTCTCTTCTGCAGCAGTATACTTTACCGGAATCACATTAGCTGGGGCAGGGGGTTGTTGTGCTAGCACAGGCTGAGGCCTTTGTTGGGCCTGATACTGTGGTTGGTAGGTTTGTTGGGGTCTAGCATATTGTGGTGGTGGATTTTGGTTCTGGTATCTGCCTTGTTGGTAAGGTTGCGGATAGGGTTGCCTAACTGCCTGCTTGTTGTATGGGCAATCTTGTGCGGTGTGATTGGTGTATCTCCGTTCTATGGTGCAGTACTGGCTACTAGGGTTTACTTGGGGTTGAGCCATAATGGGACAGACGTTCGCCATATGGTCACCACCGCATGTATAGCACCTTTTCACAGGGGCAAACCTTGGGATTTGTTTGCTAGTTACACCTAGTTTCTGGGCCACTTTCTCTGCGAGTTCCTCAATTGATGTGGATTGCATGGAAGAGTGACTAGATGCACTGTCTGAATCTTTGTAAATTTTGGACAGCTCTAGCTCTTCTCCTAGGTTATCTTCAATGTCAATGCATATACGTACACACTCTTCTATGGTCCTAGGGTCTTTCAAATACACGTAGGATCTCAATTTTGGACTCAGTAGTCCATCAAGGAATAAGGCTACTTGTTTAGCAGATGTGGGTAGCTCCGAAATAGGGCACCTTTCAAGATATTGTCTAAATCTCCTTCCTGCAAGCCTCACAGTCTCTTGAGGGGTTTGCTTGAAGCTGTGAATCAGTGAGGAGGTGTTGTGTCTTATGCCACTCTTGGAGAACTCTACAATGAATGCCTCTAGGAGTTGGTCTATGCTCCTGAACTGACGCTCATCTAAGGGCTGAAACCATGTAAGTGCCGTGTTCCTAAGGGTTAGACCGAAGGCATTGTACTGTGTGAACAGATCTTCCACTTGTTCAGCTCTCAAGACTTGCTTGAACTCTGCCACATGATCATAGGGATCTCCTGTGCCGTCAAAGTAATTCTTCATGGACTTAACTAGCTGGGTGGGTCTCAAAGTTCTTGTGTGCTCTCTAGGCCTCGGCAGAGGGAATCCATCTACATTTCTTTGGTTCCTGTGAGCTCTATGCATCTCAGGTTCTACCCTATTCGTCTCTGTTCTCGTTCTTTCTCTGCCCACTGGGTTGGCAAAACTTACTTCCGGTCTATCTCGACTTCTGTCTCTTTGCGTACCATGAGCTTGGGAAGTTCCAGCCCCAGGGTGACCATAGGATACATTTGATCTTGGTTGGGGGAAAATAAATTCACCCTTCCAAGTGTAAGCATGCCTATCATTTTCTGTCACCACAAAGATCCATTCTGAAGCATGATCTAGGTAGGTCACTCTGCCTGGGCTATCCGGATCCTTAAACTCATAGATCATGATTGTTCCTATATCAATTGGGTGATCCGGTTTATACCTCCAAAAGGCTTCGTCCGTTTCTCGATTGAGAAGCAAATCTATGCACTTGTTATCTTGGGGAACCCACTCAGGCGTGATAATCCTAGTGAGAACTGATTTACCTCGAGGGGTTCTAGGTTCCACTCCCATGTTTCCTCGTTCCAAGTCACCTAAGTCCGCTTCTGAAATTACATTTCCAAATTCATCTGTCCTATCTGGATGACTGGTGACTACGTATATGGTTCCTTCCTTGTCCAGGTATGCACCGTTTTCAAATTTGACAGCTGGGTGCTCTAGTCCTATGGATTGATCAGGGTTTTTAATCTGGACCACAGATCTTCCTAGGCCGTCCTCATAGATGCTAGCACCTAATCGGTTGGTCCTAAGGTACTCCAGCTGCGTTTTGTAAGGGCCTTCTACCCTGTACAGGTAAGGCACTCCTGAACTTCCCGTAGGTCTGTCCATGCCTTGAGACATTTCTGACTCACTGGTCTCAGAGCTAGGGTAGTATGAGTGGTGGCTCAACTGCTGGGCCCAAGACCTTGCAGTGTGATTGACACTAGCCTCTGAAGACCTAAGGCTTTGTCTTTCCCTTGCTAAATGTCGTCCTGATCTAAGGTTCATATGCCTAACTGATTAGCCCAAAATTTTTTTCCAGAGTACAACCTCGTTGCCGATCAATTGGTACCAGTCACTTGATTCTTTTTAGTTATTCCTCGTGTTTAAAGTCTTATCTGTTATTACGTCGTCAGGAATACTTGAATGTTCTCCGTACTTTCAGGTTGATTGTTCCACGTTAGGTTCTTTCCTTTATGTTGTCGACAGTACAGAGATTAAGTTTTTAGCTTGAACTTGAGTTTTTAAGTAGTCTTCAACTTGATAACTGCCTATCGTCGCCCTGACTTACTCCTACTTCTAATCGCTCTTAGCCTAGGCTAGGAATTGACGAAGAGGAGTTGAGAATATTCCGACCTTTCTTGCCGAACCTTGCTCTTTAGTGCTCGAGAAGTTGATTCTCAAGCGTGTGCCACACCCTTGCTTGGATACTCTCAATTGCTTCTCAATTGGCCTGCATAAATCCCAAGATTAGCTCCAAGTAGACCTTTCAATTGACAGACAATTTATTTCAGACACTTTGTTAATGACCCTTGTTCCCCCTTTTGCATTGTTAGAAATTTACTCTGGAGCTCCCTTGGTGTTCCTACCCCTCAGTGTGTCAACTTCCAAATATCCTATCTGAAAATCAACGCGTTATTCTTATAAAAAACAGTTGAGGGCGTGTAGTATATGTCACGAGCTTTCCGACAAGCCCTAGAGCTCAGAAAATGGATTTCGTATTGAAAAGTTATGACCGTTCAGGGTTTAGGGGGTTAACTAGACAAACAGAACCTTTCGGGGGTTTTAATGCATTTTCTAAGGCCTTCGTAAGTAGATGAGTACATGAAAGTGCAAATATGCCCAAAATTTAGCCTAAATTTCCAAAAATTCACTCCTTAATTTTTTGCCAAAAATGCCTGTCTATCGCGATAGACGGTGTCTGTCGCGATAGACACAATCTATCGTGGGGGCTGTCTGTCGCGATAGACGGTGTCTGTCGCGATAGACGGTGTCTATCGTGGATTTCTGTCTGTCGCGATAGACGGTGTCTGTCGCGATAGACGGTGTCTATCGTGGATTTCTGTCTGTCGCGATAGACGGTGTCTGTCGCGATAGACGGTGTCTGTCGTGAAATTCTGTCTGTCGCGATAGACAGTGTCTGTCGCGATAGACGGTATCTGTCGCGGATTTCTGTCTGTCGCGATAGACGGTGTCTATCGTGGATTTCTGTCTGTCGCGATAGACGGTGTCTGTCGCGATAGACGCTATCTGTCGTGGATTTCTGTCTGTCGCGATAGACGGTGTCTGTCGCGATAGACGGTATCTGTCGCGGATTTCTGTCTGTCGCGATAGACGGTGTCTGTCGCGATAGACGGTATCTGTCGCGGATTTCTGTCTGTCGCGATAGACGGTGTCTGTCGCGATAGACGGTATCTGTCGCGGATTTCTGTCTGTCGCGATAGACGGTGTCTGTCGCGATAGACAGTGTCTGTCGCGATAGACTGAAAAAATGCAAATTTTTGGAAAACTTCTAGTGTTCTAGAGTGCCCTCAAGGTGTAGGTTACAGTGATAAACATGCATTCACAAAATGTTAAGATTTTCTGTCTGTCGCGATAGACAGAGGCTGTCGTCCCGGGACCTGTGCAGAGCCTGTCGTACCTGCGCACACTGCTGGGGATGATGGTACAGCAAAAAACCTGCAAAATAGCTCAGAAAACATGCAAAAACAGCACATGCAAGTTCGCTCTCTCGCTCTCTCTCACCAGTGAAATGAGGGAAATGAGGTGGAGATGGGGATATAGTCAAAAAACTGAAATTTTCGCGATGATGAAGATGGAGGTGGAAGATGGTGATGATGATGATGGTGATGAAGATGGTGAAGAAAGTAAAAGAAAAACGATGAGAGTGAAGAAAATACCTACAACTCCAACGCGTCAACTCTACGTCTTACCATCACACGCTCGTCCTCAAAGCTCGATCCCCGGCAACGGCGCCAAAATTTGGTGTAGCTCAGTGATGAGTAGCACCTCCTTTAATGTCAATCCGGGAAGACGTGAGGATGGTATGAAGACCTCGAGCAAGTGGCGGCACAAGTGCGTGAGTGAGAAGCACACAAACATGCACACACATACACACACACGCGCACACACGGCAAAACAAAGAGAGAGAATCAATGGAGTGCTTTAGATTACTTTCACCAGCTCTTACAAGTTCGTTTCAATTACAATCTAACCTCAAAAATGAGCTTTCTAGCCCTTTTTATAGTTTTTGACTAGCTTTTGGCCCTGTCCAGACCTAGTGTCCGGCCTAGTTAAAAATTAGGTTCCAGGGCTTATTTGAGGGCTCAAACGAAGTCTAAAAATTATGAAATTTGGTACGATGGTACTTCTAATACTCCTCAAGCTCGAGGACTCCTCGGCTTGCACAAAATGGAGTCTAATCTACCAAAAACGGGATTTACAATGTTTGTGTAGTGATTAAAATCACTTGGGTTGTACATAATCTTATGGGAAAAAATGCTCTGGCCTTGTTGCCGTATTGTGCATGACTCCTTTATTGCTTTGTATGCCAACAGTGAGCTAAAGAGAATATGTGAAACTCAGCTTGGTGTAGTTACACGATGTTGCTTGCCAAGGAATATAAAGCAATTCAATTCTCAGTATTTCCTGAACCAGTATGGAACAGTAGCACTGGTGAATGGTCTATGTCAATCAGCATGGTAATCTCTTAGGAACCGGCACGTGTCCAATATTCCTCTGAGTGTCAATATAGGGAAGTGAACGTGCATGAGCCCAAGCTCAGAAATGCACATTGTTAGTGACAAATGTTGCTTTGAAAAGAGGAGAGGTCCTTTGTAATTGTCTTCTAAAGAACCAATCAAAAAGCTCTCTGAAGGCATTGCTCTTTGTTACTCCTCCTCCTTTCCTTGTACACCTAAAGAAGCTTGTCCTTGCTTGATAATGAGATTTTTCCATGCCTTGGGTGTTCCACATGGCAAGTGGTTCTTTTTCTGCAAAGAATGCACCATGCACAAGAAGAATATGCTGGAAAGCAGAAGAATTTCATTAGATCTTTATTTCAATTAAAAATAAATAAATTGAATAAAATATCTTTGGAGCTCACCAAGTAGTATGTTATGTCTTTGGCACCCCATGCCTCTATGATGGTTTCTATAAGCTCTGTGGTCGCCTTTCTGAAATCTGTCACATAACTTTTTGATGTTACCTGCTGCCTCATGATCTTTAAAAGATTATCTAGTTTGACCCACACCTCCATTCTCTTTTTTGCTATTTCTGGTTTGCTTTTTACATTAGTCGTGACCTCACAAAATGTTTTCCATGAATTCCACATGGCATTAAGTTGTTTGCCATCATGGTTGCTGAAGAATCTCCTTGCTTTTGCACCTCCCATTGAGACATCCTGTAAAACATCACCTGTATTTTGTGAAAGCTTTGGATCTTTTCTTAGATGAACATCACCACCATGAAACCCCATTTCTGAAAGAAGATATTCACATTTTTTTATGCATTCATCTGCAAGAGTTATAGGCTTGATAGAATATGCATAATCCAAGTGAAGACGGACCAACTTGTCAATGATTCTTAACTCTGCATGTAGTGTACATATGTGTACATTTGTCAATGCTATTGGAAGTATGGGATCCCAAATCATTGAAGAAGATGAGTAGTTATGAAGAATAACATTTTGTCTAGAAGGAGCCTCTTCACCCTCAGCTCTAGTAATCCATCCATTTGTGCCTGGGCTTTGCATGCAGTACAAGCAAGGGTATTTAGAATTTGCTCCCCCACTTATACCAAACATGCATTTGAGTGTCTTTAGGTCTCCACTTCAAATGCCACTCAACTTGAAAGTTTCCGTAGTCTTTGACATTCAACAATTCTCCTGCATGATGCCCTTGGATAACATTTGGAATGTTTGTCTGTGAGAATAACCATTTAAGTGTTTTATGGCTCTCAGATGGAACTTGAGCACAGCCAACCCACCATAACTCCATTTCTGATTGTACTTTGAGAGATGGAGTATCCAATTTCCCAAGGCTATAGTCCAAAGCTTTGTTCATCA
>CM035436.1:153365585-153385585 GCA_020310875.1 Ceratopteris richardii | reverse complement strand
GGGAAAGTTTCACCACTGCAATGGATCTCTATATGGACATTCATACCCCTGATCTCACAACACTCATGGGCCAACTATTTACACATGAAGCAAAGTTTACAAAAGCTGGAGATCAATCAAAAGGTAACAACCCCTCTGCTCTCTATACTGATAAGAAAGTTAAGGATAAAGGTAAAGGGAAGAAACAGGATGAAGAAGGCTCTACCTCTCAAGCTAATTATGCAGGGAGAGGTAGGTCATCTAGAGGAAGAGGCAGAGGAGGTAAGTCAGGTAGGGGGAGACCCTACAACTCATCACCATGCAACATTTGTGGATTGTCCAATCATACCACAGATGAATGCTACAAGAACTACAAGAATCAGAGAGGAAGAGGTTACTCAAGAGGTGGATACTCTCAAGGTAGAGGCAGATTCAACCAACATCAAAGCTACAATGGATACAACAACCAATACAACAAAAATTACAACAACAACCACAATGGAAATTATCAAGGTGGATTCAGAAATAGAAGAGATTACAACAACTATGCAGAGGAGCAAGATGACTCCCTATTGATCATGAATATGACCTCCAAGATAGGTACAAATGATGATCACTTATTTTATATTGATTCAGGATGTTCTAACCATGTAGCTGGAAATGTGGCACTACTTTCTGATTTGGAAGAACCCACGGGCAAACATCAGGTACAAACAGGTGATGACACTAAACACTCTGTTGTCAAAATTGGAAATGTGAAGACATGTGATGGTAACCAGAATCTATTGAGCAGGGTACTCTATGTACCAACTATCACTAAGAATCTAATGAGTGTTGGTCAGATTGTGGAGAAAGGTTTGCAGGTCAGATTCACACAACATGGAGCATATGTGGAGGACCCAAAACATGGATTCAAAAGGATAGCCAAAGGGGAGAAATCAGGTAGATTATTTACATTTGAGCTAGAAGACACCAAGAACATTGCTTTGTATAATTATAAGGATCAAACACTTTCAGAGTTAGAAATATGGCATAAGAGATTAGGGCACATAGGTGAAAGGACTCTAAAGCAAATGTGCAGGGATCAATGTGTGCTTGGGATACCTAATGTATCCAAGCAACACATGATTTACAAATGTGGATCATGTCAATTTGGTAAGTCTCACAGATTACCATATTCAAGGAAAGGTTTCATGCATGAAGACTACCTAGACTTGGTACACACAGATGTTTGGGGACCTAGCAAGGACCCTTCCATTTCTGGTTCAAGGTATTATGTGTCCTTCATTGATGATTATAGCAGGTGGACCATTTTATACTTTATGAAGCATAAAGATGAAGTGTTTAATTGTTTCAAGAGGTATCTTGCACTTGTTGAAAATCAAACAGGAAGAAGCTTGAAGAGGCTAAGGTCAGATGGTGGAGGAGATCACTACAAGGTACTCACCTGAACAAAATGGGGTAGCTGAAAGAAGGAATAGACTCATTGTAGAAACAGCGAGGTCTATGCTTAATGAAAAAAAGTTACCAAATTATCTTTGGGCAGAGAGTGTATCCACTGCCACTTATCTCATCAATAGGTTGCCATCCTAATCACTTGATGGCATGACACCATATGAAGCTTGGCATGGTAAGAGACCCTCTCTGGATCATTGCAAAATCTTTGGTTGTATAGCATATGTGCATATTCCCTCACAGGTAAGGGGAAAGCTAGATCCTAAGGCTGAAAAATGTATCTTCATTGGTTATGATTTGAACCAAAAGGGATACAGATTCTACAACCCCACAAACAAAGGGTTCAAGGTAAGCAGAGATGTCATATTTGATGAGAATGACTCATGGTATGAGAATGAATGCAGGAAAGTTAGTCTATCCTATGACATGGAAGAAGATTTTCCAAAGCTTACTAAGGAAGAACCAACTCAGCAAGAAGATTCAAGCTCAGATGATGATACAATAAACCTTGAAGAGTTCAAGGCTTGGAAGTCCAAAGGAAAGATGAAGATGAAGCAATTAGAAGATAAACCAGAAACTTCAACTCAAGCAATGAGGAGATCTCAGAGAGAAAAGAAGAAGCCTATCAGATTTGGGTATGACACATCACTTGTAACTAAACATTCTGTATATCTTGCAAAGGACTTGTTGAATGAAGAACCAGGTACCTATGAAGAAGCAATTACCAAACCAGAGTGGAGAGAAGCCATGGATGAAGAGATGGAGGCTCTCAAGGAAAGTGATACTTGGGACTTGTGTTGCTCTAGCACAATGGTGAGAACCACGTTAAGAAGCTCCACCTCCTTAATGTCAATCCGCGGAAGAGATAGGAGTGATATGAAGATCGTGAATGAGAGATGATGTGAGAGTGAAGGTGAGAAGCACAAATATGCACACACACATACACACACACAATGAAGAGACAAGCAAGACACAATGGAAGGTGGGAAATTAGCTCTATTACTCAAGAACACTATTACAAGCTCAAACTAGCTCTAAGCTCATACTAGCCAACATGAACCAACCTCAAAAATGAGCTCTCTAGCTCTTTTTATAGTTTCTAGACTAGTTTTGACCGGTTTCACATCTAGTGACCGGCCTAGTTAAAAAATAGGTCCTAGAGGCTATTTGGAAGGTTAAATGAAGTCTAAAAATAACGAAAATTGGTATGCGCATTCTACCTAAGCTCCTCAAGCTCGAGGACTCCTCGGCTTGCACAAAATGGAGCTATGAATTACAAAATGGGGTTTTGTCTATATTACATATGTTACAAGAGTGATGAAAATCACTGTTGGATGTTTGAAGAGGTAATAAAAACATAATTGTTTAAAAAAATGATCCGACTGGCTCCCTGCTCCGTCTTTACATGCTTCCATGTCGTCTGTGCCTCTGACTGTGCCTCTGACTGCTTCCAACACCCCCCTCCCTCTCGCTTCTGTCGTCCTCGACAGAACCTTGTTGTGCGGTCTGTCGGATGTAGTTTTGTAGGAGGTCGTGAGCGAGGGTGTGCTCAGATACTCGAATGCCTCGGGCCAGATCAGCCTCGAGCTTCTCCCAGTCGATCGGGTGCGGTTCGTCGGGTGGCGGGAGTTGATAATGCGTGGAATAAACCATTCGCTCACAGGCAAAAAGTTGCAATAAATGTGTGGGCCTGCTGATGAATACCTCGGAATGGTATTCCCAAAACCCGGTGGTGAACATCTCTTCAAAGGTTTGTTTGTAGCATGCCGGGAGGTATTTTATTCTACAGTGCCAGGCATAACACACCCGGAGCGATGGCGTTGTGCTCATGTCATATACTAGATCAAAGTTACCATGCTCAAATCCCGGGGTGTTTACATGCGGTGCTTTGACGGGTCGGAAGACTTTAAATATCATTTGCATCATGTCAAAAATTTTGACAGTCATATGCGCTGCGATATCATCCATATGCTTCAGGCGAGGGAGCCAGTGACGGATTGTGGCCATCATATAGCCAACAGTGGGCAACTCGGTAGGTGGCTTGAAGTAGGGGTAATTCAGCCAATCCTGACACTGCCTATTGTTTTGTACTTTGATAGCGAATGCAGTCCAGGAGCGGCGTCGTGGTACTGGTCCCCAGCAAGGATTATACTTTAAATGTAAGGGCGCTTTCACCCATGTGCTCATCATTTCTGGGTACTCCTGTAAAAGACGTGTACGCCAATCTGGTTGATAAATAGTGCCTTGTTGCGCATCCAGTGGCAAGTCTTCAGGCTCGAACTGGGTGGCATGTGATGGCTTCTTGCCAGTTCGCTTTTCTATGGCCAGCTGGTATTCGGCCATTAGCATGAAGTAAGGTTTGTATTGAAGCTCATGCCCGGATATGTACCTGCGTGGGGCCAATTGAGCAAAGTAGGGAGATTGCAAAATTCGTTCTTCGATCATGGCCATAGCATGTAGCTGGGCCCCGACTCTAGCTGAGTGCGTTGTTCCAATCTCCTCCACAGTCTTCATCCATGCGGGGGTCGGAAGTTCATAGGTCATCTGGCCTTCGGCCGTGACTTGTCCGCCTGGGATGGGTATTGGCTCGTATGCTTCTTCAAACGTTTCCTCCACCGGAATGGTTAGGTTCTCGTCGTCAGCTGGAATCTCCGGTGGGGAATCAGGCCGTGGTGGTGCTTCGTATACATCTATGCGTGATTGGAGAGTGGTTACCTGGGCCCGTAATGCGTTTAGTTCCTCTATGAGTTCAGGAGAGGGGTCCACAGGTTCTGGTACTTCTGCGGCCACTGGTGCTTGTTGTGGTGCCGGTTCTCTGAGCTGTAGTAACTTGTGATCTTCTTTTAGCTTCTGATGTTCTTCGTTCATTCGATCATAGTCTTCTAGCAGTCGAACATGGTCATCTAGCAACATCCGCATCGATTCAGATGGGATTGCCTTGAATTTGCTCGGACTTAATGGTTGTTCAGGATGGTCCAATGCCGCTTCCAAATTTTCTCTATTCTGCTCTTGGAGTCTTTGGTTCTCCTCCTTGGCTGCGGCTAGGTGCCTCCTGAGTAGGCCCATATTCCTTGTCAGCGTCGCGTTTCTAATTGTTTGGGCTCGAAGCAGGTTGTCCAGATCAGCAGTGGCTTCTTTTGTTTTCTCTTCACTTTCTAGCTCTAGCTTATGATATGCCTCTCTTAGTTCTTGGTATTGCGTATTTAAAGAGGCATTCTCAATTGATAATGAATTAAGCTGCGACTGTAATTCGTTGGTCGTCCTCTGCAGCTGTTGATAGTTGTTGCCAAGAGATGCGAACTCATCTCGTACTTGTGACATGCATGTGAACATTTGTTGAAGTGCAGTGTCTATGGTTGGCGATGAGAGTAATGGAGTGCTAAGTGAGGATGCAGTGGAAATAGATGCAGCGGGAATGGGGAATGGGGTTGGGAAGGTGGATGCAGTGTGATCGTGGAAAATTGTGACGTACCTAAATATGATGGTGCTGTGAGTGGAGTGGGTGCTGGTGCGGTGGGTGGTGAGATGTCCATGTCATTGGACGTGTCAAGTGCGGTGACTGTGAAAAGCGGTGTGTATGTGGGTGGTTGTGTAGGTGTGAAAACAGGATTTACAAATGTAGAGTAATTTACAGGGGGGATGGCTGGAGCAGCTTGGTTAAAAGGGGAAATAGGGGTTATAGTGGGTTGGGGAGGTGAAACGGGTGAGAAGGTTAGTGGGGTTAGAAAGGTGAAAGGGTGTCTTAAAGGTGGGGGAAAAGATGGGAAGGATGAAGGGGTGAAGGGGTTAACATTTAGACGAGGTGGGGTAGGTACGGGCATGGTGGCATGAATGGGCAGGGCAAAGGGTGTGGCTATGTTGCCGTGGACTGGTGTGGAGGTGGGAGGAGCAGGTGGGTGTGCTGGGGATACAGGATGGATTGGTGAAACATGAGGTGAGAGAGGAGTAGATGGTGTGGATGTTATTTCAAGGACAGTGGTAGTATGTACAACGGTAGTATGTGGTGGGGAGTCGACTAGGATGGCTTCTTCGGTGAAGGATCTTTCCGGCCGTAGGCGTGCATCTTGCGCCTGGTGGGATGATTGAGCACCTACCGGAACTCGAATATATTCACCGGGCTTCGATAGTAGGCGAACTCTGCGAGGGTCATATTGGGGGAGTGGCTTCCTTTGTAAATATCTCAGTGCTTCGACCGGGCCGATGGATTGGACCAGTTCTCTGAACCCTCTGATGTAAACTTCTTCAAACCCTCCGGAGACTAGTTCTTGTTCGATTAGGGTCTGGCTCTCTTCTTCAGTCAATTTCTTCCGGGCCCAGACTTTCTCCATGGTACGATATAATTTCTTGATTGCCAGCGTGTAAGCTGCTGCTTCGAAAGTCTCTTCTTCATGCGTGCTGGTGTCACCGTGTGCATCGGTTTGTTGGCCTTGGCCGTCTGTCTGTCCTTGTTCTTGGGAATCATGCGTGCCCTGGCTGGCTTCGTCATCACCTTCGTCGTCGTCGGTGGCTGTTCTTTCGTCATCAGAGCTCGACACAACTTGTCCCTGTGGCAGATCCCGCGGTGTGGTAGGGTAACTGGGGCGTTCATATTCTTGGGAGAACGTCTGTGCCTCTGAAAACTGGAATTCATTTGAGAATGCATCAGGCATTTCAAAATCGAATGTTGTGTTTATTGGTTCTGCCTCCATGTGTGGTATTGGGAAAGAAAAGGCTTCCGCACCAATAGTGGTGGGAGCTTCTGTTGTCGTGGTGGTGGGTTCTGTGGTTGTAGCTGCCTGAGGTGCAACGGTACTAGTAGTGCCCTCCGCTACCACTGGTCTAGATAACCTTATGCGAATAGGTTGTACTGTGGGAGCGGCTTTTGTCGGTGATCGCTCTGGAGAGGGTTGTGGTGATGGTGATTCTGGCACTTGAAGGCAAGGAATGGTGCCTCTCATGCGCTTACCTGCCCGTGTTCTGCTGGGCTTCCTGGCTTTCTTCGTAGTTCCCTTGAATGCTTTCAGCTCTTCTCCTGTTAATGCACGTTCAATTGGCAAATCATAGGCCAAACACATATAAACAATTCTTGTGAGCGCACAACATCCATTAAGCACTTTCTTGCGTTCCCATCTGTGTTGTGCCAAATACATTTGATCAATGATCCAGCTCGCCAGATCAACAGTCTGAGGTCCGGTACACGCTAAGTACAATCCAAACCATATTCTTTTATGGGGCATGGTGAATCTGTCCTGAGCGGGGAATGCGAAATGTTGCATGCATATCCGTAGCGGCTTTGACAGCTCAGGTGTAATTGCTGAGATCTCCTCCCACTTAGTGACATCCCCACGTTTCATAGGGTCTGGAACTAATCTTTCTCGATCTGTGGGCGTGTGGGTTCCATGAATCTTGATGGCCGCTCTGATTAAATCCTTCGAGAGATAAAACCTTTTGTAAGGTGGATCATCCACTAAAGAAGGCAAAATAAAAGTTCCTGGGATATCCTTATTCTCCGAGGCCAGCAAAGTAGTGATTAAATAATAACACCTGTAAAAGTCAGGTTTGGGTAGCGGATCACTGAAATACTCCGTGAAGCCGGCTCTGGCCCAAACGTGAGTTAAGTCCTGGGTGTTCTGTAGGCCTTCGAACTCTCTGGAGAAGAATTGGTATTTTCCCCAAGTGCGGTCATCAAATGTCAAATTAGATTCAAATATGAAATCTGCGTCCGCTAAGGGTCCTGCAAGTCCCTGAAACCAATGAGAGTTACGGTGTATCTTTTCTGTGTAGCCCATAGGTGGGTTATCGATCGGCATGGGCCCTGGAAATCCTTGGAATTCTGGTGGTGGAGCAGTCGGGTGGGATTCTGCCCGTAAAACGTTGAGGGGCACTGCCGCTACACTGGGGCCTGCTCCTGATGGTCCTTCGTCGGTTTGCATGATGACTGATGCGCTATTGAGAGAGATCTGCTACAAAAGATTAACACATTAGCATGGAAATTAGTTATGATCCCATTAAAGTGAGACCGCAATCCCTTTCCATAACTGATGCGTAATCCGTGTAGCCAAATGCTGTGATGTAATGGATGCAATGCTTCTTGCAGCACTAGTGCAGGTCTCTAGACACCTACACGTTTCAGATCATGCATACATTTCTTGATGAGATGAGATTATGAGTGATGTGTGATGATGGTGGGTGAATTTATACAAGGTTTAAAGTTTAGTGATTTATTACAAGGTTGTATGTTAGTCGGGGGGGTAGTTTTGTCAGACATGGGGTTGGGGGGGGACAGTTGGACACGCTTCGGTATCCATTTCCTAAGAGTCTTTGAGTGGGTGGTGGGTTTCTGCTGAGGGGCAAGAGGTAGTATCGGGTGGGGTGGTATAGAGGGATGGAAAGATTTGTGGGGGTTATATATTACATGGCTTAAGGGTTGAGCTATGATACATGGTTTGGGTACCCAAATCTGCGTGGCTGTGGTTCTATGGGTAAGGTATTTCTTGGCGATCCAAATTTGTCGAATGCTCGGACCTGTAGAAGAAGGTCGAGGGGATGGTGGATACTGATTCTGTTTCTGCCCTGCCTTTTGCTTGTCGGTCTCTGCTTGGTTGGAGTTCTTCGGTGCTTTTTGTCCTTTAGGCACCCATATTTGTCTGGTGCCGCTTCCTTTGGGTGGTCTAGACTGCTTTCCTTGTTGTGTCCTCTGATACTGCCGTCGGTCTGGGTTCCTTCGTCGTGGTTGACTCTGTCGTGGTTGAGGTAGAGAGGTCGGATGGACGCGCTGCTTTGGAAAAGAAGGGAGTTCCAACACTTGCGTGACCTGCCCATTAGGAAGTGATTCGTTCTTTAACTTTAATCTAGGCCAGTCCGCAACAAGTTTGGAAGGATGAGCACCGCAGGGTGTCGTGCCCATTTGGCCGCTGATGCAACCCACCTGACCGCTGGTTGTGTCCATCTGCCCTTGCGATTGGGTAACTGTCCCTTCTAGTTTGCAGGAAGTCCCAGGGAAGATCTCCTGTCGTCCTTCTGATTGACAACTGTCTATAGCCAAGCCCGAGTGGGTTGGTGTAGACGTAACGTGACTGGTCTGACCAAAGATCTTCCGGTATTCCGTCGCATGTATTTCGTAGGGTCTAGGGTTACAACCGTCAGTCGGAACGCCGTTAGGGAAGTCAAGCGGTATCACTCGCTTCTGCTCGAAGGTTCCAATCTGTAAGGAGCCTTGTCTAAGATTTAGGTCCACTGAGTGATCGTATAGCCAATCTTGGCCAAGGATTAGGGGTTCTATAAGGTCGTCATCATGGCACACTAGTAGCTTCGCTGTCATGGTCACATCCTTAATGAGGATAGGAAGGTCCACCTCACCCATGCAAGGGGTTTCCATGCCTCCTAGGCCTATGAGGTATGCCTCAATTGGCCACATTTCTATTCCTGAATCCTTATAGTGGGACCATCTAATCGCGCTTGTCGCAGCACCTGAGTCAATTAAAGCCCTGAGTTCTTGGCAAGGGTTGCCGTGCTCTAGCCTAACTGTAATGAATGGTGTCCTGTCCACTATGCTAGGATGAGTGGTTGACTTTACTTGACACATGGCCATGGGATATCTGGGTGATGTTTCCAGATGTTTATAATGTTCTCTCCTTAGTCCTTGTCTTCTTAGCTTCATGCGCTTAATGCGTTCTATGGCTTCTGCCTGAGCTTCAGCTCGTATTCTATTTTCTTCCTCCTTACGCTTCTTTGCCAATGTGAGTCGTCTAAGCATATCCTCAGTAAGAGGTTCTTGATATAACCTGACTCTACAGCCACTAATGTAATTAGGCATTATATCTCCTTCTAAGGTGGCTAACTGTACTGCTCCACTTGTTGAAAGTCTGTTAATGATCATAGGTCCATAACCTCGCTTTTCTAACTTCCGTGCGTGCTGTTTCAGCGTATATACTAGAACTAAGTCTCCTTCTTTTAAGCCTTTATCTTTCACATGTGCATCAAAATATGCTTTCTGTCGCTTCTTTGCTGCGTATATTCCTGCTGCTGCCTTTAGCCTGGTTTCTCCTAATCGTTCCAAGTCCATTATTCTCGCTGATAATTCATGGCCGGTCCACTGATGTTCTTGTGCAACCTTAAGTGTCGGTATCAAGAAGTCCAAAGGAAGCACAGCATTCTGACCAAAAACCATCTGAAAGGGAGTTGCATTGAGTACGGTCTTGTAGGCCACTCGATATGCCCAAACAGCGTGGTGTAACTGTTTGTCCCAATCTGAACGTTTATTGTTCACGAGTTTCGTCAGTACGTTACAAAGTATCTTGTTAGTGCTTTCAGCCTGACCATTGGCCTGAGGATGATATGGTGCAGATTTCTTGTGAATCACCATAAAATCCTGTAACAAATATTCAATGACTTGGTTTAGAAAGTGAGTGCCTCGATCGCTCACTAACTCTATAGGCAATCCATATCTTGTAAAGACATTTTCAAATAAGAATTTTGCAGTCGTGTGAGCATCATTCTTTTTTGTGGCTTTTGCCTCTACCCATTTGGTTAAATAATCTGTGGCAACAATAATGTATTCCGCATGTGTACCTTTTGCAGGGGGGTTAATGGGTCCTACAAAGTCTATACCCCACTTAGAAAATGCACGTCCGCCCATCATGGGTTTCAATGGCATTTCATCTCTGCGAGTAGGAAACTGAGTTCTTTGGCACACATCACATCTCTTTACATAGGTATGTGCATCCATGTGAAGAGTGGGCCACCATAATCCTGCAAAGAGAATGGCTTTGACTATCCTATCGGGTCCAAAATGACCTCCTACAACACCTTGGTGTGCAGTCTCTAGTATGCTAAGATATTCGCTCTCATGAACACATTGTCTTAGATATCCATCTCGTCCTCTTTTGTATAAATTATCGCCAATAAGTGAATAGTCTTGAGCTTCCTGCTCTAGACTGCGTTGTCGAGCTAAGGTCATGCCTTGAGGGAATGTGTTCGTCCTCAAGTATGTCACTAAAGGTTCACTCCAGTCTGGTGTGAGAGACACGTGATATAGTGTAGCATGCTCTACTGGTGGTCTTTCACAGCAAACATGGCATTCCTTACACAACTTGTAGACATCTGCTTCCATCGTAGGCCAATATACTCCTAATCTCTGCAGAGTCTGTAATGTTCGATGTTTTGAATGATGTTGCTTTAGTGCACCTACGTGTGCTAATTGCAACCAATTCGCATGTTCTGATTCATCCACACAACAAGCAAGAATCTTTTGATTATCCTGTTTATATATGCTTCCAGCCATTATTTGGTAACTCTGAGACTTGGTAATCTCTCCTTCTTTGATCTTTATTCTAGGATTCTTGGGTCCGTATGTCAGAATAGGGACTATAGGCTTAGCCCATTCTGGTGCTATCTCAAGGTTAAACAAGTATGCATCTGGTAATTCATCCGCTACTCCTTGAGGAGCTTCTCCTGAGGTTAATCTTGAAAGGTGGTCAGCTCTAAGATGTGTCTTTCCTTTCTTGACTACTACTTCAAAATCATACTCCATGAGTAATAGAAACCAACGTATCAGTCGTCCTGTGTTACATGGTTTGTTGACTAAGTATAATAGGGCTTGATGATCTGTAAAGAACTTGAATTTGTTGGCCAACAAGTAGTGCCTAAACTTCTTTACTGCGTAGATCATCCCTAATCCTTCTCGTTCCGTCGTGGTGTAATTTCTTTCTGCTGCGTTCAATTGTCTGCTCGCGTAAGCTATGGGTAGATCTATGTTACCTTCATTCGTGGGTTGTGCTAACACACACCCTATGGCATAATTGGATGCATCCACATGTACATGAAATGGCTTACTCCAATCTGGGGTTGTCAATATAGGTGCTGAGCGCAAGCGTCGTTTAAGTTCATTGAATGAATTTTCACATTCATCTGTCCACTCAAAATTGGTCAAAAGAGAGTACAAAGGCTTGGCTATGATTGCATACATGTGTATGAATCTCCTATAATAACCACAATGGCCCATAAATGCCTGTACTTCTTTCACATTAGTTGGTCTGGGTAGATCCGCAATTACCTTCACTTTTTCCTCATCCATGGAGATTCCATTTTTTGACACAATGTGTCCTAGAATTTTGCCTTGTCTGACCATGAAAACGCATTTTTCTGGGTTCAAACAAACCTGATACTCTCGACATTTGTCAAATATTTGTCTTAACTCTGGGATATGTGTCTGCCTTACATTTGAATGTGCACATAAGTCATCGACATAAACTTCCAAGCTCTTGCGTAAGAATTCCTTGAAAACATGACACATGAGTCGCTGGAAAGTGGCGGGTGCATTTGTTAAGCCAAATGGCATTACACGAAATGCAAATATGCCCCATTCTGTGGCAAAAGCCGTCTTGTGTTGATCTTCTGGAGCAATGACTACTTGGTTATAGCCTGAGAATCCATCAAGAAAGCTGTAAACTTCCTTGCCCGCAACTCTTTCCAATAGGTGTTCTGTGATAGGAAGAGGATAACTATCTCTAATCGTGGCGGCATTAACTTTTTTAAGGTTAATACACACATGCAATTTTCCATTCTTCTTGGGCACAACCACAATGGGGGATACCCATTCGGTGTGCTCAATTTCGTAAATGAATCCTGCTTCTATCAATCGATCTATCTCCTCTTTAATCTTCGTAGCGTAGTTATCATTATACGTGTACGGTTTCTGTTTTGTCGGTTTTGCATCTGGAGTCATAGGGATTCTATGAGAACATATATCTGGATCGACTCCTTTCAAATCTTTGTAACTCCACGCAAAAACATCTCTATATTCGCGCAATAGGGCAACTAACTCTTCTTCTTCTTCAGTCGTCAAATCATGCCCTATATATGTGCATTTTTCTTCTTCTCCTTCTATGGCAACTATTACTTTTTTGGTTTTCTCTCGGTTATCATATACTTGTCCGTCATTCGCCTTTCTATTGGGCATTCGTACCATGATTCTTCTATCTTCGATTTCATATTTCTTGAAGTTCTCGGGTACTTCAAACAAAGATTCTTCTTTTTCTGTCATGGTGTCTTTCTTCTTTCTTTTCTTGCCTTCACTCTTAGTAGTCACTTCTGTGGCTAACCTCACTTCATTCGTAATTTCCTCGTGTCTTTGAGTGTGAGTCTCTACTTCGTAGAAATATTCTTCCTCTGATGCAAAGGGTGGGTCCATGATAATTGATTCTAAATCAAAATCGCTTGCATCCTCAAATGCATCAGTGTTAGGTTCACACTCTTCTAAAATTGCATCGCACATGATTGGCTCTATCATGAAAACTGAAATGTCATAGCCATCCTCGTCACAATGGGGTGTCCATTGTTCTTCATTGATGGCTACATCCATGGTTGCTAGAATTTCCGCCCAACCATGGGGTTCAAACTCTTCGTCTGGAAATACTACCGGTGCGTAGGCTGGATCTTGAAGGGTTCGTGGATGTTGTTCTGCACCTAAGGTCCTTGCTTCTAATCGTTCTTCCTCTTGTTTGGCTACTTTACACATCCATAAATGGGTATCCTCATGCAACCAAGAAGGATCTGATGCACGGATTCCGTCTCTACTGGTGTCTTATGGATGGTATTCCATTGTATTGGGGGTACATCTCGATGTGAATAGTCTTTAAGATTGACTTTGGTAGTCACTCCTAAGTGTTGCAAGTACAAAGAATTAGTTCCCCAATCTTGTACAATTTGCAACTGACGCATGAATGGTCGTCCCAATATCATCTCATAAGCACGATTTTTCGCAAAGTCACAAATGGCAAAGGTATGCTCAAATTCCACACCACAAGTGGTGAGGGATATGCCTTCTAGTAAGCCTAACGGTTTTTCTATGTGTCCATCAGCCATTTGTAGCTTCATCCTGGTGGGTCTGAGTGCTGGCTTACCCCAACGTTTCCATAAAGCGGTGGTAGCGATGGCTACTCCGGCTCCTGAATCTAAGATGGCTTTCGTGGTGTAGCCCTGATGGGTTATTGGAAGATATGTGTTACCTTCCTCTCCTTCACTTACGTCTCCAATCTTTTCCACGGGTATCTCTGGTACCTTCTTATGTGATCCTATTTGAGAGGGTGTGGTAGCTAGCTCAGGGAATTGATTTGCTACGTGCTTCCACAATTCTGGTTTTACCTTTAACAATTCCTCCAGAGTGAGATTACACTGTACTTTCGTGTTCTTGATCACTTCCGTGTTCCTAGGGATCACTGATTCTTCATTCCTCACTATGATCGTGGGTGCTCTCATACTAATAGACTTTGCTTCCCAAGGTCCTGTGAACTGAGGTAATTCTTGTAAAGAATTAGATTCAAATCCTGTGGGTTCACTCAAGTGCTCCACCTCTACATCATCATATATAGAGGGGATGTCTTGGGGAAATTGTTCCTGCAAGTCGTCTATTTCTTGGATAGGAGGATGAGTTCCTTGTTCTTTTCTCCATTTCTCTTCTTGTATTTCTCTCAAAAATTCGTGTGAGTACCTATGTATGGAAGACAAGTTGTCTTGACTTTCTGTGTTGGGTACTTGAGACAGGGGTAATGCATTCCTTTCCTGTGTCTCTGTGACAACAGGGTTCCTAGGCTGATCCTTTTTCTCTTTGCTTTCTATCAAGTGTTCTAGCCTCTCCATTAGTCCTTGAAAGTGTAATTCCGGTTTTGCCATGTTATTCCAATTAAGATATCTAGAGGCTTCGAACAAGGCTTGTGCTAGTTCTACCATTTTCATGCAAAGTTTAGTTCTCTCAATTTCTAGATCAGCTCGAGGGTAGTTTTTACTCATCTCCGTTACTTGAGGTCCCTCTTTTATTCTAGCCTGATATGCACGAAACATCATGTCTAGATTTTCTGGTATGGGTTCCGCTAAAACCGATCCTGATTTCTGAGCTGGGTTTTCTTGATTTAATTCTTGTGAAGCCAATTCTTGTATTTTGGCTCTAGATTCCCTTAAACTTCCTTCCAACTCACTTATCTTTTTACTCCATTTTCTCTTTATCCTTTCTCTAGAATCTTTCCAAGATTTTGTCTTTTTACTGCTAGATTCTGCAACTTCACTAGTTCCTGCTACTTTCTCTTGATTAAGCTGTTGGTTTTGTAAGAGTGTCTGGGCTCTTGTTATAGCTTGGATAGGCACGTACGTAGGGTTGGATCCATCTGCGTTGTTTACAATACCTATCACGTTGATCGGTGTCACATTCAAAGCGTTAACTGGGTTCTTAGGACAATCTTTGATTATGTGCTCTTTACCACAATCGGCACAAAAGCCTTGGATGCTATAGTACTGTGATTGCCTTGCTATTGGGGGATGTGGACAATCCTTTATGAAGTGATCTCCTTGGCACCTAAAGCATGGTCCTCTAGGGCCCTGTGGTCTCTGTTGTCTCAATTGGGGCTGTGGGTTTGGGTTTGTGTACATCACATTAGTATAGTCTGGCTCCCAACTAGGTTCCATTGGTGGACTATCATAATGATACGTCTCCACATGTTCTGGTGACTCCGTGTAATAAGCGGGTGGACTAGTTACATGAGTAGAGTCAAAACTGTTTGAGTTCGGGTCACTTTCTGTGATCAAGGGTGAAGAAGGCACTAAGGCCCTACTTAGGTTCTCTTCTGCAGCAGCGTATTTGACTGAGATGACATTCGCTGGTGGGGGTGGCTGCTGAGCTAAGACGGGTTGAGGTCTCTGTTGAGCCTAGTATGGGTAGTTCTGAGGAGGCCTATAGTAATAAGGCTGAGCATTGTATTGGCCTTGATACCTACCTGGCTGCGGGTATGCTTGCGGGTAGTTCTGTCTCACGGTTTGTTTGTTGTATGGGCAGTCCTGAGCCGTATGATTCGTGTATCTCCTCTCAATTGTGCAATATTGGCCACTAGGGTTGGCTTGAGGTTGTGGTGCATTGGGACACACGTTTGCCAAATGATTTCCACCACAAGTGTAACAACGTACATTAGTTGATAGCTTGGGCACCTGTTTACTAGAAACCCCTAGTTTTTGGGCCACTTTTTCTGCTAGGTCCTCTATCGAATTAGACAATTTTGTGGATGCTAGAGAAGAACAATCTGAGTCCTTATAGACCTTTGAGAGTTCTAACTCATCACCTAGGTTATCCTCAATGTCTATACATATTCTTATACACTCCTCTAGCGTTCTGGGTTCCTTTAGGTACACATAGGAGCGTAGTTTAGCGCTCAACAAGCCATCTAGGAACAGTGATACTTGTTTGGCTTGTGAGGGTAGCTCTTGCATTGGACATCGTTCGACATATTGTCTGAACCTACGTCCTGCCAATCTAACTGTTTCTTGAGGGGTTTGTTTAAAGCTATGAATCAACGAAGACGTGTCGTGTCTAATCCCACTTTTAGAGAATTCAGTGATGAATAACTCTAAAAAGTGATGGATGTCTCTAAATTGCCTTTGTTTCAGTGGTTGGAACCAAGTTAAAGCTGTATTCTTTAACGTTAGTCCAAATGCGTTGTACTGCGTGAACATGTCTTCAACTTGTTCTGCTCTTAGTACTTGCTTGAATTCTGCGACATGGTCATAGGGATCTCCTGTCCCATCAAAGTAATTCTTCATTGATTTTACTAATTGAGTGGGTCTCAATACTCTTGCGTGTTCGCGTGGTCTTGGTAGAGGAAAATCATCTCTACCACCTAGTATTCCATGATCTCTTTGTCTATCCGCTCTATTAGTGTCCGTGGTTGTTCTATCTCTCCCTATGGGGTGATTAAAGCTTACTTCCGGTCTCTCTTTATTTCCTTCTCTTTGATGTCCATGGGCTGAGGATGTTCCTGCCCCTTGTTGACTTGTATTCATGTTTGTTCTAGATGGAGGGAATATCAATTCACCTCTCCATGTGTATGTGTTTCTAGCACGTTCAGGCACCACAAAGACTCTTTCTAAAGTCTCATCCAGGTATACAACCTTTCCAGGTGTATCTGGGTCCTTGAATTCATAAATTGTAATGATGCCTATCTCACCAGGGTGTTCCTTTCTGTACCTCCAAAAGGCTTCATCTGTCTCTTTATTTACAAACAACTCGGTGCTCCTGTTATCTTGAGGGATCCACTCTAGGATGAGTACTCTTGTTAATACAGACTTCCCTCTAGGTGTCCTAGGTTCTTCTAACGGTTCTTTTCCTTGAAATTTCGCTTCCGTCTCTAATTGAATTGTGCCAAACTCATTAGTATCGTTTGGTTGCGTACTTAGGACGTACATGGTTCCTTCCTTGTCTATGTAAGCATCTCTCTCAAATTTCACCACTGGTCTTTCCAATCCAATGGGTTGATCAGGGTTGTGCAGTTGCACCACTTGCCTTTGCAAACCATCCTCATAGATGCGAGCACCTAGTCGGTTGGTTCGGAGAAACTCTAATTGCGTTCTATAGGGTCCTTCAGGTTTTTCCAAGTATGCTACATTAGACCCTCCTTCTGGTCTGTCTGTGCTAAATGCCATTTCTGATTCGCTAGTGTCTGAGCTCTCGTAGGGGTAATTACTATTCAACTGCTGAGCCCAAGACCGTGCAGTAGTCCTTACACTTGCCTCTGATGATCTAAGGCTTCGTCGGTCCGACTTACCTATGTGTCTCCCTGATCTAAGGTTCATTAATTTTCTTCCTTGCTCACTCAGTACACGCTTAGATCGTCAATGGTTCTTTGTTATTACTTTCTTAATTCTTTTTAATTTTCTTTGGATTCTTGTCTTAATATATGCGTCAGGAATTCGACTTTCCGTTATGATTTTGAGTTCTCGTTCCGTCAGACTTATGTTCTTTCCTTTAGGTTTTCGTCACACACCTTTATCTTTAGTCTTGAACTTGAAAGAATTAAGTATCTTGAACTTGAGGCGTTCCTATCGACTTAAATCCACAATGCTAACGTTTAGCCTAAGCTAAGAATTGACTGAGGGGGTTGAGTAATCTTCCAACCTCGAGTCGGCTTTTCTGGTTGCTCTGATGCCGTGTTGCCCAAGAAGCCGCGCTTCCCAAGCTCTACTGTCTTCATTGCCTTGCTGGCTTGCCTTGGATTGCCCTTGCTAGACCTGGAAAAATCCAATTTTAGACCAATTCACAGTTGGATGATCAAGCACTTGAGCATACACACCTTTTTAGTCCCTTCCCTTTTGCCCAAAATTTCAATACTTGCCCCCTGGCTTCCTACTCCCAAACTAGGTGAACCTCAAAATAGCTTATCTAAAAATAGATGTATTCTTTATGAAAAAAACAGTTGAGGTCACGTAGTACTTGTCACGAGCTTTCTAACGAGCTATTAAGCTCAAAAAACGGACTTCGGATGACAAAGTTATGAGTGTTCAGGTCCTGGGGGGTAAAAACTGATAATCAGGTTTTCCTTCAAATATGAGCTAAGGGGTCTCCTATGAGTCTAATGGTCCAAAAATTTCTCAAAAATACCCCCAAAATTGGTCAAAAATGGAACCCTAAATTTGCGATGGGGGTGCACAATCGCGATGGTCTGGGACCGTCGCGATGGTCCGAGCGAACCGTCGCGATGGCGTGGAATTTGGACAGCGCGATGGTGCGAAAAGGCGAACCGTCGCGATGGCCCGAAGTGAACGATCGCGATGGCGTGGAAATGGACCGTCGCGATGGTCCGAAAAATGAACCGTCGCGATGGCGTGGAATTTGGACAGTCGCGATGGTGCGAAAAGGCGAACCATCGCGATGGCCCGAAGTGAACGATCGCGATGGCGTGGAAATGGACCATCGCGATGGTCCGAAAAATGAACCGTCGCGATGGCGCGATCAACGGTCAAAGGTGGACAATCGCGATGGTCCGAAGTGAACCGTCGCGATGGTCACAAGTGCGATGGCGTGAGCCAATCGCGATGGTCCGATTTTGGGCTGTCGCGATGGTCCGAAAAATGAACCGTCGCGATGGTCTATCGTGACACGTGGCACTGTCGTGGCGATGGCATGGGCCAATCGCGATGGTCCGGGGTCAGCTGAACAATCGCGATGGTCCAAGTGGACCGTCACGATGGCCCGGCCGAGCCGTCGCGATGGCGTGAGCCTATCGCGATGGTGCGACACAATCGCAATGGTCCGAGCCAATCGCGATGGTCCACCAAACTGATGATTTTTGAGATGCACCTGTGGATTCGTAGATGCGCAAGGGTCGCCTACCTCATGGTGTGGTCGTCTACCAAGAATTCCGAAGGTTGCAGACCATCGCGATGGTCCGCCACACTCGGCAGATCTTTGACAGAGAGTAAATTTTTACCTTTTCCAAGCTTTCCTGATGCACTGGAGCTCTGTACCTGCAAGAAAACTCAAGAAAACACAAGCACACACAAGCACAAAAGTTCTCTCTCGCTCTCTCGCATGCACAAATGAGGGGAAATGAGGAGAATGGGTGGATATGGTGAATTTTCTGATTTTTTTGGAGATGAAGATGATGATGCGATGATGAAGATGGAGTATGGTGAAGGTGAAAAACACTAAAAACTAAGTAAAAATAACAACAAAAACTGAAATTTTTACCTTTCAACGCCACTTCTTGCTATACTCTTACCATCACACGTTCGTCCTAGACTCGATCCCCGGCAACGGCGCCAACTTTGGTGTTGCTCTAGCACAATGGTGAGAACCACGTTAAGAAGCTCCACCTCCTTAATGTCAATCCGCGGAAGAGATAGGAGTGATATGAAGATCGTGAATGAGAGATGATGTGAGAGTGAAGGTGAGAAGCACAAATATGCACACACACATACACACACACAATGAAGAGACAAGCAAGACACAATGGAAGGTGGGAAATTAGCTCTATTACTCAAGAACACTATTACAAGCTCAAACTAGCTCTAAGCTCACACTAGCCAACATGAACCAACCTCAAAAATGAGCTCTCTAGCTCTTTTTATAGTTTCTAGACTAGTTTTGACCGGTTTCACATCTAGTGACCGGCCTAGTTAAAAAATAGGTCCTAGAGGCTATTTGGAAGGTTAAATGAAGTCTAAAAATAACGAAAATTGGTATGCGCATTCTACCTAAGCTCCTCAAGCTGGAGGACTCCTCGGCTTGCACAAAATGGAGCTATGAATTACAAAATGGGGTTTTGTCTATATTACATATGTTACAAGAGTGATGAAAATCACTGTTGGATGTTTGAAGAGGTAATAAAAACATAATTGTTTAAAAAAATGATCCGACTGGCTCCCTGCTCCGTCTTTACATGCTTCCATGTCGTCTGTGCCTCTGACTGTGCCTCTGACTGCTTCCAACAACTTGGTACCCAAGAAAGACTCTATGAAGGTAATAGGATCCAGATGGATCTACAAACTAAAGAAGAATTTAGATGGAACAATAAACAGGTACAAAGCTAGGTTGGTAGCCAAGGGTTTTGCACAAACCCAAGGCATTGATTATGAGGAGACATTTTCTCCTGTGGCCAAGATGCCAACTATCAGAGTTATGGTGAGTGTAGCTGCATCCAAAAATTGGAACATGTACCAATTGGATGTGAAGAATGCATTCTTGAATGGATGGATATCTGAAGAAGTCTACATGTCACAACCACCTGGATATGAAGAACACAATAAGGTAAATCATGTTTGTAAATTGA
>CM035436.1:153355585-153358085 GCA_020310875.1 Ceratopteris richardii | reverse complement strand
TCTTATGAATCTAAGCCACAAAGAAGGTAAAGAAGATGATCATTTGTTCTACATAGATTGAGGATGTTCGAATCATGTTGCAGGCAACATTGCTCTTCTATCTGATTTGGAAAGTCCAAAGCATAGACATGAAGTGCAAACAGGGGATGACACGAAGCACAATGTGGAGAAGATTGGTAATGTCAAAGCTTCCAATGGCAGGACAAACATTCTAAGTAAGGTTCTCCATGTACCCATTATCACTAAAAACCTAATAAGTGTAGGCCAAATAGTTGAAAAAGGCTTGCAAGTTAGGTTCACCCAACATGGAGCTTTTGTGGAAGATCCATGTCAAGGCTTCAAAAAGATAGGCCGAGGTGAGAAGCATGGTAGGCTCTTTACTTTTAAGGTAGGAGAAACCAGGAACATAGCTCTATTTAACTTTGGGTCTCAAACCCTAAGTGAGCTTGAAGTGTGGCATAAGAGACTTGCTCATGTGAATGAAAGAACCTTGAAGGATATATGCAGAAATTAGTGTTATAGGACTACCGAACATATCAAAGCAACACATGATCAACAGGTGCGATGCATGTCAGATTGGGAAGGAACAAAGACAACCATTCAACCACAAAGGCTACATCCACAACAACTTATTGGACTTAGTACATACAGATGTATGGGGACCAAGTCAAGAACCTTCATTGGCAAGATCAACGTATTATGTCTCATTTATTGACGACCATAGTAGATGGACTGTTCTATACTTTATCAAGAGTAAGAATGAAGTGTTTGATTGCTTCAAGCAGTATCTTGCACATGTGGAGAATCATACAGGTAGATTACTAAAGAAGCTCAGATCTGATGGAGGGCGAGAATACTTCTCCAAGTTTGATGAGTTCTTGCAGGACAAAGGGATCAAAAGGGAAGTGACTACTAGGTACTCTCCTCAACTAAATGGAATTGCAGAGAGGAGAAACAAGACATTGGTTGGATCAGCCCGAACAATGCTTGAAGAGAAGAAGTTGCCACATTATCTATGGGCAGAAGCTATTTCAATTGATGTGTACCTTGTCAATCGACTACCATCCAAATCACTTCAAGGTATGTCTCCTTATGAAGCATGGCATGGAAGAAAACCTAGTCTTGGACACTGCAAGGTTTTTGGTTGTTTAGCTTATGTTCATGTACCATCACAAATAAGAGGTAAGCTAGATGAAAGGGCAACAAAGGCAGTGTTTATTGGATATGATTCAACTCAGATGGGTTACATGTTCTTCAATCCTTCAACCAAGAAATTCACTACAATTAGAGATGTTGTGTTTGAAGAACAAAGGTCTTGGTATGATGAAGACAAACAAAAGGTAACACTACCATATGATCTTGATTCAGACTCTTATGAATTAGGAAGCAAGCATGATACACACGTCCAGGATCCAAGAAGTGATACAGACGATGACCAAGATGAAAGGGAAAAGAATTACAAGCTATGGAAGTCAAGAGGCAAAGCAAAGATGCAAGAGGTTGGAGAATGCTCCAAACAGGCACCTAGAAGATCAGCAAGAGAGAAGAAACAACCAGAAAGGTATGGATACGATTCCACATTTGTTACGAAGCATTCAATATACTTGGCAAAAGACTCTATTTCAGAGGAACCCTCAACCTATGAAGAGGCAAAGGGAAACCCTAATTGGGAAAAGGCCATGAACGAAGAGATAGATGCATTGAAGGAAATGGACACTTGGGATTTGGTTCCAATGTCACCGAATCAAAAGGTAATTGGTTGCAGATGGGTATATAAAGTTAAAAGACATTCAGATGGATCAGTTTGCAGGTACAAGGCAAGATTAGTTGCCAAAGGATGCTCACAAACTCATGGTATAGACTATGAGGAAACATTCTCACCAGTTGCAAAGATGACTACAATCAGGACATTGATAAGTGTAGCTACTGCAAGGAATTGGAGACTCCTCCAACTTGATGTGAAAAATGCATTCTTAAATGGATGGATAAGTGAAGAGGTATACATGTCACAACCACGAGGTAACCCTAATCATCCATCTTATGTTTGTAGACTTAAGAAAGCATTGTATGGATTGAAACAAGCTCCTAGAGCTTGGAATTACAGGTTGGTTACATATCTTCAAGATCAAGGGTTCAAAGCTGGCAGCTCAGATCCTTCTCTATTCATTAAAAGGGATCACAATGAGGTTATCTATCTATGTGTATATGTAGATGATATTATTGTGACATGTGATGATCTAAATGGCATTCAAAGGATCAAGAGACATATGCAAGAGGAGTTCAAAATCAGTGACCTAGGTGAGCTCACATATTTCCTAGGTATGCAGGTGATATATACAGATGAAGGAATGTATTTGACTAAGAGAAGATACATTCAGGATCTTCTTCTCAAGTTCAAAATGGAGAACACTAAACCTGCAAGTACACCTTTGGAGATGAATCATAAACTAAGTGTTTATGAAGGTGAGAAAATTGAAGACATTAAAGAATATCAAAGTTT
>CM035436.1:153343085-153348085 GCA_020310875.1 Ceratopteris richardii | reverse complement strand
CCTTTGAAGTTGACAGACTTGGAGTAGGACACTCAGACAAAACAGAGATGATGAATGTATACTTCTATTGATAAATGTGTTTGTACAATCTCATTAGCTTGCTAAGTACAGCTAAATGAGGTAGTGTGATGTTGGGTAAAGAGTAGCCTTCACACACAATGAGTTACAATGAAAAATATGCCTCGGGGAGTGAGCTAGAGTGGCAGGACTAACCGCGACTTTTTGATTGTGTCTTTTATAGAGAATGAGTTGAGATTTGAATTTGAATTCAAATTCAAATCTCCTATATTCTCTACTCTAGAATTAAGGAGATATTCTCTCCAATCATTCCACCCAAAAATCCACGACTTAATCAATTAGGTGTGATGTGAATGAATGCCAAGTCATATAGACCTTTTTACAATGAGTAAAAGATAATAACTCATAAGTATGAGTTCCTATGCTTTATCCTTCATGTAGAGATATCCTTCAATGGTTCCAAGTCCATCTTCCAAGGTTCCAAGATTCCAAGCCAATGTGTGTAGGCTTGTTATGCACCAACAGCTCCCCCTCAAGCCAAACACTTTGGCTTAAGTCTTCTTCTTCATTCTTCAATTACTTCCTGCAATCCAATCATTGCTTTGAATCTGCATAACTTGTTTCCATCCAATGCCTTTGTAAGTAAATCTGCACATTGCATATTTGTAGATACATATGTCAATTGTATATCTTTACTTAGCAATTTCTCTCTCACATAGTGGTAATGAACCTCTATGTGTTTAGTTCTGGCATGATAAATTGGATTTGCTGCAAGGTGAAGAGAGCTAGTGTTGTCTCCAAATATGATAGGTGGTCTTGTGAATAGACCTAACTCTATATATAGAAGCTTCAACCAGATAGCTTCTTGAGTAGCATTTGCAAGTCCTCTATATTCTGCTTCAGTGGATGACAATGCCACTGTAGGTTGCTTCTTAGCTGACCAAGAGATAGGCTTATCCCCTGCAAAACAAATATAACCTGAGGTGCTTCTCCTATCATCCTTGCATCCTGCCCAATCTGCATCTGAATAAACCTTTATGTCAATATTTGATGTATAAGGAAAATACAAACCATGACTTTGAGTTCCCTTCAAATACTTCAAGATCTTCTTTGCTGCCTCTAGGTGAGGTACTCTTGGTTTGTGCATGAATTGACTAAGCACACTTACTCCATATGCTATGTCAATTCTTGTCAAGGTAGCATAGTTCAAGCTACCCACCATACTTTGGTATCCTGTAATGTCTTTGATTTCTTCTCCTTCATGAGCACTTAGCTTTTGGTTAACCTCCATTGGAGTAGTAGATACCTTAGCATCCTGCAAACCAAACTTTTTGACCATATCCTGTACATACTTCTTTTGGGTAATGTAGATACCTGAATTTGTGTAGATCAATTCAAGTCCTAGAAAATATTTTAGTAATCCAAGATCACTAATCTTGAATTCTTTCATCATCTGTCCTTTGATGTGTCTAATCCCATTGACATCATTACCTGTAATGATGATGTCATCAACATAAACACATAAGTAGATTACCTCTATACTACTTCTCTTTATGAATAGAGAAGTGTCTGCTTTGCTCATCACAAATCCTTGGTCTAGAAGGTAGGTGGTCAATCTGTAATTCCATGCTCTAGGTGCCTGCTTCAAACCATACAGAGCCTTCTTCAATTTACAAACATAATGTACCTTTTTTGGATCTTCATAGCCAGGTGGTTGTGACATGTAGACTTCTTCAGATATCCATCCATTTAGGAATGCATTCTTCACATCCAATTGGTACATGTTCCAATTCTTGGATGCAGCTACACTCACCAAAACTCTGATAGTTGGCATCTTGGCCACAGGAGAAAATGTCTCCTCATAATCAATGCCTTGGGTTTGTGCAAAACCCTTGGCTACCAACCTAGCTTTGTACCTGTTAATTGTACCATCTGAATTCTTCTTCAATTTGTAGATCCATCTGGATCCTATTACCTTCATAGTGTCTTTCTTGGGTACCAAGTCCCAAGTATCACTCTCTTTGAGGGCTTCTATCTCCTCATCCATGGCTTCTCTCCATTCTGGCTTTGTAATTGCTTCTTCATAGGTACCTGGTTCTTCATTCAACAAGTCTTTTGCAAGATATACAGAATGTTTAGTTACAAGTGATGTGTCATACCCAAATCTGATAGGCTTCTTCTTCTCTCTATGAGATCTTCTCATAGCTTGAGTAGAAGTTTCTGCCTTGTCCTCCAATTGCTTCATCTTCATCTTTCCTTTGGATTTCCAAGCCTTGAACTCTTCAAGGTTTATGGTATCATCATCTGAGCTTGAGTCTTCTTGCTGAGTTGGCTCTTCCTTGGTAAGCTTTGGAAAATCTTCCTCCATGTCATAGGGTAAACTCACTTTCCTGCATTCATTCTCATACCATGAGTCATTTTCATCAAATATGACATCTCTGCTTACCTTGAACCCTTTGTTTGTGGGGTTGTAGAATCTGTATCCCTTTTGGTTCAAATCATAACCAATGAAGATACATTTCTCTGCCTTTGGGTCTAGCTTTCCTCTTACCTGTGAGGGAATATGCACATATGCTATACATCCAAAGATTTTGCAATGATCCAGAGAGGGTCTCTTACCATGCCATGCTTCATATGGTGTCATGCCATCAAGTGATTTGGATGGCAACCTATTGATGAGATAAGTGGCAGTGGATACACTCTCTGCCCATAAGTAATTTGGCAACTTTTTCTCATTGAGCATAGACCTAGCTGTTTCCACTATAAGTCTATTCCTTCTTTCTGCTACCCCATTTTGTTCAGGTGAGTACCTAGTAGCGATCTCCCTCTTGATGCCTCTTTCCTGCAAGAAATCTTCAAACTCATTGGAGAAATACTCTCCTCCACCATCTGATCTTAGCCTCTTCAAGCTTCTACCTGTTTGATTCTCAACAAGTGCAAGATACCTCTTGAAACAATTAAACACTTCATCTTTATGCTTCATAAAATATAAAATGGTCCACCTGCTATAGTCATCAATGAAGGACACATAATACCTTGAACCAGAAATGGAAGGGTCCTTGCTAGGTCCCCAAACATCTGTGTGTACCAAGTCTAGGTAGTCTTCATGCATGAAACCTTTCCTTGAGTAGGGTAATCTGTGAGACTTACCAAATTGACATGATCCACATTTATAAATCATGTGTTGCTTGGATACATTAGGTATCCCAAGCACACATTGATCCCTGCACATTTGCTTGAGAGTCCTTTCTCCTATGTGCCCTAATCTTTTATGCCATATCTCTAACTCTGAAAGTGTCTGATCCTTGTAATTATACAAAGCAATGTTTTTTGTATCTTCTAGCTCAAATGTAAATAGTCTACCTGATTTCTCCCCTTTTGCTATCCTTCTGAATCCTTGTTTTGGGTCCTCCACATATGCTCCATGTTGTGTGAATCTGACCTGCAAACCTTTCTCCACAATCTGACCAACACTCATTAAATTCTTAGTTATTGTTGGTACATAGAGTACCCTGCTTAATAGGTTCTGATTACCATCACATGTCTTCACATTTCCAACTTTGACAACAGAGTGTTTAGTGTCATCACCTGTTTGTACCTGATGTTTGCCCTTGGGCTCTTCCAAATCAGAAAGTAATGCCACATTGCCAGCTACATGGTTAGAACATCCTGAGTCAATGTAAAATAAATGATCATCATTTGTACCTATCTTGGAGGTCATGTTCATGATCAATAAGGAGTCATCCTGCTCCTCAGTGTAGTTGTTGTAGTCTCTTCTATTTCTGAATCCACCTTGGTAATTTCCATTGTGGTTGTTGTTGTAGTTGTTGTTGTATTGGTTGTTGTACCCATTGTAGCTTTGATGTTGGTTGAATCTGCCTCTTCCTTGAGAATATCCACCTCTTGAGTAGCCTCTTCCTCTCTGATTTTTGTAGTTCTTGTAGCATTCATCTGTGGTATGATTGGACAACCCACAGATGTTGCAAGGTGATGAGTTGTAGGGTCTCCCCCTACCTGACTTACCTCCTCTGCCTCTTCCTCTAGTTGACCTACCTCTCCCTGCATAATTAGCTTGAGAGGTAGACCCTTCTTCATCCTGTTTCTTCTTGCCTTTATCTTTAACTTTCTTATCAGTATAGAGAGCAGAGGGGTTATTACCTTTTGATTGATCTCCAGCCTTGGTGAACTTTGCTTCATGTGTAAATAATTGGCCCATGAGTGTTGTGAGATCAGGGGTATGCATGTCCATGTAGAGGTCCATTGCAGTGGTGAAACTTTCCCACTTATCATCTGCCTTGAGTCCATTTGTCACTTGCCTGACTATTTGCTCCTCTTCAATTTCTTCTCCAATGCTTGCTAGTTGGTCTGCCACATCTTTGATCTTTGTCACATACTCTGAAACTGATTGCTTGGGCTGCTTCCTAAGGGTTGTGAACTCAATCCATAATTGATTCTTCCTAGCCCTTGTGTTGGAAGAAAAATAGTTTGACAAGGTTTCCCAAGTCTCTTGGGAAGTCTTACAGTTCCTTACATGAGGTAAAAGAAAGTCAGATATAGAGTTTAAGAGATAAGACCTTGCCAAAGCATCCTTTGCACACCATTGGTTAAGTCTTTCATGTTCATCCTTTGTAGGTAGTCCTCTAGTCTTGAATGAGGGCAACTCCTCATCTCCTGATATGTATCCAAATAGACTTCTCCCTTGTAGATAGGTCTTCATTCTCAATGACCAAGCCTGATAATTGTTTCTATCCAATTTGTCAATGAAGGAAGGGAAACCATCACCCATGTTTACCTTCTTTGCTCTGATACCACTGTTGAGAGTGATGGATGGATGCACTCAGGAAATCAGTTGGTGCTGCAAAACCTGCTTCACACCTGCCCTCTTTTCTCTTCAGATATGCTTAGTACACTTGCTTAGCTTCCAAATGACATAAAGAAACCATATATGTACTTTGGAAATGGTTTGGGTAATGATCAAACCA
>CM035436.1:152590585-152595585 GCA_020310875.1 Ceratopteris richardii | reverse complement strand
TGCACATCACACGAGCTATACGTATGCCTTCTAGGATCCCCTCTGCTAGGCAAGATAAGATACAAGCCATACTTGTGAAACAATAGAACAGTGGACATTAGGCTCACCTCCTAGTCTTAGAGCCAATATAGGCTCATCCCTGAGTCTAGGAGTATGCAGCACAACAGGTAGCCACCTCTGCACAAACTTGCATCCCATAGCACCCATTCATACTTGTGAAACAATAGAACAGTGGACATTAGGCTCACCTCCTAGTCTTAGAGCCAATATAGGCTCATCCCTGAGTCTAGGAGTATGCAGCACAACAGGTAGCCACCTCTGCACAAACTTGCATCCCATAGCACCCATTCACACCAATGCAGAGCTCGAGTATGATAAAGTTAGTGTTGTTGTATTTTCCAAACCTCATCCGAAGCACCTGGAACATCATTGTGAGGGATGAAATAGAGAAGCGATTCCCTAGCTGCGGTGCACATGATAATCACAAATGAGAGGCTTCGAGTCCTACTTATAGGACTAAGGAGATATATGAACTAGTTCACACTCCTCAGACCAGTTCAAATGGTTGCAAATAGGCTTGGGAGAACTATCTAGAACCCAAAAAATATGTGTCAACTATTCAAGCTTCAAGCTTAGGTTTTCTAACAAAGAAAACCTTCCATTTTCATGTCAATCTCCACACAGGCATCCCCAAATAGGTCCATAACATGAAGCCATACCTGAGACACGTCCCAAGATAGACAATTGTTACACCACTGTGCAAGGGGATGCCAATGGTCCCAATTAGGCATCCTTGTAGATACGGCGTGGGGAACGGCATCCCTAGGACCCCGGGACGCATCACCCTTTGATTATGTATAATTCAACATCATAGGAAGCTAATCTATATAAAGTAATGACCTTTAGCACAAGTTACATTCACTTGAAGCTAATGGAGAGAGATGATCTTCTTCCACTTGTAGGGGATGTAGTTGTGCTTCTTCATCTTCAACAAGATGCCGTGAATCTTTATAGCTTATCTATTTCTGAAAGAGGTTATCTTTAGCTATGGAGATTGTGGAGTTATGGGAAGCTTGTATCTCAAGCATATTCTTCACTCTACCTTGGAACTTCATGTACTTGGTCATTGTCATGTATGGAATATATTTGGAGCTTGGCTCCTTTTCTCTCTCTTCATGTTTTGTCTATTTTCCATCCTCTAAAAACCAATAATTGGTATTAGAAAAGGATAAAATAGTGCACAAACAGAATTGGGCTGCATGTAGAAGAATGAAATCTTCATGGCAAATGTAGATCAAAGCTCAGTTTTATATTCAGCAAAAAGATGCAGGAGATCCAGATTATCTATCTTCATGCACATGCTGAGTATAGGATTGAAGGGCAATCAACTCCAAGAGGGGTCACATCAACCTTGAGGATTGTTGCAGCAATCACCAACAGTTTTAGCATATTCAATGCAGCAAAATATACTTTATATGATGGTTATGCTGGAATTGTAGATAGAACAGATAAGTTTGCAGAGAAAGAAAATGAGTTTGCAAGATTGAAGAGCATGCTTCCATATGTACTTGAGAAGTGATGTTCAACCTATGTCACTCATCCATGTATGTGGAATCAAGTGGCATTTGATCAGTACCACTAACTGAATCCCATAAACATTTTCTGATTAGGTAATTTCTAATCATAAACCTCCAAAGTTGATAGTTTCACTTATGTAACTTCTCATTTTGATTGTTCTTATCAGCCATAGCCTTCATTCGCACTTCCCTTATGAGGTGTGGTTGATGTTAAATTACCTCTATAACCTCTTTAGCTTGCTCCTGTGTAGTCTTGAATTTGTGATTGTAGCTTTCTTCCCCTTGCTTCACAATGTAGACTTCTTTCTCTTTCATTCAATCTTCAAATTGCTCTTCTCCTTGCTTCAACAACCCCCTTTCGTTGTTGTGGATGCTTTTCAAGATCCAAAACCATTGATTGAAGGTTTGTATGCTTCTTATATGCATCAAAAGTACATGGACGCTCTCACAATCTTTTTTTTTCCTAACACAATCAGCCTCAAATGCGAATTTCTCTCAATTCCATTTGCCGATGAATTCAAAGCTTCCAATACTCTTAATAGACTTCAATAGCTTCTTGATGAGCTATTGCAACCTTAATTTGGACACTATTACACTAATAGCTATTGCAAACAACCTATGCAAAAAAGGATTACTTGACACAATATATAAAAACACTTTCTCATTTTCCACTTTGATGAACTAATCAAAGTTCAAAGTAGTGAGTGAATAATAAGGGTGGATCTAAAAACGGCCAATTCACAGTTTCTGGATGTGCGATTTAGGCACAAACATGTGAACTAGGTGGATTCAAATTACTAGTCAATTTCTAGGCATGATTGGTGCATGGACTTAGTAATGAAGGTAGGATTCTTATCCCTCGCAAGACTTTGAGAACTCTTGATTTACTTGAATTTGATTTGGAGCACTTAAAGTTTGGTTGTCTCAAACATCTAACTTGGATGTTTGTACAATGGTTAACTTCTTTCTAACAATTACTTGATTTTTCCACCCAACTAGAGGACTACTTTGTCCTAAAAAATTCTATGTAAACTGTAGAAGAAAGTTTACCATTTCTATTGAATCAACCATACTACCTTGACCAATTCAAATTCAAAATGAAAATTGTCCAACTTAGGACATTTTTCTCAAAGACTAGTTTTTTGCTAAAAGTTCTTGGGAATTGTCAATCTGCTGAGCAATTCCTAACTTCTCTATTCTAGAGTATACTGAACTCTACGAAATTAGTTGTGCTATAACTTGAAGCAAACTCAAATAAATAAGTCCACTTAGACTTATATCTTTTGAAGATTGAAAAGGTTCTTATACAGAACATCGGTCTAGGATGTTTTAATTTAGTTTTCTAATTCTAACCGACTAACTCTGGTCTTTTGCGAAAGGAATCAGATACCATGTCTGAGCCAATTCCAAAAGATTTGGAAAGCGGAAAGAAATAACTAAAAACTTTGTACAACCAATTCGTACTTCGAAGACATGTAAACTTGCTACGAGTCAAAGTCTAGATGACCTAGGACTTTAACTTTTTAAAGATTTATTTCAACAGGATATTGAAGCATTTTTTCTATCTTTAAGAGAAGTAAGCTGGATTCTCAAAAAGATTCAAAGCAAATCAAGAATATCATCCAACCACAAGATACTAGTGTGGTAACCAACATCAGTGTGTCAACCCATTGAAGTTCTGATGATGAGTTGTTACTTAAACAATGCTTCTCTTGAGACTAAGTTTATGCCTGTATTCAATCTTTATGACTCCTTACTAGAAATGCAATTCTTGTGCATTGCTTTGAGTCAAAGGATTGAATTTACCAAGTTACACTAGGAACTTGTATCTTGACTTAGTCAGTCTATTCTTTACTTGAAAAGTTCAGTTCAAAGTCAAAGTCCAATTTAATGTGTGGGTGATGCTTATCCTAAAGTCAAAACATCTCTTGATAGAGTACCTTCTCGCTTCTATTCTTTACGAAAATTTTGAAGTTTTAGGCATTACCTCTAACTAGATATTCTAGGTTTTGATCCCTTCATATGATCGTTTCACGATCTTATGCTTTCTTTTGGGAACTTGAAAACCTTTTGACGGAACATCTATTCCTCTTTTTGCTAGGGTTTTCAAAAAACCAATTAGAATTCCAAGTACTTGAATTTTCTCAAATTCAAGTTCAATTGGTTTATCCTTGACCAATTTTGTAGTGACAAGAGCTTTTGACTTCTTGTCTTTAGATTCCTTTCTTTACCGATGCTTTTAGGTATCTACCCCGGGGATTTTATATAGGAATCTCTCTACTTCCTAAGTCTTAAGCATCCGCTCATGCTCTTTGGATTTGTACCAAAATCCCTTTAAGGATAGGCAAACATTATGTTTTACCTTCCACAGACTTAAGTACCGTCTTCACGGTTGCAGACTACATTCTTGGAATTTCTTTACTCTGTTCAGACTTGGAAGAGCTTACTCTTTTCACATTTTTCCATTGGATAAATGGAACTTGAGTGAATATATCCCAAAAGGAATTTTTTATTTCCAATACTTGGGCAATCTACAGAGTAGTTCCAATCGCATGTTCTTGGACAATCATGGCCAAGCTTGATCAAGCCTTGTTGATCTTGCGACTATAAAGACTTAGTCTTTATCTTTAAGATCTCCTGAACTATCTAAAGCTTCTTTGCTTACCTACAGGATTTTTTGAGATCTTTCCCTTAATCAAGTCCAAGCATACACTAGGCTCTAGGTCTCTTTGGGCAAAATACTCTCGCCATGTCCCCCATGGGGATTGAACCCAAGACCTCCTCCTTCACATACTTGAGACTTAACCACTAGGCTAAGTGGATCACTTGTTCACAAGAGCACAAGACCTCCTAGTAAGTCTAAACTCGAGATCTTTGGTCATACACACGGATGACCAAACGGTATCCGATTTCATATCTGTATGAACCGGTCAGACCCCTAGATCATAAACTTACTTTATTACAATAACTCCATGTGAGAATTAACCTCAACCAAAGTAATAAACTTGCCAAGCAAGCCTTTCCCCTGCAAGCAATAAAGTGTACTTTTCTTAGTGCCTTTGACAATCAACCTTGAGCCTTTTATGAGCTTCCATTAAACATATCCCACCATTTTACACCCTCTTTCATTCTTGTAAGATCATGAAATTAGCGGCCAATGAACCAATACCATTCTTGTACTTATTGTAATCCTCCATCAAATCACCCATCAGTTACACATTTTCATTACTCATGGAATTTGTTCCTCCAAGGTCTTGAAAAGTACAAAAGATGAAACAATAGGAAACAAAAAATGTTAAACATAATATGACTAATGAATGATCCCAAGTACATAAATAAATGTTGATTACAAAAGCTCACTGAGCATGAACAAGCTCAATATTGCTTGACTAGGTTAAAGTTGACAATGTCCGTAGTGAATAT
>CM035436.1:152483085-152578085 GCA_020310875.1 Ceratopteris richardii | reverse complement strand
TTATAAATTATAATCCAACGGGGACATCAAATGTGGGGGCATCATCCAATATATGGTAAGGTGGGTTCATCCGGGATTCTTGTCACTTTCATGCTTTCACACATGGTTGGACTCAAAGTTTCCATGTTGCCACTACCTCAAATGGAACAAGCCTTAACGAAACCATATGCCTTCGATATAAATCAATATTACTTTGATTCCCGGTGTGAGAAGCTTTCTTGTATATTATTATTATTATTATTATTATTATTATCATCATTATTATTTTTATGAGGTATAATTATTGTTATTTTATTATTATTATTATTATGTCATGCATTTCCCTTTATGGATCAAGCCAATGGGTATTCAAAGGAATTTCCTTGGGTGTTGCCAACTTTCATGATTTGTTGTAGCATAAAATTATGAGTAGATGCATGTAAATGTCACATGGAGACGCTTACATGCTAAAAAAAGGGGAGTGCATCACATGCCCCCAACTATCCAAAGCATGATCTCCTTTGAGAGTGGTTTCAATGTTAAAGTTCGCCGATGTGGTGGACAACAAAATTCCTCTTCATTTAATGGCTCCCAACCAAACTCAAAAGGTAGGACAAAGAGAGATCATGGTTTTGGAGTTTGTGTTTTCGATTCACCATCATGGTATGAAGAGCACAAGGTGAGAACAAATAGCATCCAAGTCTTCCTTCGTGGAAACTTTTCCCATGTTACACACATTTCGTGCATTGCATTATCATGCAATAGAGATAGTCTAACACGAGAAGCCCTAAGTCAAACTTTTTTTTTGTGAACACCTTTAGTGTAGTTATTAGGCATAGTTCCTACCCCAAGTCGATTCATATAATGTGTTTCCATCCCTGTCTTGTCAATAGCATATGCTCGAAAAGTTGCAGTGGGTGCGACAAAACCTTTTGCAAACATGTGTGTAGAGTAAAGCACACACGAAGAACTATATCATTCTCTTTTGTCGTCGTCCTTCATTGGAGAGAATGTTCTTCATTTCATCGCTAGACAATATCTTTGTTCGAACTTCTACTAAGTTTGGTACATTCTACTAAGTTTAGTGCATTGTATCGATTATGTTAGGTTTGTTAACTCTTTCTCTCCACGTGTACATAAGTTATTTCAGTTGTAGAAAAATTATGCGTTACTTATCAAAGCAATCAATATTCACATAGATTAAACCTTTACGCTTCTAGTGGAAGTGCAAACTTCAAATGTTTGATCAGTTTCTCTCTTGTTGGCCGACATATTAGAGAAAAAAGATACACCATAAGAGTTTTTTAGAAGTTCACAAATGTTGTTTCTTGACCAAGAACAAAGATCAAGCATTTTGAAGGAGACATTTGATAGAGGAAATTCATTTTTCTAGATAGTTCACAAATGCACATTGTTCTTAATGGGTCGCATAGTTCTTTAAAAATACACATTGTTCTTAATGGATGGCATACTTCTTATTAGATTTATGCCTCTAGTATTTGCTTGCTTATGAAGAGTGACATAATATCTTAACATTTGAAGAGTTCATTTTTTTCTTCCAAACTTGCTCACAAACTAGGAAAATATATAGATGGCAAAGACTTTTCATAAACTTGCTGCTATGGAGGCAAATAGAAAGAGGTTGTAATGTGCAACAGAGTTTCCACAATACCAACTCACGAATGAATATGTACTCACCTCCCAGAAATATGCCTCTATATATAGCTGCTTGAATCAACGAGGAGACAAATATAACTAAAATCCACAAGTGCATGTGCAATCTCCTCCACTCCTTTGATACCTTCCACTAGAGATCCGCTAGTGGTTGGAGTGATCTTGTCCACTGCTTTAGTACCTTCCACTAGAGTCCACTAGTAGTGGTTGTACTCGCCACTCGAGTTAAGTCTCTCTAGACTCAAGTTAACTCACGTTAACTCAAGTTAACTTGAGTTAGAAGGCTCTAGAGCTTCTTAGGCAAAACTCTCTCCCCATGCGCCCCATGGGGATTGAACCCAAGACCTCCTCCCTGACACTCTTGAGACTTAACCACTACGCTAAGTGGATCATTTGAATATGAGACCACATGAACTTATGCTTGAGTCTATTCACGAGTGACCAAATGGTGTCCGATTTCAGATATGTTTGAAGCAGTCGGATTCCTAGACCATAGACTTACTTTATTACATTCTTCCCCCCTTTGGAAAGATTTTCTTCCTCAAAAATAAAGCTAGATATAGTATCCATAGGCAACCCCCGAGCCTCATGTTCTAATACCGGAAGAACATGAGCATTCATTCAATCAGTTATCTACTTAGTACTTGAAAGTAGAAAACTTTATCTTTCGTTGAATAACTTAAAACTGGAAAGTCAAAAAACATCATTGGATTGTAGAAACTTTTTCCCATGTTGAGTTTTCTTTAGTTCCATTCTTCCATTTTACTAAGCACTCTTCATACAAATGACTTCTTGTATGTTTATCTCGGGTGCGAAGTATCCTTTCAGGTTCATGAGGAAGTTATTTCACTTACGGGAAGCGGAAGAATAACCTGTTGTCCAACCAGATTATCTGAATCTGTTAGACTCTTCCTAATTCGCCTAACATGGAACACTCGATAAATCCAACTATCTTCTGGAAGTCGTAACTTATAAGCCCATAAACCAACTTTCTTGGTGATTGGAAAAGGACCGCAATATCTAGGCAACAACTTGGTGCATTGACCAGTCTTAAACTTTTCTGACCTTTCAGGAACACGAAGATAAACTTGATCGCCAACCTGAAAAGTAATATATCTTCGCTTAGGATCGGCATAAGCTTTTGCACGATCTTGAGCTTTCTTTAAGTTTTCTCCAGCTATTTTTAACTTAAAGTTCATGTTTTGAAGGAATTCTTGAGCTGCTTGAACTCGTTCATTTTGAAGTCCGACTAAATATAGAGACCTTGTTGGAACCCATACATCAACATGAATGGATTGAATTAAGTTGATGAATTCTTGGCATTGTTATAGGTGAATTCAGCTAAAGGAAGATAGTCTTCCAAATCAATCTATTTGGAAGTAACATAAGCTCTGAGTATGTCTTCCAAAATTTGATTGACTTTCTTGGTCTATCCATCCGTCTGGGGATGTTTAGCCGTACTTAAACTTAGTTTAGTTTCAAGTCTACTAAAGATTGCTCACCAAAAATGACTTGTAAATCGAGCATTGCATATGCATGTATGTGTATGCATATGCATGTGTATGCATATGCATGTGTATGCATATGTGTGTATGCATATGTATGTATGTGTATGCATGTGCATGTGTATGCACATGCATGTATGTGTGTATGCATATGCACGGGTGTATGCATGTGCATGTGTGTATGCATGGGCATGTGTGTATGCATGTGCATGTGTGTATGCATGTGCATGTGTGTATGCACATGCATGTTTGTATGCATATGCATGTGTGTATGCATGTGCATGTGTGTATGCATATGCACGTATGTGTGTATGCATATGCATGTATGTGTGTATGCATATGCATGTGTGTATGCATATGCATGTGTGTATGCATATGCATGTGTGTATGCATATGCATGTGTGTATGCATATGCATGTGTGTATGCATATGCATCTGTGTATGCATATGCATCTGTGTATGCATATGCATCTGTGTATGCATATGCATCTGTGTATGCATATGCATCTGTGTATGCATATGCATCTGTGTATGCATGCATATGCATGTATGTGTGCATGCATATGCATGTATGTGTGCATGCATATGCATGTATGTGTGTATGCATATGCATGTGTGTATGCATATGCATGTGTGTATGCATATGCATGTGTATGCATATGCATGTATGTGTATGCATATGCATGTATGTGTATGCATATGCATGTGTGTATGCATATGAATGTATGTGTATGCATATGCATGTATGTATATGCATATGCATGTATGTGTGTATGCATGTGCATGTGTATGCATGTGCATGTGTATGCATATGTATGTATGTGTGTATGCATATGCACGTGTGTATGCATATGCACGTGTGTATGCATATGCATGTTTGTATGCATGTGCATGTGTGTATGCATATGCATGTTTGTATGCATATGCATGTGTGTATGCATATGCATGTGTATGCATATGCATATGCATGTGTATGCATATGCATGTATGTGTATGCATATGCACGTGTGTATGCATATGCACGTGTGTATGCATATGCACGTGTGTATGCATATGCACGTGTGTATGCATATGCACGTGTGTATGCATATGCATGTATGTGTATGCATATGCATGTATGTGTATGCATATGCATGTATGTGTGTGCATATGCATGTATGTGTGTGCATATGCATGTATGTGTATGCATATGCATGTATGTGTATGCATATGCACGTATGTGTATGCATGCATGTATGTGTATGCATATGCATGTATGTGTATGCATATGCATGTATGTGTATGCATATGCATGTATGTGTATGCATATGCATGTATGTGTATGCATATGCATGTGTCTGCATATGCATGTATGTGTGTATGCATGTGCATGTGTACGCATATGTATGTATGTGTGTATGCATATGCATGTATGTGTGTATGCATATGCATGTGTATGCATATGCATGTTTGTATGCATATGCATGTTTGTATGCATATGCATGTTTGTATGCATATGCATGTTTGTATGCATATGCATGTTTGTATGCATATGCATGTTTGTATGCATATGCATGTTTGTATGCATATGCATGTTTGTATGCATGTGCATGTGTGTATGCTTATGCATGTGTGTATGCATATGCATGTGTGTATGCATATGCATGTTTGTATGCATATGCATGTGTGTATGCATATGCATGTTTGTATGCATATGCATGTGTGTATGCAGGTTCATGTGTGTATGCATATGCATGTGTGTATGCATATGCATGTGTGTATGCATATGCATGTGTGTATGCATATGCATGTGTGTATGCATATGCATGTGTGTATGCATATGCATGTGTTTATGCATATGCATGTGTTTATGCATATGCATGTGTTTATGCATATGCATGTGTATGCATATACATGCATGTGTGTATGCATATGCAGTATGCATATGCATGTATGTGTGTATGCATGGATGCATGTATGTGTGTATGCATATGTGTATGCATATACATGTATGTGTGTATTCATATGCATGTGTGTATGCATGCATATGCATGTGTGTATGCATATGCATATGTGTATGCATGCATATGCATGTGTGTATGCATATGCATGTATGTGTGTATGCATATGCATGTGTGTATGCATATGCATGTGTGTATGCCTATGCATTTGTGTATGCTTATGCATTTGTGTATGCATATGCATGTATGTGTGTATGCATGTATGTGTGTATGCATGTTTGTATGCATATGCATGTGTGTATGCATATGCATGTGTATATGCATATGCATGTTTGTATGCATATGCATGTTTGTATGCATGTGCATGTGTGTATGCATATGCATGTATGTGTGTATGCATATGCATGTGTGTATGCATATGCATGTGTGTATGCATATGCATGTGCGTATGCATATGCATGTGTGTATGCATATGCATGTGCGTATGCATATGCATGTATGTGTGTATGCATGTTTGTATGCATATGCATGTATGTGTGTATGCATATGCATGCATGTATGCATATGCATGCATGTATGCATATGCATATGCATGTGTGTATGCATATGCATGTCTGTGTGTATGCATATGCATGTGTGTATGCGTATGCATTTGTGTATGCATGTATCTGTGTATGCATATGCGTGTGTGTGCTTATACATATGTGAGTGTGTATGTATATGTATATGTATCTCTCTCTCTCTAAGTCAATCGAAAACAAAATAATCACTTACACTGATGTAATTGTTTGAATCATTGTCGTCAAAATCCACTTGAAGTTGTCCTTTGTCAAATTTCAAAGACTTGATCCCAAAATCTCTTGCAAAACTAATGAGAGAAGATATTAGAAAAGGAAAAACATAAAGAAAGAAGAAAGAATGCTACAGTATGTGCGATATACTTACCAAAACTTCAGATCTAGAAAAATAGAGGTGTGCTTAGAGAGAGAGACAGGGAGGGGGAGAGAGAGAGAGGGAGAGAGAGAGAGAGAAAGAAAGAGTGACAAACAGAGGTATGTTGTTCACGCGTGCAAAGTCGACAGTAGAAGATCTAGTTTCAAAACGCCCGGAATGTCAAATTTTTGCTCTCGGGCCCGATTAAAACAGAGCGTTGGTATAAGCGTCGGTATGAGCATCGATAATTTCTAGTAATTTACTGATGCTTATACTGCATCCATTGGCTAGTCGATTTTCCAAAATGTTTCGACGATCATACCGACGTTGATGCGTGACCGTCGATATGCAGAACATCGGTATAACCTTGATATGTTGTAGTGCATGTTGTTCTTTGAGTTCAACATCACATAATATGTCTATTTCTTACTTAGAAAACACTTGTGCTCAATACTTATAGCAAGATTTTTCTAGGTGCAATTGGAATAGAAACAAAATGAGAACAAAAAATGTTTTAAGAAAAACATTACCCATACCCACTTTTATATCTTGCTTTTGTGTTTTTTTAATTAAAATAAAATTTAAAAAAATGACACAAAATAGAAACAAAATAGAAGATTTACATATTATGTAATTTATTTACAATATTACATATATGTATATATATTTTTTTCTTTTCTTTAATTTATATGTTTTTTTAACATTATTTTTTTGGGATTTGTTGATTTGTCTCCCCCTTCTAGCTCTTTCCTCTTGGAATGACAAAGGCTTGTTATTGTGCATGGGTGTAGCTTAGTGATGAGTAGCACCTCCTTTAATGTCAATCTGGGAAGACATGAGGATGGTATGAAGACCTCGAACAAGTGATGGCACAAGTGTGTGAGTGAGAAGCACACTAACATGCACACACACACACACATGCGCACACAAGGCAAGAACAAAGAGAGAGACAATGGAGTTCTTTAGATTACTCAAAAGTGCTCTTACAAGTTCAATTCTACAACAAGCTAACCTCAAAAATGAGCTCTCTAGCTCTTTTTATAGTTTTTGACTAGTTTTGGCCCTATCCAGACCTAGTGTCTGGCCTAGTTAAAAATTAGGTTCCAGGGCTTATTTGCGGGTTCAAACGGAGTCTAAAAATTATGAAAATTGGTAGGATTATACTTCTAATGCTCCTCAAGCTTGAGGACTCCTCGGCTTGCACAAAATGCAGCTACAAAAAGGTGAAATGATATCTACAATGGTTTTAGTGATGAAAATCATTACTTTTGTAGGGGATTCTTCTAAAAATTTGACATACACTTCTCGGGGCTCCCTAGTTGCTCCCTCTTCTTGTGTGTCCACTTCTTTGAAGCATTCCTTTGCCTTGTGCTTGACCTTGAGTTCCAACACTCCCCCCCCTTTCGAGTCTGTCATCCCTGACAGACCCTTGTTGTAATGGTTGTGCCAGGCAGTGCTTGAGAGGTAGTGTCCATTCCTTCTTCTTTAGATGTCATTGAGAATGGGTCGTTGTGATTTTTCAAAAAATTGCTAGTTGCTTAAAAAGATGGATGAGTTGGAGCAACTGCTGGCTTCGATTGCATCCTAGGTATTGATGTTGCCTCCATGATTTCAACATGCCTACTTGATTGCACATGGTTTTAAGAAGAGTCCAACAGAGAGCACCTTATACGCTAAGCATGCAAATGAGTGTGTCTGATCATTGTTATCTATGTTGATGACATGTTGCTCCCTGGTCTAATGAGAAGCATATTACTGATTTTAAGGCTGATTTGCATGCCTCATTTGAGATGTCAGATTTGGGGCATTTGCATCATTATTTGGGCATTCAATTTATGCAAGTTGATGGTGGACTAGCTTTGTGTCAAGAAAAATATATTGACACATTATTTTAGCATTTTAGCCTTGAAGACTACAAACCTATTGCCACTCCTATGGAGATAGGTTTATGGTTGAGTTTTCATGATGTTGGAGATGCATTTGATGTTGTTCTCTATTAGTAGGCTATGGGATGATTGATTTACTTATGCATTACTCGGCCAGATATTGAGTTTGCTGTCTCACACATGAGCAGGCTTATGCATTGCTCAAGTGTCAAGCATTGGTAGACGATTAAGCGCATCTTTCCCTACTTGAGTGGTAGCCAACTACTTGGATTGTTTTATCCCAAGGGGGATCACTATCGCCAAATTTACATGCTTTTTTTGACTCTAAGAGGGCTGGTTGCTATGACACTCGTGTGTCCACTAGTGGATTTTGCTTCATGCTTGGTAGCTCATGCATATCTTGGTTGAGCAAGAAGTAGCCCACTATGGCCACTTGTACTTATGAGACTGAGTATAGGGAAGCTTTCACGACTGCTGAGTGTGTGTGGCTCAAACGCCTTATGGTTGATTTGGGTGTTGATTAGTCTTCTGTGGCCACCATCTTCACTGATAGTCAAAGTGCATCGGCAATTGCAAGGAACCCTGTGTTCCATGCTCACACTAAGCACATTGAGGTGCACTATCATTATGTTAGGGAGAGGTTCTCTATTCGAGAGATCAATTTAGCATATGTGCCCAGCATAATACATAGGCCAAGATCCAAGAAGTGATACAGATGATGAATAAGATGAAAAGGAAAAGACAACCAAAATGGTATGGATATGATTCCATATTTGTTACAAAGCATTCAATCTACTTGTCAAAGGACTCAATTTTAGAGGAACCCTCAACCTATGAAGAGGCAAAGGAAAACCCTAATTTGGAAAAGGCCATAAAAGAAGAAATGGATGCATTGAAGGAGATGGACACTTGGGATTTGGTTCCAATTTCACCCAATCAAAAGATAATTGGTTACAGATGGGTATATAAAGTTAAAAGAAACTCAGATGTATCAGTTTATACGTACAAGGCAAGATTACTTGCCAAAGGATGCTCACAAACGCATGGTATATACTATGAGGAAACATTCTCAACAATTGCAAAGATGGCTACAATCAGAACATTGTGTAGCTGTTGTAAGAAATTGGAGACTCCTCCAACTTGATTTTAAAAATGCATTTCTAAATGGTTGGATAAGTGAAGAGATATACCTATCACAACCTCTAGGTTTTGAAATCCCTAATAATGCAGCTTATGTTTGCAGAGTTAAGAAAGCATTGTATGGATTGAAACAAGCTCTTAAAGCTTGGAATTATAGGTTGGTTACATACCTTCAAGATCAAGGGTTTAGACCTAGCAAAATATTCATCAAAGCAATCACAATGAGATTATCTATCTATGTGTATATGTAGATGACATAATTGTGATAAGTGATGATCTAAATGGCATTCAAAGGATCAAGAGATACATGCAAGAGGAGTTCAAAATCAATGATTTAGGTGAGCTCACATTCTTCCTAGATATGTAGGTCATATACACAGAGGAAGGAATGTATTTGACTTAGAGGAGAATCCACTTCTTAAGTTCAAAATGGAACTTGCAGCTACACCTTTGGAGATGAATCATAAACTTAGTGTTTATGAAGGTGAGAAAATTGAAGACATTAAAGAGAATCAAAGCTTGGTAGGTTTCTTGATATATGCTACTCATACAAGAGAACACATCTCATATAGTGTAGGAGTGCTTAGCAATTCATGCACTCGCCAAGAAGACCACACATGGATGCAGCTAAGAGAGGACTTAGGTACCCCAAAGATACAATCAGTGAAGGTATATTCTATCGTTACTCTTCAAATTTAAATATCAAAATCTATTCGAATGCAGATTGGGCAAGAGCTAAGGATGATAGAAAAAGTACCTCTGGTTACTTAGCATTTGTAGGATCAAAGCTAGTGTCATGGAGTTCCAAGAAGCAACCAAAAATTGCTTCATCCTTAACCAAAGTAGAGTATAGAGGCTTGACCATAGCAACTCAAGAGGCAATATGGTTAAAAGCATTGTATACAGATTTGGGACTCGTGAGTTCCAAACCTCATATATTTAGAGATACTGTAAGTTCCATGCATCTAGTAGAAAACCCTATTTTCCATGCAAGAACCAAACACATAGAGGTTCATTACCACTTCATCAAGGAGAAGCTCATAGCAAAGGAGGTTGACATATCTTTTATTTCAACTGAAAAACAAGTAGCAGATATAATGATGAAGGCACTTGATGGAATAAAGCTTTGCAGATTTAAATCAATGGCAGGTATTCAACCTATTAGAGAATGAAGACTCAAGCATACTTTAGCTTGAGGGGGATTTGTTGGAACATCAAGCTTAAACTATGCTTGAGGTGGATTTTATCTACATAAAAAAGCTATCATTTGGATTACGTCAATAAATTCCATTAGGGAATTCTTTTAATTATGCTAATTTATTATATTTTTTAAAAATATTTTTTTATGGATCGTTTACCAATGTAAAAGCCTAGAGCTTTACACATGTAAAATGAGAAAAAGAGATCTCAAATTCCATGAATTCGAGTTGGTTGAGCTTCACAATCAATGGATCAATCAATCACCTAAAATTAGATCAAATTAAATCTTCATTTTTCCTAGATTATAGGAAAGTGAATTGATTCTCTTCAACAATAGATCCCACCTTCATTTGGATTCAAACTCTACTTGTAGAAGTCATGGAGCACTTCAAGAGTATATATAAAGACTTCAAATCACTTGTACATTACATGGAAGCAATATGCATACACTTGTGGCCATCATTGTCTTGCTCCTTCATTTCTCTACTTCATCCTCTTCAACAACAATAAACTATTTATTACTAAATTTGAGTGGACCAAAGAGTGTGGGGAAGCCTTTGAAACTTTAAAAGCTTGTCTAGTCACAACATCTATTCTAGAAACAACACAATGGGATGTAATATTCCATGTACATGATGCTTCAAACTTTGACCTAGGATGTGTATTGGCACAACCTATTGAAGGAAGAAAACTGGATTCTCCTATCACCTATGCAAGTAAACAATTGAATCAAGCTGAAAAGAACTACACAACAACTGAAAGAGAATGTTTAGGCATGGTGTTTGCAGCTAAAATATATAGACATTATTTGTTGGCTAATAGGTTCAAATTTTTTGTGGATCACCAAGCATTACTATACTTGGTGAATAAATCTTGTCATACAAGAAGAATAGTAAGATGGTTCTTACTCCTTAAGGAAAAAGATTTGCAAGAGCGAGACCTAGTATTAGCATATACAACCAAAGAATAAAATATGACATTGGAAAAAAAGGGACATGGACCATATATCATTCATCAAATTAGTCATAGTGGATCTTTTCAGCTAGCAAATCTAGATGGTGAAATTATGCCAAATTGTATGAGTGGTTATAGAATCCAAAGATATAAAAAACCTTTGACAACTAAGGAATGGAGAAGGATACAACAATCACATAAAAGAAGGCAAGAAGAGGAAAAAATTAGAAAAGAGGCTCAAGAAGAAGCTAAGACAAGAATGATGAAATATAAAAAAAAGTAGAGAATTATTGGTGTGTGGAAAAAATATTGGAAAACAAAAGAAACATTCGCCAATCATCAGGGTTTTATTGGATTCAGGATCTCAAGTAAAATTAATCAGTTTACACATACTCAATCAATTCCAAGTAAGAAGAAAATCGAGTACAACCTTGATTAGGACAATCGATGGACAAATACTTCCAACAATGTCAACACAAAAAAAATTTCTAACGGTAGGTCAAGAAGATTCTATAGTAGAATGAAGAATAGCCTGAAAATTTAATGTCTGAAAAATTATTATTAGGCCAATCCTGGATGAAGGCAAATAAGTTGTCAATTGATTTTGATCAAATGTTGATTCATATAAAAATAAATACTGAAAATTTAAAAATAGTTTTTTGTAAGAAATGATGTGCATGAAGTACACAATGTGGAGATGGAGAAATTCGGATTTTCATCAGAAGAACATTCTCAGGATGTAAGCCAGATCATGAAGAAAATATTAAGTCAGATAACCGAAGAGAGAGCAAAAGTTAGAAAAAATACATCTAGAAGAATGAATCAAACTCAGACTGTTTAGCATCATTATCAAAAGAGAAAACAAATTTGGAGACCAAAAAATGAATAAGTTAATCAATACTCAACAATGAAGAAGATTTGGAGACCTAAAAGTTGCACTGCCAAAGCAACAAAAAGAAGTCTGTCCTAGATATAGAAAATTGGAATCAAAGCTCAAAATGACAAGAAAAAAAAGAAATTCTTACATGGTGTTGCAGAAAAAAAGCAATAGTGAACATACAAGTTGTAGCTCAACAACAACATGGTAATATGAAGGAGAACATGAACATAAGAAGAGATATTCTAAGGAAAGCCTCTACATCAAACAACCACTTAAGTGCATCACTTAAGACCTCAATTTTGCACCATAAAGAAAATGAATTGCCAAAGTATGCATGTATATAGCTACACTACAAAGCCATGCATTCACCAGTCACAAAAAAGTTAATCCAATGCACAATAACAAGCTCTTATCATCTTAAGAAGGAAGATCTAGGAGGGGAAGACAAATCAATAGAGAATATTTAGGCCCTTCTTGGATCTCTTATTATATATATATATATATATATATATATATATATATATATATATATATATATATATATATATATATATATATATATATATATATATATATATGTGTGTGTGTGTGTGTGTGTGTGTGTGTGTTGTGAATAAATGTATATATTTTTTATTTTTCATTTTCCAAAAAACAAAAAGCAAGATATAGAAGTATATTTTTGAGATTTTTTCAAAAGTTTTGAGAGAAATTCATAATGTTTAATATATATATATATATATATATATATATATATATATATATATATATATATATATATATATATATATATATATATATATATATATATATATATATATATATATATATATATATATATATATATATATGTGTATATATATAATATTCCAATCGCAAGAAAAATCTTGCTACAAGTGTGATCATCACAAGAGTTCTTGGAATATATGAGAATTGAGTGGTGTACAAATGATTTTTTCTTTATGATGATTGGAGAGGCCAACTCCAAAGAACAATAAACAGTGTGTGTGTGTGTATATATATATATATATATATATATATATATATATATATATATATATATATATATATATATATATATATATATATATATATATATATATATATATATATATATATATGTGTGTGTGTGTGTGTATGTATGTATGTATGTATGTATGTATGTATGTATGTATGTATGTATGTATGTATGTATGTATGTATGTATGTATGTATGTGTGTGCACATCTTATGTGCTTAGCAAAAAACGAATCCTTCCACCTAGACGAGGCATCAATGGACATAGGACCTTGAAAGAGAAGGTGCCATTGAGCACGATAGGAAGGATCAACTTTTTATCTTTCTCAAATCCTTGCAAAAGATAGAACTTCTAATGTCAGGTTATAGCAATCTTGGATTAATCGAATCCCTTTGTTATCAAAGTAATGATGAGATGCTCCCAACCTCAAAGCTAGAGGAGCGCAGAAGAGGAAGGACAAGTATTGTGATAGTAGAGGAAAAGAATTTCCAGGTATCTTTGTTGAACATGCCAACTAAACTTTGCTTTTATATATTTGAAATTGAGCATCAATGGATTAAATCTTGCACTTAAAGATTTACACAAAGAATTAGAGAAAATTTTATTCCACCTATCTAGCTTCCTTTGTAATATGAAGTTGCATGATCTGCAAGGCCCAAAAACATCAACTTATAGTGGATTAGACTCACAATTTCTAAGAAGGAAAGCAACCCTACACACACAAGCATGCTTCTACAAGTGTAGAAATCCCAATCCTCCAACTTTACAAGGTTGACATATACAAGCCCATGTCGATAACACAATGGACCTATTACTTTTTTGGACCCATAAAAACATGTTGAATTTTTCCCAAATTCAAGGAAATGGTATTTTTTCCAATCGACCAAGAGCCAAAAATACATCGACCATGGATGCACGAAGGTTTTCACAATTTGCTCTCAAATATGTAAATGTCATTCTGTGCTTTTCCATAATCTCACATTCCGTAACCCAACTAATATAATCCTTACAAGAAACATGCAGTCCAAGTGCATAACCCAAATGACAGAATATTTATCCTTGCTAAACTTTCATCCCATTCCAAGGAAAAGGTTGAATATTTGGACATCTTGTTCTAAAAATTAACCTTCCACAAGAAGGGTTCAAGACCATCAAGAAATTTGCAAGAAATATCAGATTTGGAAAAGTCAACCTTGGCAAAATCAAGTCAAAACATGTTCAAAAATAGTAAAATTTTGCAAGAAAATTTCATCAGATATTTAGAAAGTACTCTTCAAGAGGTATGTATCGATATATCATACATAGAATTTTGGCATAAATTTTGGGGGTCTAAAGTCAAAACCTAATTTATGATCATAGTAAACAACCCAGTCAAAGTAAAAAAAAGACATGTAAATCTAGTGGTAATGATCCCCCCTTGGGATAAAATAATCCAAATAGTCGAGTATCACTCAAGTAGTGAAAGATGCGCTTAACCACATGCACAAACTTTCTCATCTGATAGATAACAAACAAAATGTTAGGCCAAGTTATGCATAAGTAAATCAAGCATCCAACAGCTTGCTGATAGAGGACAACATCAAATCCATCTCTAGCATTGTTGCACAAACTTGGGAAATGCACAAACTTGCTCATCTGATAGATAACAAACAAAATGTCAGGCCAAGTTATGCATAAGTAAATCAAGCATCCAACAACTTGCTGATAGAGGACGACATCAAATGCATCTCTAGCATCATGAAGACTCAATAATAATGTGTCAATATATTTGTTTTGACAAAAAGATATTCCTACATCAACTTGCATAAACTGAATGCCTAAATAATGATGCAAATGCCCTAAATCAGAAATCTCAAAGGAGGCATGCAAATCAGCCTTAAATTCAGCAGTATGCGTCTCATTTGGACTAGTGAGCAACATGTCATCAATATACACAACAATGATCAGAAATACATCATCTACACATTTAACATATAAGGTGCTCTCAATTGGATTGTTCTTAAATCCATGTGCAATCAAGTAGGCATGTATCTTTTCATACCAAGCATGTGGTGCTTGCTTTAAACCATATAATGCCTTTTTCAACCTGCACACTTTGTTTTCATGCCCTTTCTGCACAAAACCACGGGGTTGAAATATATACACTTCTTTAGGTAAGTCACCATTCAAAAATGCAGTTTTAATGTCCAACTGATGTACATTCCAACCATGATGAGCAGCAAGTGCACAGATGCTATGAACAATGGTCATTCAATGAGTGGGTGCAAAGGCCTCATCAAAATCAATGCCTCTCCCTTGAGCATAACCTTTTGCAACAAGCCTAGGATTATAGCTATGAAATGTTCTATCAAACTTACGTTTCAATTTGTATACCCATTTAGTGCCAATGGCCTTTTTTCTTGGAGGAAAGTCACATAAAGACCAAGTACCATTATTCATAATAGCATCATATTCTAATTGCATAGTAGCCATCCAAATTTTTGAATTTTGTGCTTCATCAAAAGAAATAGGTTCATTCCCATCACAAAGGCTAGAGGCAACCATTGCATAGCAATCTGATGCAAAGGAAGTACGATGAGAGCCTAAGTCTGTATGATATGAGAGAGGTGCATCTAATTTTCTTTCTCTCAAAGTTTTCACTAACCATTTAGGCATATTTTTAGACCCTTCTATGTCAGCCCTCTCATCAACAAGTGCATCATGTAAATCTGCATAAAAAATGGAATGATTCACATCATCATGTGGAACTTGTAAAGGTTGCAAAATTGCCTCATTTCGACTAGCACTTGACTATCCACCTGTAAAAAGAGGCAACAAAGTGTCATACACATCTTTTGAGCTAACTAATGTCTCTTTAGTACATGAAAGTAATGTCTGAACTGCATCTTCCACAAATAAAACATCACGACTAATCAAATGCATTTGATTTATGGATGATATAGATGATAGCCTTAACTTTCATAATTATACCCAACAAAAATATACCCAATAAAAATACATTTCACCACTTTATCATCAAATTTCTTGTGTTTTTATTCAAAATGCATAGGCCAGATAACCAAAGACATGTAGATGAGAAAAAAATGGCTTTCGACCATGCCAAGAATCATATGGAGTGATAGGTTGTAGTGCTTTAGTGGGATATCTGTTCTATACCTCTCAAGACAAATTTTTAGGTAAAGGTAGAGGCTTAAGAGGAAGATGTAGAGGCTCAAGAGGAAGAGGTAGAAGAGGTAGACAAGGCAGGTAGAGAGCAACTCATCATCTTGTGCTATATGTGGTCTAAACAATCACATTACAAAGAGCTATTTCAAGAACCCAAAGAGCCAAAGAGGAAGAGGATACAACCAAGGGGGCTAAGGAGACTCAAGAGGAAGATTCATTAATTCTTATTGATACAATAAAAACTTATACAAAAACAACTTATACAAAAACAACTACCAAGGTGGATACAAAGGAAGGAGAGATTACAACAGCTATATAGATGATCAAGCTCAAGAAGATTCACTTCTTCTCATGAACATGACAATGAAGGATAGTAAGGTAGATGAGCATGTGTTTTATATAGACTCAAGATACTCAAATCATGTTACAAGCAATGTGGCTCTATTCTCAGATTCAGAAGACCGAAGGAATAGGTATGAAATCCAAATAGGAGATGACACAAGCATTCTAGTTGAGTGTAGACTCCAAATGGTAATATGAATTTACTAAGCAAAGTAGTCTATGTGTCTACTATCACCAAGAGCCTCATCAATGTAGGTCAAATTGTTGAGAAGGTATTATAAATTAGATTTACCAAGAATGGAGCATTTGTTTAAGACCCACATCATGGATTCAAGAAGATAGCAAGAGGAGAAAAAACACGTGGATTGATCATCTTTGAACTCCAAGACACCAAGAACATTGCACTGATCAATTATGGCACCCAAATTCTATCATAATTAGAAATTTGACAAAACAGATTAGCTCAATAGGAGAAAGAGCTATCAAAAAATTCAATAGGGATCATAGTGTACTTGGTCTACATAATATATCCAAACAACATATCTATTGGATTTGGTCCATAAAAATGTTTGGGGACCGAGTAATGAGCCTTCAATCTCTAGATCAAGGTACTATGTGTCATTCATAGATGATTATAGTACAAGGACTATCTTATACTTTATAAAGCATAAAGATGAAGTGTTTTCATGTTTCAAAAAATGCTTAGCTCTTGTGGACAACCAAAAGGTAAAACCCTAAAAAGACCTAGATTAGATGGAAGAGAAGAATACTTCTCCCATGAATTTTATTCTTATCTCCAAAAGAGAGGCATCAAAAGGGAAATCACCACAACATATACTCCTGAGAAAAATGGAGTGGTAGAGAGAAGAAATATAACAATTGTGGAGGACACAAGGTTAATGCTAAATGAAAAGAAACTCCCCAACTACTTATGGGTAGAATCAACAGCTATGTATTTGGTGAATAGACTTCCATCAAAGCCTCTGGATGGAATGACCCCATATGAGACATGGAATGAAAGAAGACCTAGCCTTGATCATTGCAAGAGTTTTGGGTGCATTGCATATGCCCACATACCTTCACAGATTAGAGGAAAATTAGACCCTAAGGCAAAGAAATGAATATATATTGGTTATGGCCTTAATTAGAAAGGTTATAGGTTGTACAATCCAAGGAACAAAGGTTTCATTGTAAGTAGGGATGTTGTGTTTGATGAAAACAAATCATGTCTTGAAGGTACAGTTCTGAAAGTAAAGGTTATCGTCTGTATCATCCACATACTAAACACATTCTGGTTAGCCGTGATGTTGTTTTTGTGGAAGATGCTATTCAGCCAATGCTTTCATGTACTAAGGAGACATCTGTTAGCTCCAAAGACATGTATGATACTTTGTTGCCTCTTTTTACAGGTGGACAATGTTGGAGTTAGACGTCTGCGGAAGCACGCGAACAACACAAGGAAGAAGAAGAAGCTTGGAGCACAACACACAATATTGAATGTATTGCTAGAGAATGTACAAAGATAAGTGGCCCATCAGGGCAATAGGCGTATATACAAGCCGGGGGAAAAAAGACTCCTAGAGAGGAAAAAAAGTGCTCCGACGGTCCTAGTGTGTTCACACACATCACTACCTAAATATATCAATAAATCCCCTCTAGGAGTGATGCGGTGAACAAGGAGTGGGCAGTCATGTATAAGGAAGTGCCAAGCTATGTGGAATCAATCCACAAAAGGAAGTAAGCCCAAAGCTTTGTGGAAAGCTTGAAACTTCTCCCTAGGGAGAGCCTTCGTGAAAAGGTCTGCAATGTTCCCCTACGTGGGCACATATGCCAAGCTGATCTCCCCAACAGAGAACCTCTCCCTGACATAATGATAATGCACCTCAATGTGCTTAGTGCAAGCATGGAACACATGGTTCCTCGCAACTGCCAATGCGCTTTGACTGTTAGTGAAGATGATGGTGGCAGAAGACTGGCCAACACCCAAATCAGCCATAAGGCATCTGAGCCACACACACTCAACAGTAGCTGTGAAAGCTTTCCTATACTCAGCCTCACAACTCGAAGTGGCCATAGTAGGCTGCTTCTTGCTCAATCAAGATATAAATGAGCTACCAAGCATGAAGCAAAAGCCACTAGTGGACACACGACTGTCATGGCAACTAGCCCAGTTAGAGTCAAAACAAGCATGCAAATCTGGCCGTAGTGATCCCCCCTTGGGATAAAACAACCCAAGTAGCCGAGTACCACTCAAGTAGCGAAAGATGTGCTTAACCGCCTGCCAATGCTTGACACCTGGGAAATGCATAAACTTGCTCATCTCTGAGATAGCAAACTGAATATATGGCCGAGTAATGCATAAGTAAATCCAAGCATCCAACAACCTGCTGATAGAGAACAACATCAAATGCATCTCCAGCATCGTGAAGACTTAATGATAAACCTGTCTCCATAGGAGTGGCAATAGGCTTACAATATTCGAGGCCAAAATGCTACAGTAATGTGTCAATATATTTCGTTTGACACAAAGCCATTCCACCATTAACGTGCATAAATTGAATGCCAAAATAGTGATGCAAATGCCCCAAAATCAGACATCTCAAATGAGGCATGTAAATCAGCCTTAAAATTAGCAATATGCCTCTCATGAGGACTAGTGAGCAGCATGTCATCAACATAAAACACAATGATCAAAAGTACATCATTAGCACGCTTAACATATAAGGTGCTTTCAGTTGGACTGTTCTCAAAACCATGTGTAATCAGATAGGCATGTATCTTTTCATACCAAGCACGTGGTGCTTGCTTTAAGCCATATAATGCCGTATTTAACCTGCACACCTAGTTCTCATGCCCTTTCTGCACAAAGCCACGGGGTTGAAAAACATACACTTCTTCATGCAAGTCGCCCTTCAGAAATGTTCTTTTGATATTTAACTGATGTACATTCCAACCATGATGAGCTGGAAGTGCAGAGATGCTACGAATAGTAGTCATTCGGCAAGTAGGTGCAAAGGTCTTATCAAAATCAATGCCTCTTTCCTGCGCATAACCCTTTGCAACAAGACTAGCCTTATACGTGTCAAGTGTACCATAAGGCTTACGCTTCAACTTGTATACCCACTTAGTCCCAATGGTCTTCTTGCTAGAAGGCAAGTCACATAAAGACCAATTACCGTTCTTCATTATAGCATCATATTCAGATTGCATAGCAACCATCCAATTTTATGAATTTTGTGCTTCGTCAAACGAACTAGGCTCATTCTCATCACAAAGACTAGATGCAGCCATAGCATAGCAATCTGATGCAAAAGACGCACCATGAGAGCATGAACGAGTACAATATGACATAAGTGCATCTAATTTTCTATCACGCAAAGTTTGCACCAACCATTTTGGCATAGTTTTTGCCTCCTCAATATCAGCTCTCTCATCAACAAGTGCATCATGTAAATCTGCATAAAAAATGGGATGGTCTGCATCATCACATGAAACCTGCACAGGCTTAGAAGTTGCCTCATTAGGACCAACATTAGATTGTCCACCTGTAAAAAGAAGCAGCAAGTATCATACATGTCTTTGGAGCTAATAGATGTCTCCTTAGTACATGAAAGCAATGGCTGAATATCATCTTCCACAAAAACAACATCACGGCTAACCAGAATGTGTTTAGTCTGTGGATGATACAGATGATAGCCTTTACTTTTAGAACTGTACCGAACAAAAATACATTTTATTGCTTTATCATCCAATTTTTTGCAATGTTGTTCAGGCACTAAGGCATATGCCAAACAACCAAAAACACACAGTTGAGCAACAGATGGATTTCAATCATGCCAAGCCTCATATGGAGTGATAGACTATAACACTTTAGTGGGACACCTGTTAAGTACATATGCTTCACACATGATAGCCTTAAGCCAGAAACTATGGTAAAGCCTGACTCTTAACCATACACCTCGCCATCTCCATGAGTGACCTGGTCTTTTATACAGCAACTTCATTCTGTTGAGGTGTATACGACACTGTACACTGGTGTTTTATCCCACGTTTAGCTAGAAATGCATTAAAATCAGAAGACATATATTCCCCCCCCTCGATTAGAACGGAGGGTGCCCATTTTACATGCTGATAGATTTTCAGCCAAAACCAAAACTTGTTTGAAGCACATGAACACTTCGGACTTTGCCTTTAATGGATATACCCATGCATGCTTGGAAAAATCATTGATGAAAGTCACAAAGTAAAGATAATTTCCAAAAGAAGCTTTCTGCATAGGACCACAGACATCACTATGTACAAGCTGTAATTTCTGAGTAGCCCGACTGAACCATGTTTTGGAAAGGAGGAAGGCTGCATTTTGCCCAAAATATAGCTTTCACAAACATGTTTTCTAGGTGCCTCAAGTTTGGGCAAAGAGGACACCATTTCAAATTTCTGCAGGCATAGCAAACTAGCAAAATTCAGATCACCAAAGGGTGCATGCTAAAGCTTTGCATCTGACATAGCCTGAGAATCATGTACTACACATGTTCACACATGTGATAGCATTCCCTGTAGGGGTAGGCTTGAGTGAAGTGAAGAAGCTACATTGTGAGGTAGTATGTTTGTATGACCCACTATCAAAGTACCAAACATCTGAGTCTACTGCAGACATACACTTTTCATGAGAAGATGGCTCATAACTCCAAATAATGATAAATGCACATTCTTCATTCTACACAATATTAGCAAACTATAGAGGCCTCTACAACAACCATTCCAGCCTGGTATAAAGTGGAAAGTTTATCCCAAGCATCCTTAACTATTCTGCAACAATGAATGTGAGGAATAATGGCATGTTTGGTAGAGAAAGCTATCAATGCATGTGATTGAGCATCTTTGCCTCCCAACAAATTTGCTATGCACTAGGTGTTGTACAAACTGTAGCACAAATAGGAACATGAAAAATATCATTATGTTCAACACCGTCTACATCATCTTCAACAATTGTGTTTGCAGGTGTAGTAGGATGTTTTTCAAAAATATGCACAATATTCCACAATCCTTTTGCAACCAATACACGATGCATCATATAAGCCCATAATGGGTAATTGGTATCGTCCAACTTATCCTCAATAGCCAACATACGGAATTCATCACTCCTTTCAGTCGTGGCCACTGACTAAAATACCCTGTGCAGAAAAATGAGCGTATCTCAAAAGTTGAATAGAACTACCTTGTCGATTTTTGTTTAACCTGTAGTAGACTTCGAGACGCTTATATTGGCGAACTAGAACCCGTATATATCTTTGGCACAAAAAGACAAAAGTGCCTACATAAGCACTATGATAGTGCATTCGGAGGTGAAAACAAGCTCAAATCGCAATTTTGGCACTACATAGCAAAGCTGTTTTGAAATTGTGATTATGAGACTATGATTGGAGGGCTGTGGATGATACCCTAGATGAAGTGGCGACCTTCTCTGATACCAATTGTTGGAGTTTGAGGTCTACGAAAGCACACAAATAGCACAAGGAAGAAGAAGATGCTTGGAGCACAACACACAATACTCAATGTATTAACATTAGAATGTACAAAGATAAGTGACCCATTAGGGTTATAGGCGTATACACAAGCTGGGGGAACAAAACCTCCTAAAGAGGGAAAAAATTACCCTAGCACTACCTAAATATATCAACATCGTACATGTTCATGCTCTCATATTTCTTCCTTTAAATCAGATTACTATGCAATGGCTTTCAAGTAGTCTTTCTGATGCGAATGAGCCTGTTTCTTTTGGTGAAGCATAAAATTCAAAAAAATAGATGGGTGCCATGCAATAGGAATATGATGCTATTATTAAGAATGGTACTTTTTCATTGTTTAATTTGCCTCTAATAAAAAAGGCCATTGGCTATAAATAGGTATACAAGCTAAAATGTTAGCTTGATGGAATGGTTGAGAGGTATAATGCTAGGTGTATTGCTAAAGGTTATACTAAAGATAGAGATATTGATTTGAATGAGACCTTTGCTCCCACATTCCTAATGACGATCGGTCATAGCATCTCTACACTTGTAGCTCATCATGATTGGAATGCAAATAAGTTGGGCATTAAAACTATATTTCTGAATGCTGACTTGCATGAAGAAGTGTATGTACTTCAATCCTGTGGTTTTCTACAGAAAGGGCATGGAAACAAAGTGCGCATGTTGAAAAAGGAATTATATGGTTTGAAATAAGCACCATGTGCTTGATATGAAAAGATACATGCCTACTTGATTGCACATGATTTTGAGAAGAGTCCAGTTGAGACCACCTTATATGTTAAGCATGAAGATGATGTGCTTTTGAACACTATTGTATATGTTGATGACATGCTCACTGGTCCTAATCAGAGGCATATTGCTAATTTTAAGGCGGACTTGCATTCCTCTTTTAAGATTTCAGATTTGGGTCTTTTGCAAAGTTATTTGGGCATTCAATTTATGAACATTGATGGAGGAATAGCTTTGCGTCAAACAAAATATATTGACACATTATTCCAATATTTTTGCCTTGAAGATTGTAAACCTATTGCCACTCCAATGGAAATAGGTTTATGGTTGAGTCTTCATGATTTTGGAGATGCATTTGATGTTGTTCTCTATCAAGAGGCTTCCACATAGCTTGGCACTTCCTTATACATGAGTGCTAGCTCCTTGTTCACCGTATCATTGCCAAGGGGGTTTTGTTGATCTATTTTGGTAGTGATGTGTATGAGCATACTTAGGGCCATTAGGGGTTCTTTTTTCCCTCTTTAGGAGTATCCCCCCTCCTTGTATATACACTTATAAGCCTAACAACCAAACTTTGTACATTCACTTCGTAATATATTTTGTATTTGTTGTGCTCCAAGTTTTTCTTCTTCTTCCTTGTGTTGTTTGTGTGCTTTTGCAGGCCTCGAACTCCAATAGAAAGTGCAAGTGACATCGAGTTAGGGTCCATTGGATCCCTCGTGTTTCACAAAGCAAGGGTTAAATACTTTGCATGGCTAGGATTATGGAACCGAAAGGCCCACTAAGGTTGATTTTGGGAAGCAATGGCCCTTTAGCCCAACAAAGATACTAATTTATACAAACTCAAAATCTAGAAACAAAATGGCTCAGAGGCCGCAAAGTATGCTTCCTGAAGTTCGAATTCCATAGGCCCTAAGCACTACGAATTCATCCTACCTCTTAGGTAGGAGATGTCTAGAGCGGCGACGCGTGGATTGAACCCCCACCTCCTACCAGAGAGGCAATGGGTTAATCGAGTGTGCTGAGTTCAAGTTCGAAGTGCAGTTTGATGTATAACTCTTAAAAAGTGAGAAAAAAGTGGTTGTCTATAGTGTGTGTGGTTTATTTCAATCTTTTAAGCATAAGTGAAAAAGTAGTCCATACCAAACTTCTAAAAAATAAATATCATTCAAATATATTAAAAATTAAAAACGCATATCACCAATTTAATAGAGGGAAAGAGATTATTAGCAAGAAAATAAGCGTTTAAAATAAAATCATTCAAACAAGATAAAAAATTAAAAACCTATATTACCAGGTTTCTTAAAGAAACAAGATAACTAGCAAGAAAGTGCGGATTAGTCGAACCAAACGTGAACCTTACTTGGTCTCGAATCTCTCCTGAATTATTTGAAAAACGAAATAGAAGTGTTCCAAACTAGTGGTTGACCTTGAGTAATGATCTGACGCATGGACTCAACCTCCACAAATACTGCGCGTGCTTCACATTCTTGTTTCTCGACTCGTTCAAATCCAAGACTTTTTGAGATGGTCACAAATAGCCCAATGGCTACTTTGTTTTGAAGTTATTGAAACCAACTCTCTATTGTTGTTTTTTAGTATAACAAATGCCCCTTCCAAAATCACCTACATGTACATTATTCTCTAAACGACTATTGTTGAAATCATTATCAACAAAAATGTTGTTTCTCTAAGATTTGATCAATCAGATTTGAAGTACCAAGGTTAAAAAGAGAAGCTTCACCTACCTGTCGAGGAAAAACCCTTGTAGCCTGTGTCTATGATTGAGAGAACTTCTGTTTCCCCGATGGCAGATAGGGAGGGCACATGCAAGTTTTTTCAGATGATTACATTACACTTTTTAGGTCATTGAACGGAGCACATATTACATAGATCCGGTAAACTCCGGTGGTCATAATTATGGGCACATGCATGCCGATGAACAGGCTTCTATTGACCAGAATTATGGGCACATAAAAATGATGGCAAAAATGTGTTGTCACAATCCACATAGCATAATTAAATCAACGCCATAAATACAAACAACCATAAACATACATATGCTAGATTAACAACAGCGAAGTCTACCCTGCCATCTCCTCTCTTAGACATAGGAAATATTTATTATAGATTGTATACAATCTGCGCATGAGAGTAGTGCTAGTTACACATTTAAAACTGTTATTAAATTATGTATACAATTTACACATTTAAGAGAGTAAATTATGTATACAATTTGCGCATGAGAGTAGTGCGAGTATTGATACCACGCTGGCAAAAAAGCGAAAAGTTGGTCGAACTTCTGACGACCGTGAAGCCATGTGCCCCTCATAAGAGACTCTAGAGTAGCCTTGCCTTTATCCATGAAACGAACGTTCTCAATAGCTCACACGAAAAACACGCACACACACACACAGAAATGGGCTTACTTCCTTTATTGGATTGATTCCACACAGCTTGGCACTTACTTATACATGAGTGTCAGCTCCTTGTTCACTCCATCACTCCCAACATTAGGGGAAAAAATCAACCCTGCATGGACCGTTTAGATTAAGGAGTGATTAGTGATGGACCAATCAGAAGAGGGTGTTAGCCACAGTCTAAGCCCTATAAAATACTAGGTTGAAGGGGGGAGAGGGAACAGATTTCTCCCTTATTTAATGAGCTGCCTCTAGAGAGAGAAGGAATCTCATAACTTAGTTGGGTCCAAAAATTCAAAATTTCTAAAAAGTTAAAAACTCATCATAATACCTGAAAATGGACCCCCCATTACTTTTTAGGGTCAAAAGTACTCTTTTTGACCCCAAATTCAAAATCAGTGCATGTTTTGAGTTTAGAAAAATGGCTTTTTTTTTAAATACTAAGAAAAGCGTTATTTCCCTCCTAAACCTCACATTTTCATAGCTCAATCCTAAAAAGTCATCTTTTTCCACTACTTTCTCTCTATAGCACACCATTGAAGCTCTTGTTTGTACATTCCAAGCTACCTCCATCTCCTATCTTGAACTACTATTGTAGCTTGAAGATCTTTAGCTTCAATTGCAACATCTAGAGCTTCTAGGCAACCAAAAGATGAAGTCCTCATATTAAGATGTCACAATATCAAAGCTATAGATGGACAATGGCTATCACATGAGTACTCCAAAGATGCATGGGTGTACATGCAACCCTCTAGAGTTTGGCCTCATCGAGTTAGAGATCATGGAAACTTGAATCTTCATTTTAAAGGGAAAGTTACTTGGCTTCAAGAAGCACAAAGACAATGGGATGGTTTCTATTGTACAACATGTTTTTACAATGGCAACTATGAAACTTGAAAGCTCTATTATAATGAGATATCCTATGAACTATAAGTATTACTCTACAATATTGTATGTTTTATAATGTTGAATATATTTATGAACTATTTAGATGTTTCAGATTTATTTCCTTCTACTTTGTGGAAGAGCAACCACTTCATAGTCTTACAGATACTTTCCAGGCATTGCATGCAGATGTTGGTGCACTAGTCTTTCTAGAAATATCTCCTACTTAACTTTACCATGATAGAGTATTCTTTTACACACATAGATATGTTGTACCCTATACAATGAATGGTTTTGGAAGGCTAGAGAGAATTGAAGTACATTCTCTTCTTAGCTTAGAGTGGCCAAAACCTGATATATGGTTTGTATCATCTTTGAAGCACAAGATGGTAATGGATATACATAACTCTTTGAAATTCACAAAAGTGTGTAGATCTGTAGGTTTGCACTCGTCTTTTCCCATCCATCATTTTGTATATTTATTCCAAGGATTCTCATTCCAAGAGACTTCCACCATGTTCATGTGTAAAGATATCATATATGAGCAAGCCGAAAGTCTTCTTGGTGAAAATTGGGGTTTGATAGAAGGAATTGCAAAAGGTGATAAATATATTTGTAAAATAAGTGGAATCATGTAGGACTTTGATCTTTGAAACAACCTACTTCATTATACATTAGATTCTACTATGATTGTTGGATGTGGAAACTTGGTGAATGGATACCATTTCAAAGTTCATAGGGATCTTAACATTCATTTGAAATAAAGCTTAAATTGCCCAACAATGAAACAGAAACTATTTTAATGAATAGTCATTGGACCTTGGCTAATCTGAGAGAACACTTGGTGCTTATGGAGTTTGAAAGACTAACTCAATCCAAATTCATACAAGGACATAAGGTGAGAAATGTTTTGTGCTTTTTTCAAAGTAATCTTTTCATTATTGATTATTTTAGTTTTATAACTTCAATTTCTTGCAAATTGATTACAAGTCGGAAGAAGATTGGAATACAAAATGAAAGTCCATGTAGATTAAAGCGAAGATAGAACTAAAATCTCATTGTCATAGTTCTTTTGCAACCTGATAATGTCACTTTTTGGGTCCTAGTCATTGAATCTCATGGGTTTTTCACTTTCAAGAAACTTGTAAAAAGTAGGACAAACAATACATGTTAGATATTGTATATACCTTCTTATTTGCAATGGTAATTTCAAAACTTTTGGAATGTCAAAAGTCTATGTTCACTACTTTGAAATGTGATTGGTCATGTTGTTTTTTGTTGTGTTATCTTTACACATTTGCTTTGATGCAAAAAAATCCATATCCTTTGGTGTTCTACGCATTATTTGTCATCAGAAGCTCATTTTTTTAACTTTCGCTATTTTATTATGTACTTTTAAAAGTGGGCCCAGTCACTTTAAAAACTTGAAACTCCTATAAGAATGGGTTCTATATGCTCATTTCTCACATTTGCACTCACAAAGAGCTATAAAGAGCAGACAAACCAACAAAAGTATCACACACTCGCAATGGCTGCTTGCACTTTCACTGCCATCAAATCTCCTCGAGATCTATTCATGGAGTTCTTAGATAATACAGACTACAAAGGTCGTACAAATTTGTATGGCCTAGTTTGTAGAGTCCTTAATCTTGAAGGGATGCTAACCATGAACTCCGATGTGCTTGACAAGATTACAGATTTTCAAGAATTTTATAGATATTCCAGCATATGAGTGTAAATGGGTCCCTTGTGACCTAATTTTTTTAATTCATAAAGGAGATGAGGCCTTTGCAAAGTGCCTAAAGCATTTCATGGCTGTTGCTAAGGATGCAAGGCACCTCTTAGATGACACAGTGCCCATAATTAAGCAATTAAATAAGAGGAGGAAGATGGGAAGAAAATATATCTCCTATGTTGCAAGAACAATATTTTTTGTCAATGAGGAGCCCGAATCTACACCCATGGACCTACCCCATCTTGTTACTGGGGGTTTTGTAGATGGCAAAAAGGAACTGCAAACAGAGCTCTCAACTTATTAGAAGAGAGAGAAAAAATTTGCACACAATTTCCGCAAGGGGTAGTGGACAAATTGAAGGAAGCCAGTAGTGCACATAATAGTCCACCCTCCAACTTAGAGCCCTTGGAACCCACTCTACCATAGGTAGATATGGAAATGTTTTCAATGGTACTTATCGAGGGAGAAGAATTTTTTTGCTACATGATATTGAGAAGGCATTCGGTCTATGCCTCGACGAATGCCTAAGTATTTTTTGTTCAACCTTGGATGTTCCCATGGACAACGCTTCTGAAAGAATTGAAAAGACAACCATTCCATTTGGTTATTCAGTTGCAAATTTGTGTGTAAGGAGATTTTGAGTGATGCCAAACAAAATGCCACTAAAGAAGACCTGGCCATAGCAAGGGAAAGAATTTTTGAGAAGAAGATTCCAACATCCCCTGTTGTGGAGAAAATTGGCATGGCTCACTCTTGTAGTCCACTAGATGCAATGGGAAGAGGAGAGGATGAAGATAGGCTTCAAGGTGTAAGTATCTAATGACATTTGTGATTGACTATGTCTCATATTTGTACAAGATGTAAGTATCTAATTAATTTTATGATTGTCTATGTGCAAGAAGCAATTGAAGTCAATAAATTCGTAGCAAGGAGTGGTGGTGACCATGTTGCCCATGGCAATGGCTCTTCCTTGGAAAAATACATTGGAAAATTGCCAAAGGAAGTATTTGTTATAATCCACAAGGACTTTTCCCCTCAATGACACTTCATGACTTGGTGTCTCAAGGCCATGAGCAAACTTTTGTGCCTATCTACAATCATGCAAGGGACCAACTATGTAATTTTGGTTAGGGTTAGGAAGCCCTTTGCCCTTACTACCCTAGGAGTTAACCTTAGAGGAAAAATATTAGGTAAAAAAAGGATAGCTTTGGGTCTTGGATTGACAATCACCCATTTAATATCCCAATCAGTTTTGACTTACCAATTGCCACTATCTTTTGAAAGAAGAAAGAATGTTGTGGAAAGGCTCAAGGCCAAGTGCCAATTGTAAAAATTTATGATATCAATTATTTTTTTTTCAATTTCCATGTGCATTCAATTCTCTATTGTGTCTTTATGTTTTTGACAACTTCATATCTTTTGCATAGTTAAATCAGTCTTTTTTCAGTGTTTCCTTTAAAATGATGCTGCCCAAAATGCTTGCAGTGTCATAGGAATGCAAAAAAAAGTTCTACCACAAAAACACAGGGGGCCCTACAAAAGTTTTGCAAGGCCCATCCTTACGTTTTTATGGCATGCCTTTTTCTTGCATTCCTAAGCCATTGCAAGCGCTATGGGCACAATATTGAAAGTCTATGTACATCAATTACCTAAACCTAGGGAATAGTGTGGAAGACTCTTCTGATGTGTAATGATTAGAGAATATCTAGACTCCGATGGGTGCATATAAACTGCATGAATTTAAAAGTACATGTGAGTGTGCATCAAGCTTATTGCTATTGGGCAAAGGGTTTGCATGAATTTCACCCTAGATAAGACATAGCATATTCTCAAATGTGCATGCCATATGGTTTAATGACCTACAATATCATGAAAAAGGCCTGCCACAGAAATGCGGGATTGTTCCCTACAAAACATTTACAGGGCCCAATGCCACGTTTCTATGGCAGGTCTTTTTTATGCATTTTAAGGTCATTGCAAGCACTCTAATCACAAAATAAACACCCCATGTACATGAAATATTTGTTTAACTTGTTAAAATGTGTGGAAGACTAAGATACTCATGTGCAATGACTTCAAAGACACTTTTAGATACATAAGAGAAATAGACTTCAAAACATGTATACTAAGAGACAAACACTTGGGAGACCAAATATAATAAGAAGAAGATTATATTAATCATTTGGGATATACAAAGAGTTCTCCAAACAAGAGAGTTTACAAATGTTAAGGGTTATTCCCCCCTGATCTGCTACATATCTTTAGGCTGTATTTTCACTCTCTTTGCATGGATAGCACATGGGTTAGAGTCCTCGAACATTGAGATAAGATACACCTCTGCAGTTTCTTGGAGGGCTTCAATTGCTATCCCTTGAATATGAAGTCCAATGCAATAGTTGTGGATCTCTTCCTTCACAACTCTTGCAAATGGCCTTCATGGAATAAGAAGCTCCACAAACTTTTGATAATGTCGAATCTCTGCAAAGGCTCTAGATTGCTTTATGTGCCTTTGTGGTGCTCTTGCATTTGGAGGGATGTTAGGTTTTGGTCATTGTGGTCTACAATGTGGTTGATAGTTCTTCTTTCTTCTTGGAGCACACCTAGATGGTCCTGCCTCATCATTTACCTGCTCTACCCGACTTTGCTCTCTTTCTTCATCGGTTGGTCTTTGTCCTTGTCTTGTGGGGAGTGTTGTGCCTCCTTGTGTCACTCGATGGTTCACAGGGATATGATCATGGTTCCATGGTGGCTCATTAACACTTTCTTCATCCGAGGAACTCTCTAAATTTGATGTTGTCTCCAATACAACTTGTCTTTGTCCTTATTGTTTGGGCCTTGCCTTGAATGATGTATTACGTGGGGGCTCATTATCAAATATAGAAGGGGAAGATTGCATTTCTTATGTTACATCTCTCTCTTGTTGTGAAGCTTCATTCCCCCATGATAGAATGCTGCCAGAGTGTGTCCCAACACCCGAGTTTTTTCTAGAAGAGGGGCTTGTGGTCTGACGCTTCTTGTGGGGTTTCATCCATGATGGGCACTCAGTACCTTGCACATGGCTAGGGTAGATGACATGATCCTTTCTAGCAGTCTACTTTGTGCATGTTATTCTCTTAGGATGTAAAGTGATAAAATGGACACCTTTATTTATAGCCTTCACTTAAGATTTGTCATGTTCACATTTACATGGATAAAAATTAGTTCTAAAACATTAAAAGAATATTAAAAAAAACATGGAAAATTTATTTGAAGATAAAGGATTTATAAAAACTTGAAAAAGGTTTTGATAAAAAATAATGCATTTTAAGAGTCCGGAAACTATTTCCAAGCAGAACCCTTGTGGACTCTTTGTGCACGCCATTTGGCATGATGTAGCAGTCCTGATGATGGCATTCACTTCTCTCTTGCAATATCATGTTGCATATTTCTTGAAAATTTTGCTATTCATGACTCACATTCTCATTCCATTGCATATTTTCTAGTGAATGTCGTACGAAAAAACCATTTGAACATTTCTTCTAAATAGTTTGATTGTAATAGACCACCTCCATGGCAGGTGTTTTTAAAGTAAACACCTCTAGCCCTGTTAATGTGACCTCTCCATTCCTTGTGTACTAAAAATTTCCAATGATCCATATCGATTCATAACATATGTTGCATGTGCAAAAAAAATATGCTATGGTTTGGTCAATAAGATATACACGTGGTATGTAAGAACAAATAAAAAATGTAAGCAAAACTTATTATTTTTTGTGTAATGTTGCTTTTTCCCTACGATAAGATGAATGACTGTGTAAACACCTTCAAAGTCACTTGGAATAATTATCGTTGTGAACCATCAGTGGAAACCAAACTCATCAAATGTAACAATTGATCTAACGATGACCAAACCTTCTTTCGCTTATTAGTGAGATCAACCTGACTATCATTGGACATTGTAATCAAGCAGAGGCCTTTCCAAAGCTCCCATTTCACATCATCTTGACTATTCACATCTCTTTTAAAGAAACGTCTTGCCTTCTTCCCACTCATTGAAACTTGTTTTAAAATGTCTTGAGACTCACCATACTTCTTAACAACTAAAGATACATGGCCACCATGACAACCAATAGAATTGATCTTCTATATTTTGGATTGCTATTGTAGACCTCTCTAGTGGTTTCATTGCAAATGCATATTCAACATGGAGCTTCAAAAGCTTATCAAAGATCCTCATGAATGCATGCAAAGTACAAAAGTGAACATTGACTAATGGAAATGGAATAATGGGATTCCAATCATTGCTTATTTTATCACGATTCGGTTCTTCTAACATTGGACACCCCAAAAGTGATATCTCCCATTCTCTACGATTCCATGAGTCTATGTCATCAATTTCTTCAGAGTCATCAACTCTCATCAATGGCCCTTGTAGGTTTAGATTGTCTCTCAGATCCTTTGTAACCTTGTGTACAATATGGGCAAGGATAGAGAGAAGATGCTCCTTGTTTACAACCTAACATGCATTTTATACTCTTAAGGTCTCCACCCAAATGCCATTCTACCTCAAAATCACCTATATCATCTACAGAAAGCTTTTGCCCATGTATTTGAGAAGATATTACTTCTGTAATCCATGGAGTCCTATTAAAAATCCACAAAATAACATTGTTTGTTTCTTTGGGAACTTCTATAGCACCTAACCACTAGATATCTCTCTCTGATTGCACACTATAAGTAAAATGGGAAGCAGATCCTAAAGTTTCATCACTCATTGCATGGTCCATACTTCATTCATTAGCATCACACTCAACCTTTCCAATCACTAACCCTTTATAATTTGGCACTCATCAAGCTTTAGTATGAACTTTAAATTATCATTACTGTCTGTAGAAAAGAGGAAACATTATCTTAATATGGAACTTGAATGCAATAAAACTTCAACACCAAATAAAATGTTATTAGGGGTACCTTTGATTGTTGAACTATAAAAGTGAACCATTGCTTGTTGAAGCCTCTGAAGATCCAAAAATATATTTTTGAATTTAGTGTAAGTAAATCCTTGTGTAGATAGGATCTTTGATTGCTTCTTGGGAATATTTGCATGATAGACATCCTCATTAGAAGTTTTTTTCTTGATAGAAACTTTATATGGGCATGGAAATATACTTTGAGAACTATCTTGTGCTTATAACGCTTGCCTCATAAGGGTGTACATTGTAGTATACCCATTTCTACTAATGCTCGCTTCATCACATATTGCCTCAACATCTTGCACTTTCATAAAGGTTTTTTAATTTCTCTGAAAACTCAACTTCAACAACAACTCTAATGCACTTTCCTATGGATGTATCTATAGCAGAAGTGATTTCTTTGTTGTTGATAGAACTATTCATCAGCTTGAACTGGTCTTGTGTTGTTGACGAAGCACTTATGTCTTGAATAAATGACCTACACAATGAAAGATTCCATTACAAACCTTCATTAAAACATATAAAAGTAAAACAAACACTCAGCTTGTTGCATATATATGCCACTTGCGTGCTCCGCCACCTACTGAAAGAGCTTCAAAGGATGGCAATGCTCTTTTCCTATATCTCATACCAGGTGCAGTCTCTTTCAGCCGTTGGAGATTGGCATTCAACTTTGCAATTGTGCTCTCCTTTGCTTCCATATCCTGTTCAAAATTTGCAAGTTGTTTTTGTAAAGATATGATTGTGCTTTCTAAAGTGACCACCCTCATATGATGGAGTTCATATTGTTGGAACCAATACTTAGTAGTAGTATGTGAATGTGTAGATAATCACTTGTAGTAACCTAATAGTCCAGCTTCACCCGCTACCAATGAATTGAAGTAAAGTTGAGAGGTTATGGAATGTTGGATGGTAAGAAGATATTGGATCAAGAGGATATAGTGAACCATGAGTCCAAAGATCAATACTCTTTTATCTAGCTGCACAACGTTCATTTTGAGAATAGATATCATTGTTGCATTGTGTATTTGGAGCAAACTCTCTAGGCACATGAACATGGATACTTATTGATGCAGCAGCATGAGGATGTTCTAGTGTGAAGTTCGTAATACATGTCAACACCAAATTTGCTAATGACCAAGAATATCAAAAACAAAGTGGAAAACTAGTTGGAAGGGACTCTAAAGCATCTGTTTTGCTCAGAAAATGTGTTTTCTTGTATGTGTATGGGTTAAAGTGTATTTTTCTAGTGTATGACTGAAAATGATGAAATTTGAAAAAAGTCATTTTTTGGGGGAAGCATAGTCATGGATTTGATGATGTGGCACTTACTTTTGGAGGGAGCTTGAAAATTATAATTTTTCTAAAAGAAACTTTAAAAAATGAGTCCAAAAAGTGACTTCTGACATATATATTAAAAAATGGGTCCTTTTGAGCTAATATACACGGGTTTCTTTCATCGGCTTGTACATATGCCTATTACCCTAATGGGCTACTTACCTTTGTACATTCTAGTGGTAATACATTCAGTATTGTGTCTTGTGCTCCAAGCTTCTTCTTCTTCTTCCTCATGCTGTTTGCATGCTTCTGTAGACCTCGAACTCCAGCAAAGACCATGGGGATAAAAAACATACACTTCTTCATGCAACTCACCATTCAGAAATGTAGTTTTAATGTCCTATTGATGTAAGTTCCAACCATGATGAGTTGCAAGTGCACAGATGCTACAAACAGTAGTCATGCGACATGTAGGAGCAATGATCTCATCAAAACTAATGCCTCTTTCTTGAGCATAACCCTTTGCAAGAAGCCTAGCCTTATACATATCAACTGTTTCATCAGGCTTATGCTTCATCTTGTATACCCACTTAGTGCCAATGGCCTTGTTACATGGAGGCAAGTCATATAAAGACAAGGTACCATTTTTCATAATAGCATTATATTCTGATTACATAGCAGCCATCCAATTTTCTAAATTTTGTGCTTCATCAAACAAAATAGCCTCATTCTCATCATAAAGGCTAGAGGTACCCATAGCATAGCAATCAGATGCAAAAGAAGAACTATGAGAGCCTAAACGAGTATGATATGACTGAGATGCATCTAATTTGCTATCTTGCAAAGTCTGCATCGGCCATTTAGGCATCATTTTTGCCTCCTCTATATCATACCTCACATCAAGAAGTGCATCATGTAAATTTGCATGAGAAATGGAATGATCTACATCATCATGTGGAACCTACAAAGGCTATGAAATTGCCTCATTTGGGCTAACACTAGATTTTCCACTTGTAAAAAGAGGTAGCAAAGTCTCATACATATCTTTAAAACGAACTGATGTCTCCTTAGTGCATGAAAGTAACGTCTGAATTTCATCTTCCACAAAAACAATATCATGGGTAACCAAAATGCATTTAGTCTCTAGATGATACAATCGATAGCCCTTGCTTTCATAACTGTACCCAACAAAAATATATTTCATTGCTTTATCATCCAATTTCCTATGTTGTTGTTTAGGCACTGATGCATATGCCAAACAACCAAAGACATGCAAATGAGTAAAAAATGGCTTGTGACCATACCAAGCCTCATATAGACTACAAGGCTTTAGTGGGACACCTGTTAAGTACATATGTTGGACACATAAGAGTCTCAAGCCAAAAACTATGTGGTAAAGCTTGACTCTTGACCATACACCTCACGAACTCCATATGTGGCCTCTTGTTCCTTTCACAAACTTCATTCTATTGAGGTGTATACAACACTATACACTCATGTTTTATCCCACATTCAATAAAAATGCATTAAAATCAGAACACGTATATTTCTCCCTGTATCAGAACAAAGGGTTCCCATTTTACATGCTGATAGATTTTTAGCCAAGACTAGAAATTGTTAGAAGCACATAAACACTTCAAACTTTGCTTTCAATGGATATACCCATGCATGCCTTGAAAAATCATCAATGAAAGTCACCAAGTAAAGGTAGTTCCCAAAAGAAGGTGTTTGCATAGGACCACAAAACATCATTGTGAAGAAGCTCCAATTTTTTAGTAGCTCGTATTGAACACTATTTTATGAAGGACCAATGCTACATTTTGCCCAAAATACAACCTTCATAGACATGGTTAATAGGTGCTTCAAGTTTGGGCAGAGAGGGAAGAAATTTAGATTTCTAGAGCTGTAGCAAACTAGCAAAATTCAGATGATCAAAGCGTGCATGCGAAATCTTTGCATGTGATATAGCCTGAGAATCTTGAACTGCACATGATGAATCATTTATAGATTTTTCATAGTCTATGAGCTCATACAACCCATGACATAAAATGCCAGAAGTAGTAATGACATCACCATTTGATAGATCATGAACTGTACATCTATCATCAAAAAATTTCACAACCGAGCCAATCTTGGCTAATGCTAAAACTGATAACATATTTTCCTGATCCTTGGCACAAAGCATCTAACAATGTAAAAGAACTACCATCAACATGATCTTACAAACTCCCATGATAGGATAAGAAGATCTTTTGGTGCATGTGATAATATTCCCTATAGGGGTAGACTCAATTGACGTGAACAAAGTATGCTGCAAGATAATACGTTTTCTTGCCCCAATATGAGAGTACCAAACATCCGAGTCTATTGTACACATAAAACCTCAAACGGTTAATTCATTTTTGTTACAAGGTCAGGTTAGTAGCCAAGCGATATGCTTAGAATCAAGGCATTGGTTATGAGAAGACCTTCTCTCTTGTAGCAAAGATGCCTACAATCAAAATATTAAGGAGTATTTCATTTATCAAGAATCAAAAGATATCCCAAATGGATGTCAAGAATGCCTCTCTAAATGAATGGATGTCAGAAGAGATATATATGCCTCAAGTCCTTGTTTTTGAAGACTCACAATATCGTGAGTATGTTTGTAAATTAACAAGAGCTCTATATGGGCTAAAGGAAGCTCTAAGAGCTTGGAATCATAGACTAGTTGCTTACTACAAGGCGAAAGATTTGTGGTGAGCAAGGTAGATCCACCTTGTTCATTAAAAGATCATATGGAGAAGTCATATATCTCTATGTATATGTGGATGAAATTATTGTGACACATAAGGATGGTGAAGGCATAAGAAGGATCAAACATCAAATGAAGGAACATTTTAAGATAAGTGATTTAGTGTAGCTAACATACTTCCTTGGATTGGAAGTCTTGTATATAGAGCACATCATGTATGTTAATCAAAAAAAGTACATCAAAGACATGTATACAAAGTTCAACAATGGCAAATGTAAAGGTTGCAGGTACACCTATGGAACTGAGTATCGAATAGAATTCTCATTAAGGAGAACTTTTGAAGATGTTATATGATATTAAAGCCTAGTTGGGACTCTCAATTATGATACTCTCATAAGACTTCATATGAGTTGTAGTGTGAGTGATTTGAGTAAATTCATACACTCACCTAGGAAATCACACATGGTGGCAACCAAAAGGATAGTCAAATATCTCAAATGAACAACCAATCAAGGTCTATTCTATTCATACAACTCATTAATAGATATCAAAATCTTTTTTGATGAAGATTTGGTAAGATCAATAGATGATCGATAGGAGAAATACCTCTCATTATCTTTCATTTGTAGGTTCAAAACTCATTTCTTGGTCATCAAAGAAGCAGCCTATTGTTCCTCTCTCATCTATACAAGCTAAGTATAGAGGATTAGCTAATGATACTCAATAAGCCATTTGGATTAAAATGCTATATGTTGATCTAGGGATGAAGACATCTACTCCTCACATATTTGGTGATAACATGGGTTCTTTGCATCTTGAAACAAACCCTATTTATCATGCAAGGAAAAAAATCATTGAGGTCCATTATCACTATGTTAGGAAGAACATTACAAGCAAGGAGATTGAGCTTTCATATTTCTCAACTCAAAAAGAATGTGCAAACATGATGTTTAAAAAATTCAATGGAGTAAAGCTAAGCAGATTCAAATCAATGATTGGACTTTAGGAAATTACAAGGGAATGAAGAATCAAGCATCTTAGACTCAAGTATTATGTTGTGAATGAATATTTCAATGAAATTCATCATCACGTCATGGAGTGCTTCAATTTGTGTAATCATCATGAAACATATAATTTAATACCACAACAGAACAACATTACAATATCATAACACATGAAACTTTTTTTCTTAGACACATTGTGCATATGTACATACATAAGAGTTTTGGTGAGAACACATCGATCATTCAATATGGCTTCCCACTGAACCTCACTTTTGATTCCATTTAAATAAGTTTTCTTATGAATTTCAATTACTAGCAGCCTACACTACCATGCATGGAGGAACAAAACACTATTCATCCTCATAATCATCTTGTAAATTGTCAATAAATCATATCTACAAGTAAAAAAGGTGTTCTTACTAGATTTTGGTAATTTTATTATACATGTTCTTGAGAACAACAATGACTATCAAATAATCCAAAACAATGCCAATGAGATTAGTATGTGCTACTACATGTGCATCATACAAGGCATCCTCAGCTAAGTCACTTGCAAAGAGGTCATCATCATAGGGAAGGCTGCCCGTTGGATCAAGCAGGTGTTATTAATGTGCCTATATGCAATCACACAAGACTTTTGTGTTGTTTTGTTTAGGTAAGTGGAGTCATTTAGAAGAAAGAAACTCACACTAACATCTCAACACTTTACATATGTACTTCAAGTAACTCTACAGAAGATTTTATTTGGATATGCAAAGCAGACTTGTTACAATCACATTTAGCTAAGTAGTAGTATTTTGTTTCTTAGAGGAAGAACTATCATCATCAAATACAACTACAAGAGGTAATAAATGGGAAGTTTAGAGGGGCTACACATAAGGCATCAAGGCCCTTCTAGGTATATAAGAGTTACAATTTTCATCACGATTGCTTTTATGCATCAAGCAATCATGATTCATTTTCAATACAAAAGTAAGCCTTAAAAAATTCGAAAACAAATAGCTTCTCCAAAGAAAATCAGCTCACCTCGATCTCCTTCACTTTTTCTCCGGTCTTCAATTGAACTTTCTACAAAAGTATAACATAAAGAGAACTATTAGTACATAACTGTACAAGGACGATTTTATTATGTGAATTTCATACAATTTTATGATTTATAGAATTTTTATTATTATTATTATTAAATTTTATTTTCTTATTCACTTATTTATTTAAATTCATTTTATACTTATTTTATCTAATTAATTTTCTAGTTTTGTTTTATTTTTCATATTTTTCATTTATCTTGTTTATCTTTGTCATATATCTTCTTTCTATAATCTTTTTGTTATTTTTCTAATTTCTTTTTACTCTTTTCTTTTTATCTCTTTTCTTTTATTTTTCATATGTACTAATTTCCATTTCATTTTCCTAATATCTATTTTTCTTTATCTCTATTTATTTTAATTCTTTCAATATGATATTTTCATTATTAGTATTTTAAAATAAAATAAAATACATCTCTAACAAAATTTAAAAAATAAAAAAATAAACAAAGAAAAAGAAAAAAATTTTAAATTACACAATTCCCTCTCTCTCTCTCTCTCTCTCTCTCTCTCCCCCCCCCCCTCCCTCCCTCCCTCCCTCCCTCCCTCCCTCCCCTCTCTCTCTCTCTGTCTCTCTCTCTCTCTCTCTCTCTCTCTCTCTCTCTCTTTGTGTGTGGCTCTATGTGTGTGTGCATGTGCCTTGAGGTGGCATGATCTTTCCCATGATAGGATAAAAAGAGCTTTTGGTGCATGTGACGATATTCCCTATAGGAGCAGGCTCAAGTGAAGTGAACAAAGTATGGTGCAAGGTAATATGTTTTGTTGCCCCAATATGATACAAGCTCTTGAGAACAACAATGACTATCACATAATCGAAAACAATGCCAATGAGATTAGTCTGTGCTACTACATGTGCATCATACAAGGCAGCCTTAGCTAAGTCACTTGCAAATAGGTCATCGTCATAGGGAAGGTTGCCTGTTGGATCAAGCAGGTGTTACTAATGTGCCTATATGTGATCACACAAGACTTTTGTGTTTTGTTATTTAGGTAAGTGGAGTCATTTAGAAGAAACAAACTGACACTAAAGTTGTCAACACTTTACACGTACTTCAAGTATCTCTACAGAAGGTTTTATTTGGATATGCAAAGCAGACTTGTTACAATCACATTTAGCTAAGTAGTAGTATTTTGTTTCTTAGAGGAAGAACGATCATCAACAAATACAACTACAAGAGGTAATAAAAGGGAAAAGTTTGGAGGGGCTATACATAGGGTATCAAGGTCCTTCTAGGTATATAAGAGTTACATTTTCATCACGATTGCTTTTATGCATCAAGCAATCATGATTCTTTTTCAATACAAAAGTAAGCCTTAAAAATTTCAAAAACAAATAGCTTCTCCAAAGAAAATCAGCTCACCTCAATATCCTTCACTTTTTCTCTAGTCTTCACTTGAACTTTCTACAAAAGTATAACATAAACAGAACTATTAGTACATAAGAGTACAAGGAGGATTTTATTATGTGAATTTCATACAATTTTATGATTTATACCATTTTTATTATTATTATTTTCCAATTTTTATTTTCTTATTCACTTATTTATTTAAATTCGTTTTAAACTTATTTTATCTAATTAGTTTTCTAGTTTTGTTTTATTTTTTGTATTTTTCATTTATCTTGTTTATCTTTCTCATATATCTTCTTTTTATAATATTTTTGTTATTTTTCTAATTTCTTTTTACTGTTTTCTTTTTATCTCTTTTCCTTTATTTTTCATATGTTCTAATTTCCATTTCCTTTTCCTAAAATCTGTTTTTCTTTATCTGTATTTATTTTAATTCTTTTAATATCCTATTTTCATTTATTACTATTTTCTCATTTCTTTTTCTTATTTTCACACTTCATTTTCTATTGATTTTTAATTAAATCCAAGTTATTCTATATAATAAAACAGTAATAAAATAAAATAAAATACATCTCTAACAAAATAAAAGAATAAAAAGACAAAGAAAAAGCACAAAAATTATAAATTACACAATTCTCTCTCTCTATCTCTCTCTCTCTCTCTCTGTCGCTATATGTGTGTGTGCATGTGCCTTGAGGTGGCATGATGTTTCCTCTTGTGTTTTTCAATAGTCTAAGTTCCTTCCCCTGTTCCTCTATTACTCTCTTCAAACCTCCCAAAAATAAGTGATGAAGTAGTTGACTCCGTTTGTCTTGAATGATGAAGACAAGTCATAGCTCTGCCTATGCCACAATAGAATATTCCATCCAAATTATCACAAAGAAAAAGGACCTCATTTGTTAACTAGTTGTTCTACTAGGCTAAAAGGCCATGCCTCCAATAGAAGGGTGTAAGACATCTCTTCCTCTCTCAATTCAGCCCTTGTTATCAAGAAGATAGGAGATGAAAAACTCCTCCAAAAACAACCATGTTTTCCATATGCCTAGTTCCTTTAGGGCTATGCTTTTGCACCAACTTCTAATTGTACTCTCAAATAACGAAGGGACCTTCCCAAAGTGCCTTCTCTGTACCTTGTAATAAGTTCTTCATTCCTTGATATCTGCATCCTCTGTTTCAAAGAAAACTAGAAAAAATGAATATACCTCTGCTACTACCTATGCATTCTGTGTAGCACATTTTTGTAGTATGTTAAAGGCTAGAAGAAAACATCAACATCCCTCTCAACAGTATCCCCTATCTTCTTGAACATATCTTGAGCTGAATTCTATATAATCCTTAAATCTTCTTGGGGATGTGCTTCATGAAGATGTGCTCAAAAAATCCTACATCCTTTACAAAACTTCATAATGTCTCTTTGGCTTTCCACATAACTTCCTCTAATTTGTCTTTTTAGTCTCTTGATTTAATACCAATAAAAGAACCATTGTGCATCTCATGCCAGGCAAACATTCCCCTCCGATGGCTTTCCTCCTCTCAATCTTTCATATTCTCTTTACGATACATTTAATGGCATTTCTCATCAGTTGTGTTCCTTCCAATGTAGGAAGCTATCCTTCAAACCTCTACTTCAAAAGGTCATTTACAGGTCCCTCCAATGGAGATCTCCCTTCTCCTTTGCATTTGTCAGTTGGCTTCTACCCAATCCTATTGGAACATGCTCCTTCTTTCTCCAAAAGATTATTCTCCTTTCTCACGAAAGCATTATGACAATGATTCCCCTCCTTTGTAAAGGATGCTAATTGTTCCCAAAAAAACTAAGCAAAAGGTTCAATATGAAAAACACAAGTTCTTCCTTTTTGTTTTACTTAAATTCTTGTTTTAGTTTTTCCTTTCATTTTCTTATTATATTATTCTTCTATATTAATTTTTATATTATTTTACATTTTTAACGTAACGTAATGAATAGGAAACATCAGAATACACGTGAATAAATGTAAATAAACACCTAGGCATATAGACACTTATACATAGGCTCATCTAGTTGCACACACACATCAGAAACATACATACATACATATACAGAAATAATCGCATACACACATAAGAATTGCAGATTGTTCATAATGATGTCTGTGGTGCTATGCAAACACCTTCTTTTGGAAACTACCTTTACTTTATGACTTTCATTGATGATTTTTCTAGGCATGCATGGATATGCATTAAAAGCAAAGTCCAAAGTGTTTGTGTGCTTCAAACACATTTTGGTTATGGCTGAAAATCTATGAGAATATAAATTGAAGCACCCTCCATTCTGATCGAAGGCGGAATACATGGCTTTTGATTTTAATGCATTTTTGGGTGAGCATGGGATAAAATATTAGTGTACAATGTTGTAAACACTTCAAAAAAATGAATTTGCAGAAAGAAAGAATAGGTCTCTCATGCAAGGATCATGACCACCATTAAAAATCAAAGAGCTTCATTTTAATTCGAGGAAAGTTTTTTCTTTTTGCATTCAATCCAAAGTGTTGAGATCCCTTCAACACCCCTCCTGCAACTAAACCTACACATTGTATCAATGGGCCAACCTCTACGTTTAATGAAAGAAGCATAGAAATTCATTTTAAAATGATTTTCAATTATTTTTCACATAATCATCATGAATTTTCATTTTTTGAACATGTATTTTCTAGCAATAAATTAAAGTTAAATTACTCAAGTTATAATTATAAATGCATTCATGCAGCATATAAATTTGTCTTGGATTTCGAGGTCTACGAAAGCACATGAACAACACAAGGAAGAAGAAGAAGCTTGGAGCATAAAAGATAATATTGAATGTATTACCAAGAGAATGTACAAAAGATAAGTGACATTCTGAGGTTTGTGGAAGCACATGAATAGCACAAGAAAGAAGAAGAAGCTTGGAGCACAATAAACAATATTGAATCTATTACCAAGAGAATGTACAAAAGATAGTGACCCATTAGGGTTATAGGCATATATACAAGCTTGGGGAAGAAAACCTCCTAAAGAGGGAAAAAGTGCCTTGATGGTCCTAGTGTGTTCCCACACATCACTACTGAAATATTTCAACAAATCCCCATTGAGAGTGATGCGGAGAACAAGGAGCTGGCACTCATGTATAAGGTACTGCCGAGCTATGTAGAAAGAGATCAACCCAAAAAAGGAAGTAAGCCGAAAGCTTTCCAAAAAGCTTCAAACTTCTCTTGAGGAAGAGCCTTTTTGAAAAATCTACAATGTTCTCGTATGTGGGCACATATCCCAAATTGATCTCCCTTGCAAAGAACCCCTTCGAGGCATAATGATAGTGCACCTCAATGTGCTTAATGTGAGCATGGAACACAAGGTTCCTTGCAACTACCAATGCTTTTGTGATTGTTAGCTCAACCAAGATATGTAGGAGCTACCAAGCATGAAGCAAAAACTATTTTTGGACACACAAGTGTCATAACAACCAGCCCATTCAGAGAAGGAAAAAAAAGCATGTAAATTTGGCAGTAGTGATCCCCCCTTTGGGATAAAACAGTTCAAAGTCAAGTACCACTCAAGTAGCAAAAGATGCGCTTTGTCGATTGCCAATGCTTCACACTTGCACAATGCATAAACTTGCTCATCTAAGAGACAAAAAATTGAATATCACGCCATGTTATGCATAAGTAAATCAAGCATCCAACAACGTACTGATAGAGAACATCATCAAAAGCATCTCAAGCATTAGGAAGACTCAACCATAGATGTATTTCCATAGAAATGGCAATATGTTTGCAATCTTCAAGGCCAAAACACTGCAATAACGTGTCCATATATTTTGTCTGACAAAGAGCTATTCCATCGTCAGCTTCCATAAATGGAATGCCAAATAATGATGTAAATGCCCCAAATCTAACATCTCAAAAGAGGCATGCAAATCAGCCTTAGAATTAGCAATACGCTTCCCATTAGGCCTAGCGAGCAACATGTCATCAACATACACAACAATGATCAGAAGTACATCATTTGCATGCTTAACATATAAGGTGCTCTCAGTCTGATTGTTCTCAAAACCACGTACAATCAGGTAGGCATGTATTTTTTCATACCAAGCACATGGTGCCTGCTTCAAACCATATAACACGTTCTTCAACCTACACAACGTTTTTCATGTCCTTTTTGCACAAACCATGATGATGAAACACATACAATTATTCATGGGCCGCCATTCAAAAATCTTGTTTTAATGTCCAACTAATGTACATTCCAACCCTGATGAGTTGCAAGTGCACAGATGCTATGAAAATTAGTCATTTGGCATGTGGAAGCAAAGGTCTCATCAAAATCAATGTCTCTTTCTTGAACATTTTTGCAACAAGCCTAGCCTTATACCTATCAAATGTTCCATCAGGCTTACACTTTAGCTTGTGTATATGCTTACTATCAATGGCCTCCTTGCCAAGAGCAAATCACATAAAGATTAGGTACCATTCTTCATAATAGCATCATATTATGATTGCATAGTAGCCATCCAATTTTTTAAATTTCATTCTTCATCAAAAGAAATAGGCTCATTCTCAAAAATACTATGAGGCATCCATAGCATAGCAATCTGATGCAAAAGAACCACTATGAGAGCCTAAATAAGTACAATATGAAAGAGATGCATCTAATTTCCTATCTCGCAAAGTCTACACTATCCATTTAGGCATATTTTTTGCCTCTTCTATATCCATTCTCTAATAAAGAAGTGCATCATGTAGATCTGCATTAGAAATGGACCAACACTAGACTTTCCACTTGTAAAAAGAGGTAGCAAAGTTTCATACACATCTTTAGAGCTAACAAAAGTCTCCTTGGTACATGAAAGTAAGGGCTCTATTGCATCTTCTGTTAGTATATGATCAATGTCTACCCCTCATGATTGTATGCACATTTTGTAAGGCCCCCTTTATGAGGAGAAGCCAAGCATGCATTACCCAATTGATGGGAATCCCAACTTGAATGTTGGATGAAGGTCATATTGGACCATGTAAGATATTATAAGGAAAGGGAGTTATCAGGGCCCCCTGGCTGGGGGGTCCCAGGGGGCCAGCGGGCCCCCTGGTGGGGGTCCGGGGGCAGCGCCCCCGGCGCGACGGTAAAGGGAATATTCCATGGAATATTCCCTGTCGGAGTCAGAAATCATTTATATTTGTTAGGTCAGTTCAACCAGTCTAAGCCGTGTATGGCAATTACGCGGGTGGTGGCCGCCCACGCTCTACCGCCCATGTATAGCCGTCCATGGCAGGCCACCCATGATCCTATATATACATGACTTCTGCACTACCTAAGACATTGAGTTGAGCCAGCATACCTCTACCTTGTATCTCCCTATCTAGAGTTGTCTAGATCACCATTTAAGCTCTACCTTGAGAGCGCACGGGTGGACAACGCCATCATCTTTGTACTTGCTGCTAGTAGAAAATTGTTGAGATTCTCCTATATCTGTTATCTTCTCTGCTATTGCTCCTGTGTTATATTGCGTAACTATTGTCTTACATGGTATCAGAGCTGTAAGGTTCGAATAGCTTGAGAAGTATCATTATTTTAGCCTACTAGCAGACTAGAATATCAGTAGATTATTCGAGTGATTACATGATGGCTTCATCATCGAACAGTAGTCTTGGTGCTTCAGCTAATGTTAATGCTGCACCTATTCGAATTCGTCCACCTGCATTCACTGAAGGGAAGCTGGATGGAACCAACTATACACTCTGGAAGTTCAAAATTTCTGCAATTTTGGACTCCTATGAATTACTTGACACTGTCATGGGACCGATGGGATTGGATCCAGAGCCTATACCAGTTGAAGATCCAGCAAATTCAAGATTGATGATTCAGCCAGATCCAGATCTTCTACGAGCTTGGAAGAGGCGGAATGCTGATGCATTATGTGCGATTGTCACTAGTGTAAGTGATTCTGTGCTTACTTTAGTTCAACATACTACTAAAGCACATGAGGCTTGGGGCATATTGGCTCGACAATATGAGACCAAGAACCACACTAGGATACAGAATTTAGAAAATCAGTTGGCAAATGAAAAGCATTCTGATTCTGAAAAGGCTGAAGATTTTATCAAACGGATAAAGCATCTTCAAGATCAATTGGCTGCAGTTGGTGTTGTTATAACACCAGAAGAGCTAGCTCGAAGATCTGTACGTGTTCTTCCAGCAAAGTATGATGGATTAGTAACAGCCCTTAACACTCAGGTAAGGCCAACTCCTCTTACATTTGAAGAGTTTTGTGCCATGCTTTTAGAAGAAGAGATGCGGCTGAAGAATCGGCAAAGTACAACTGATGCTGCATTCTCAGCAAATGCAAAAGGTAAAGGCTCTTCAGAGGGATCAAAGAAGAAGCCAAAGAAGAAAAAGTTCACAGGAAGTTGCTTCTATTGTGAAAAGAAAGGCCATGCCATCAAGGATTGCAGAAAGAAGAAAGCTGATGAACGGAATGGGACTGTAAAATCATCATGGAAGAACAAAGAGTCTGCAAACAACACAGAGCTGGAACTTTGGGTAGCTATTGAAGAGGTATGTTCATCTGCTCAAGCTCGTGTTGATGAGCCATGGATTTTAGATAGTGGAGCTTCTCGCCATATGACTAGTAAAAAGGATTGGTATAGTTCCCTAGTGCCTCTGCGGGAATCCATCAATGTAGTGGTGGGAAACGACTCCAAGTGTCCAGCTGAAGGAACTGGAACCATCTCTTTTATCACTTCTCCAGGTGTTGAGAAAAAGTTATCCGATGTTCTCTATGTACCTACACTCAAAAGAAATTTGTTGTCAGTTTTTGCAATAACAGATCGTGGACTCGAAGTTCACTTCAATAAGAGTGGTGCGGAAATCATGGATTCATCAGGTAATGTTGTAGGTAAAGGCACACGACGGGATAACTTGTATGAGTTAAGTGCTTTAACTGCTACAGAAGATAAAGATGTAAGCAGGTTATGGCACCAACGATTTGGGCATCTCGGATTTGCAGTTTTGAAGGAGATGCAACGAACAGGGATGGTTGCTCATTTGCCTGCATTTTCAGAGTTGTAGGAACCTTGTGAAGCTTGTATGATGGGCAAGCAACAACGAAAGGCATTTCCAAGAGAGACCAGCAATCGATCTCAAGCTCCTCTAGAGTTGGTACATGCTGATCTCTGTGGTAAAATGTCTACACCTGCTTTAGGAGGATCTTTCTACTTCTTGCTGTTAGTCGACGATTATAGTAGAAAGATGTGGGTTTATTTCATTCGAGAGAAGGCTGATGCTTTTGAAAAATTTAAAACGTGGCATAAGTATGTAGAAAATGAATCAGGAAGGAAATTGAAGAAATTTAGAACAGATAGAGGAGGTGAATTCTTGTCAACAGAATTCAACAATTACTGTAAGGAGCATGGTGTGAAAAGGCAACTTACCATAGCTCATACACCCCAACAAAATGGCGTTGTTGAGCGCAGGAACAGGACAGTAGTTGAAATGGCTCGTTGTATGTTGAAGGCTCAAGACATGCCTGATTCATTCTGGGCAGAAGCAGTCAATACAGCAGTCTACATCCTCAATCGAAGCTACACAAAAGCACTGAAGGGGATGACTCCTCAAGAAGCATATTCTGGTAAAAAGCCTTCAGTTTTGCATTTCAGAATTTTTGGTTGTTTCTGTTATGCACATATTCCTGATTCAACAAGATCAAAGTTGGATTCAAAAAGCAAAAAGTGTGTCTTCCTAGGATATAGTGAAGAGTCTAAAGCATACAGGTTATGGGATCCTGAGGCAAGGAAGATTTTTGTCAGCCGAGATGTGGTGTTTGATGAACGACCACACTTAGTAGAAGATAAAGGTAAATCTACTATCTCATCAAACGGAGAAATATCTCACCTTGTGCCTATCAAAAGACAGGTTAAAGTTGAGGAGGAGGAAACATCTGATGGAGAAATTTCCTCAATAAAAAGCCAACCAATTGTAGCTGCACAGCGTAAGCCACTACCGAAGTGGGCACAACAGCTCTTTGATGATCACAATCCACATGTAGATGCACCAGAATCATCATCGGATGGATTACGAAGATCAAAGAGAATAGAGGAGCAAAGAAGAGCCTCAGAACACATTGTTAACATGGCTCTAATGGCAGATATCATGGGTTCGATAAAGGAACCTACCACCATTGAAGAAGCCATTGATGATCCAGATTGGAGAGCGGCAATGCAGTCTGAGTATGATAGTATACTCAAAAATGATACATGGGATCTAGTCGACTTGCCGCCAAAGAAGAAGGTAATAGGTACTAAATGGATTTGGAAAGCTAAGTATAAAGCTGATGGAACATTAGAAAAGTATAAGGCACGATTAGTTGCATAGGGTTTTTCACAGATTGAAGGATTTGATGTTCAAGAAACTTTTGCACCAACAGCACGCATGACAACTATTCGGACGGTACTTGCAGTAGCTGCACAAAAGTCTTGGCCTATTTTCCAGATGGATGTCAAATCTGCATTTTTGAATGGTCACCTCAAGGAGGAGGTATATGTATCTCAACCACCAGGTTTTGAGGTGCCCAATTCAGAAAATAAAGTTTGCAGGTTGAAGAAAGCTTTGTATGGACTTAAGCAAGCTCCACGGGCTTGGTACCAACGAATTGATCATTTTTTCAAAAATATGGGTTTTGAAAGAAGTACTTCTGATGCTAACTTGTATGTAACGAAAAGGGATAGCAAGCTAGTTGTTGTCATTGTATATGTAGATGATTTGATCATTACAGGAGATCATCAGGAACTCATCAATCAAACTCGGATCAGCTTGGGAACTGAGTTTGAAATGACAGACTTAGGTCTACTCCATTTTTGTCTGGGAATTGAAGTATGGCAAAGGAAGGATGGCATTTTCATCTCACAACAAAAATATTCCAAAGAAATTCTCAAGGCATTTGGAATGATGGACTGCAAACCAACTAGCACACCTATGGAGGTAAATCATAAGCTATCTATGGATGATAACATGCCTGATGTAGATGCTAAGAAGTATAGGAAGCTCGTTAGAAGTCTTATTTTTCTGTGCAACACTAGACCAGACATTTGCTATGCTGTTGGAGTGTTAAGCAGGTTTTCCAACAAACCTAAGGAGAGTCACTGGAATGCTGGAATGCGAATTCTAAGGTACATTGCAGGAACCTTGGATTTTGGTATTTTGTATACCACAGGTGATACACTCCAAGGATATTGTGATTCAGATTGGGCTGGAGATTGTGATTCTAGAAAATCAGTTTCTGGATATTGTTTCTCACTTGGTTCAGGAATATTTTCTTGGGTAAGTAGGAAGCAACCAACTCTCGCACTCTCCTCCACTGAAGCAGAGTACAAAGCAGCTTGTTTTGCTTCTTGTGAGGCAGTCTGGTTAAGGAGAATTCTTGCAGATATAGGCTTTCCATCAAATATGCCAATTGTACTCAAGTGTGATAATCAAAGTTGTATGGCTATTGCAAAGAACCCAGTATTTCATGCTCGCACCAAGCACATAGAAGTACAGTACCATTACATTCGTGAGCTAATTGAAGATGAAATTGTGGAGCTAGAATATTGCCCAACAGAGGCAAATTGTGCTGACATATTCACTAAAGCACTTGGAAGAGAGCAGCTCAACAAGCATCTTCAACAGATGGGCATAGGACCGAGACCTACTTGATTTATCATCGGTAAACATTGAGGGGGGGTGTTAGTATATGATCAATGTCTACCCCTCATGATTGTATGCACATTTTGTAAGGCCCCCTTTATGAGGAGAAGCCAAGCATGCATTACCCAATTGATGGGAATCCCAACTTGAATGTTGGATGAAGGTCATATTGGACCATGTAAGATATTATAAGGAAAGGGAGTTATCAGGGCCCCCTGGCTGGGGGGTCCCAGGGGGCCAGCGGGCCGCCTGGTGGGGGTCCGGGGGCAGCGCCCCCGGCGCGACGGTAAAGGGAATATTCCATGGAATATTCCCTGTCGGAGTCAGAAATCATTTATATTTGTTAGGTTAGTTCAACCAGTCTAAGCCGTGTATGGCAATTACGCGGGCGGTGGCCGCCCACGCTCTACCGCCCATGTATAGCCGTCCATGGCAGGCCACCCATGATCCTATATATACATGACTTCTGCACTACCTAAGACATTGAGTTGAGCCAGCATACCTCTACCTTGTATCTCCCTATCTAGAGTTGTCTAGATCACCATTTAAGCTCTACCTTGAGAGCGCACGGGTGGACAACGCCATCATCTTTGTACTTGCTGCTAGTAGAAAATTGTTGAGATTCTCCTATATCTGTTATCTTCTCTGCTATTGCTCCTGTGTTATATTGCGTAACTATTGTCTTACATCTTCCACATAAACAATATCAGGGCTAACCAAAATGTGTTTCGTATGTGGATGATATAGATGATAGCCTTTTGTTTCAAAAGTGTACCCAACAAAAATACATTTCACTGATTTATCGTCCAATTTCTTGCGTTGTTATTTAGGCACTAATGCATATGCCAAACAACCAAAGACACAGAGATGAGCAACAAATTGTTTAGGATCATGGCAAGCCTCATATGGAGTGACAGAATGTAGTGCTTTTGTGGGACACATATTAAGCACATATGTTGCACACATAACAGCTACAAGCTAGAAGCTATGTGGTAAAACGTAACTTTTGACCATACACCTCGGCATATCCATGAGTGATGTGTTTTTTCTTTCATCAAATCCATTCTTCTAAGGTATATATGATATTGTATTCTACTGTTTTATGGCACGTTCATCTAGAAATGAATTAAAATGAAAAGACATATATTCTCACCCTCGATCAGAATGGAGAGTGCCCATTTTCCATGCTGATATATTTTCAGCCGAAACTAGAAACTATTTGAAGCATAGAAACACTTTGGACTTTGATTTTAATGAATACACCCATGCGTGCCTGGAAAAATCATCAATGAAAGTGACGAAGTAAACGTAGTTCCCAAAAGAAGGTGTCTGCATAGGGCCATAGACATCACTATGAACGAGCTCCAATTTTTTAATAGCTCTAATTGAACCATCTCTTGGGATGGAAGAACACTGTAGCTTGCCCAAAATCTACCCTTCACAATACATGTTTACCAAGTGCCTCAATTTCGGGCAAAGTGGACACCATTTCAAATTTTTGTAGGCATAGCAAAGTAGCAAAATTTAGATGACCAAAATGTGCATGCCAAAGCATTGCATCTGAGATAGCTTGAGAATCTTGAACTACACATGCTGAATCATTGGCAGATTTTTCATATTCAATGAGCTTACATAGCCCACAACATAAAATTCCAGAAGCAATAATGATATTTCCATTTGGAAGATCATGAATTGTACATCTATCATCAACAAATTTGACAACCAAGCCAATCTTTGCTAATGCCAAAACTGGAAACAAATGTTTCCTAATCCCTAGTACATACAAAGCATTTGACAATGTAAAGGAACTACCATCACTAGTAGTAAAAATGATCTTACCAAATCCCATTCAAGGATAAGCAAAGTTGTTGGCACATATGATAGTATTCCCATTAGGGGTAGGCTCAAGTGAACTGAAGAAATGGCACTACGAGGTAATATGTTTGGTTGCCCCATTGTCAAAGTACAAAACATTTGAGTCTATTGTTGACATACATTGTTCATGAGAGTATGGGTCATAATTGCAAACTAAAGTAAATGTCCATTCTTCATTGATCACAAGATTAGAAGACTTTGTTTTGGGTGTAGAGGCCTCTACAACAAAAATTCTAGCCTTTGGCTTCTTTGCCTCTTTTGTAGCCAGTTTTGGACAATTCTTTATTACATGATCATTTCCTTTATAGTATTTGCAAAACAATTTTTGCTTTTATATTTTCTTCTAGTCTTTCTCATCCTTCTTTGATTGTGCAGACTTAGCAGATTTTGGCTTCCTAGTAGATGAGCTCCATTCACCTTAACCCTTCTTACTAACTAGGAAAGCTTGATCTACAACACTCTTAATGGACTTGTTCTGCCTAGATTGATCTTCTTGCAACAAAACAAAGACTAACTCCTCAAATGTTAAGGCATTTTGATTTCTTTTCATCATCAATTGAAGAGTACAAGCAAAAATCTTATATGAATCTAGAAGACAGTTCAAAACAGTCTACAGAAATGAACTGGTTGGCAAGACTTCATCAGCAAAAATCAACTCCTCCTTCAAATCTTTAATCTTTCTCAAAAAACTGCCCATGGAATCTCTTTCATTCATGTGCTCACTCTCCAACTATTTTCGGAGGTAAGCAACATGAGACTCATTCCGTGCTTGGTATAAGTGGTAAGTGCATCCCAAGCATCGTTTGTTGTTTTGTAAGAGAAAAATGTGAGGAATAATGGATAGATAAGGCTATCAATGCATGTGCTTGAACATCTCTACCATCCAAAGAAATTGTTCTATAGTAGGTGTAACAAGAACTATAGCACAATAAGAACTTGAAGATCATCATCTTCAATGCCATGTGCATCACCTTCAGTAATTGTATTTGCAAGTATAGTAGGACGTTTTGCAACACCCTGTACAATATTCCACAGTCCTTTCACTACCAGTACATGATGTATCTTATATGCCCATAATGGATAACTAGTACCATCTAGTCTATTCTCAATAGCCAACATCTAGAATACATCATTGCTTTCACCCATGGCCACTACCTAAAATACCTTGATGCAAAAAAAATGAATGTATCTTGAAGATTTCAACAAAACTTTTTACCATTAGTGTCCATGTGAAAGGCCAAATGGCCAGCGGACACTTCTTTGTATATGTTCTTTAATAAAACATATAGTGGTCTAGTCAGCCATAGACTATAAGTTTGACCACATTTGTAACACCCAAGAAGTCTGTGTTCATGCTCCCTATGTACTATGTTTTTCTGTGTATTTTGTAGCCTCTTTGCAAAGTCTACGTGCGGCCCTAGGAGCTCGGTTTTATACTCTGAGGATATCATCATGGAGCTCTCAAGAAGGAGAGTGCACTATGGTGCATAGCCAAAGAAATACTTCACTGGTATCAGAGGAGTTCGACTCAAAATGTTCGCTCGCACACACCCACCCACCTAAGGCTTTCTCCAAGGCTTATTACTAAGGCGGTGACCAAGGCATAGACCTTGGCATACCTTGTCATCCGAGTCATCAAAGTCACCATTGGCTGTGCACGAGGGAGGACCTCAACGATCAAGGAAGATAGAGGTTCCTAGTACTTCCCGAGAGGTCACCCATCTCAGTACAATTCCCCCTCGGAGCTCGCTTAACTGTGGCAATCTCTTGCCACTAAGCTACACTCTTGTTGTGTTTGAAGAAGGGGAAAGGCTAAGGTTAGCATTACCTTGAACATGTTTTGGTCCCTCAAAGCTTCATTCTTTGCTTTCAAAGCCTATTTTTGAAGTATTTTTGGGGTGTCTTTTGGATCCATTTTGGAGTACTTTTGCACATAGTTCTCTTCATATAGGTCCAAGAACATCAAGCAAAGTGTTTTTTGTACTTCTTTGACAATAAATATCAACCTTTGGGGCTATTTTTTCAGCCACACTTGTAAAACTACATGTTTCTCAAAAGGTTTTCAGTTTTGCTAGGAGCAATCGCTGTAAATTTATGCAGGTTTTTTTAGCCTAAAACATCCGAGTTGACAAACACTTGCAGGTGTTGCTGGCTAGTTTTTGGGTTGTGCATTCAGCCTTTTAGTGTCATTTTATTGCATATATTGAGCACATACCTACCATGTACACTTTTGTGGATATCGCTTATGTACGTCCATGTGGTCATTGATATAGCAATTATGTTTTTTGCATAAAGCCTTATACATTTGATAAAGAGGGTCGTGGTGAGGTTTTCTTAACTCGGAGACACCCAGATGTCGGGGTCCCTTCGGTGATGCATTTGGGAGACTTACCCAGCCTCACCAGAGGAGATGTATGATAGTTCTTCATAGGTGTTCAATAAGCCTAATTGGCTTCTATTGGGTAACTGATTATATGCAATGGGGTGAGTGATTCACTATGCAAGTAAACATGTCAGTACTTGCAGTTTTATGATGTTTTGACACCAGTCATATGCTCATTTTTTTAGAGGACACTCTAGCTAAATTTTTCCAAATTTTTGGTTTTCTCAACTATATAGTGGTCAATTTACTCCTTGATACACTTATTCGTTGGTGTTTGGACTCTTCTAGCTCCATTATCATTCTATTCAATTCTCTACCATCATGGGGTCTCAGGCATATATGATGGATCAAGGTCTAGTGCTATTGTTCTGAGGAGGAGCTATAACTTGTAGGGCAAAGACCATTTTGAGATCCGAAAATTTAATGGCACAAACTTTGCTCTATGGAAGAATCACATTAAAGATGTGCTGATTCAAAGGAGGGAACGGAAGCCAGTAAATGGAATTTCAAAGAAGCCTGCTGACATGGATGAAAATGATTGGGATGAGTTAGATGAAATGGCAAGGTCTACCATTCGCTTGCACCTAGCAGATAATGTTTACTTTACAGTATTAGACTGTGAAAGTGCAGAGGAGCTTCGGAAGGAGTTATGCAATACATATGAAAAAGAGACCGCATAAAATAAAGTGTATTTGATGAGAAAATTATATGACCTTTGCATGAAGGACATAGATAGTGTTCATGCTCATCTAAATGAGTTTGATGCTATATTCTTCTAGTTATAGGCTCAAAAAATGGATATGGATAATGAAATGAAAGCAATATTGTTGTTATGCACCTTTTCATCATCATGGGATACATTTTGCAAAGTTATTAGCAATAGTGCACCTGGTGGTAAACTCATCTATGATGACATATGTGGAGCACTCTTGAGTGAGGAGATTCGTAGAAAACCTATGGTTGGCACTCAGAGTTGAGATGCATAAAATGTTCATGATTCTTACTAAGGAAAGAATAAAAAACATGGCAGGAGCAAGAACAAGGAAAAGAATGGTCAAAGAAATGAGGGTAGAAGTAAATCAAGGAAGAGGGATATCGAATGCCATTATTTTCATAAGAAAGGACACATGAAGAAAGGCTCTTATGCATTAAAGAATGCTAAAGGTAAAGGATAGAATATTGATGGGCATGTTAAATAGTTACCTGCACCATCTACTTTGACTGTGAAAATTGAAGAAATTAATGCTATTTCTGATGATGGTGATGTGTTGACACTTGATAGTATGCCAACGAGTCTCTTATGGATGATTCTCTTTCCCACACATGGGTGCTAGATCATGGTACTTCTTTCCATGTGACACCACATAGAGAATGGTTCTCTAATTATGCAGCAAAGTCTCTTGGTATCGTGATGTACCCCATTGATGGTTCAAAATTTACTATGCATGATGTACCCCATGCACCTCTGTTATCATGTAGTTTGATGTCAGTTAGTCAACTTGATGACCTTGGTTACAAGGTGGTCTTCTATGCTCAGTCCTTTCGTATATCAAAGGGAAATATCGTTATTGCAAAAGGAAGCAAAGTTGATTCACTTTATCCTTTATTTGTATCAGAGAAAGAACACTTGTTAGTTGTTACTGAACAGCCTATGGCTTGTATTTGGCATGCTCGTTTGGGCCATATATCTTGTACTGGAATGGAAAATATTCCTCATTCTGGCTACTTACCTATGTTATCTTTCTCTGATTTTTCATTTTGTGAGCATTGTCCATGTGGAAACCAAACTAGAAATGTGCATAGAACGCACATTCACTCTTCAAATCAGCCTTTAGACCTCATTCATACAGATGTGTGTGGTCCTATGCCCACTAGGTCTTTAGGTGGTTCTCTTTACTTTGTCACTTTCATAGACGATGCTACTAGAAAAGTTTGGGTATATCCTATCAAATCGAAGGATGAGGTATTCCCTACTTTCAAAAATTGGCTTTCTTTGAAAAAGGAAGTAAGCTTAAGGCTTTACATTCAGATAATGGGAGTGAGTATACTTCACATAAATTCAGCCTTTTCTGTCAGTCTAGAGGGATTTGTAGAGAGTTTACAGCTCCTTATACCCCATTACAAAATGGTGTAGCTAAAAGGATGAATACAACTATTCAAGATAGAGTAATTTCTATGTTGCATCATGCAAACCTCTCACAAGGCTTTTGGGCAGAAGCAGTATTGACTACAGTTCATGTGATTAACATTTCACCTAGTATTACCAAAGTCTGAAAGTGGCACAAGAGTTATGGACAGGGAAGCCACCATATTATGATCATCTTCAAGTTTTTGGGTGTGAAGCATATGTTTTGATATATTTAGGTAGTGATGTGTGTGAACACTCTAGGACCGTCGGGGCAACTTTTTCCTTCTTTAGGAGGTTTTTTTCCCCCGCCTTGTATATATGGCTATTGCCCTAATGGGCTACTTATCTTTACACATTCTCTAGTAATACATTCAGTATTGTGTGTTGTGCTCCAAGCTTCTTCTTCTTCTTCTTCCTTGTGTTGTTTGTGTGCTTCTGTAGACGTCAAACTCCAACAAGTGGTATCAGAGCAGGTCGCCGCTTCATTTAGGACATCATCAACATTCCTCCAGTTGCAGTCTCAGAATCGCACAAATTTTGGTGAGCATATTCAGGGTGTTTTAGAGATCAAAAAGCTTCACTGTGTGGTGCTGAAATCGCGATTTGAGTACCAGTTTCAGTTTGCCACTTTAATCGTCTCAAAGTCTTCTATAGGTTTAGCAGAATTCGTCTGTGCAGTTCTGTTCAACTTCTTGAGATACAGAAAATTTTTTGCATCAAGCTATTTTAGTCACCTTCCATGGTTAAAAGCAGTGATGGATTATGTACGTTGCTGTTGAGGATAAGTTGGATGGAACCAACTACCCGTTATGGCCTTATATGATGCGACATGTATTGGTTGCAAAAGGACTATGGAATATTGTGCAGGGTGTTGAAAGACGTCCTGTTGCACCTGTGAATATAGGTATCACAAATATAGGTGTTGGAGCTGATGGAGATGGTGTGGAAGATGATGATATTCTGTAGACTCCTGATCATGTTGGGGTTTCTGTTGCACCTACTCTGGTGCAGATTCGTTGGGATGGCAGAGATGCTCATGTACATGCATTGATTAGCTTTGTCTATCAAACGTGTCATTATTCCTCACATTCGCTCTTGTAGAATAGCTAAGGATGCTTGGATACACTTACCACATTGTACAAAGCTAGGGATGAGTCTCGTGTTGCTTACCTCCGAAAACAATTGGAGAGTGAGCACATGAATAAAGGTGATTCTATGGACAGTTTTCTAACAAAGATCAAAGACTTGAAGGAACAGTTGATTTCTACTGATGAAGTTATACCAGATAGCTCACTTGTGCAGAATGTTCTGAATGGTTTTCCTGATTCATATCAAAGTTTTGCTTCTACTCTTCCATTGATGATGGATATGTGTTGTAGATCAAGCTTTCTTGGCTAGTCAAAAGGGCAAAAGAAAATGGAGCTCTTCAACTATTAAGCACAAATCTGCTAATTCTGCACATTCAAAGAAGGAAGATAAAGATGAGAAGAAATCAGAAAAGCAGAACTTGTTTTGCAAGTACTATAAAGGAAATGATCATATCATAAAGAACTGTCCTAAATTGACTGCAAAAGAGGCAAAGAAAAAGAGTCTGGAATGGTTGTTGCAGAGGCCTCTACTACTATTTGTAGTTTTGACCCATCTTCTCATGAGCAGTGCATGATTGCAGTAGACTCAGATGTTTGGTACTTTGATAGTGGGGTGACCAAACATATTACTTCGCAGCACAATTTCTTCTCTTGACTCGAGCCTGCACCTACAGGGAATACTGTCACATGCGCCAACAACTCCTCTTATCTTGTCATAGGAGTTGGTAAGATCATTATGACTACTGCTGATGATAGTTCTTTCAATTTATCAGATGTTATATTTGTGCTAGGGATCAAGAAGAATCTGTTATCAGTTTCTACATTAGCCAAGATTGGCTTGGTTGTGAAATTTGTTGATGACAGATGTACAGTTCATGATCTGTCAAATGGTGATGTTATTATTGCTTCGGGCATTTTATGTCATTGGCTGTAAAAGCTTATAGCCTACAAAAAATCAGTGAATGATTTTGCATGTGTAGTACATGATTCTCAAGCTATGTTAGATGCAAAGCTTTGGCATGCATGCTTTGGTCATCTGAACTTTGCTAGTTTGCTATGCCTGCAGAAATCTGAAATTGTGTCCTCTTTGCCCAAACTTGAGGCACCCAGTAAACATGTATCTAAAGGCTATATTTTGGGCGAAATCCAGTGTTCCTCATTTCCAAAAGATGGTTCACTTCGGGCTACTCAAGAATTGCAGCTTGTTCATAGCGATGTCTCTGGTTCTATGCAGACACCTTCTTTTGGAAATTATCTTTACTTCATGACTTTCATTGATGATTTTTCTAGGCATGCATGGGTATATCCACTCAAAGCAAAGTCCAAAGTGTTTATGTGCTTCAAACAATTTCTAGTTTTGGTTGAAAATATTTGAGAGTGTAAAATGGGCACCCTCCATTTTGGTCGAGGGGGAGAATATATGTCTTCTGATTTTAATGCATTTTTGGCTGAACATGGGATAAAACACCGATGTACAATGCCGTATACACCTCAGTAGAATGCAGTTGCTGAATCAAAGAGCAGGTCACTCATGGAGATGGCGAGGTGTATGGTCAAGAGTGAGGCCTTACCACATAGTTTCTAGCTTGAGGCTGTTATGTGTGCAGCATATGTACTTGACAGGTGTCCCACTAAAGCACTGCAGTCTATCACTCCATATGAGGCTTGGCATGATCACAAGCCATCTGTTGCTCATCTGCATGTTTTTGGTTGTCTGGTATATGCATTAGTGCCTGAACAACATCGTAGAAAATTGATTGATAAAGTAGTGAAATGTATTTTAGTTGGGTACAGTTCTGAAAGTAAAGGCTATCGTTTGTATCATCCATAGGCATTCTGGTTAGCCGTGATCTTGTTTTTGTGGAAGATGTTATTCAGCCATTGATTTCATGTACTAAGGAGACATTCCTTATGTCCAAAGGCATGTATGATACTTTGCTGTCCCTTTTTTACAGGTGGACAGTCTAGTGTTGGTCCTAATGAGGCAACTTCTCAGCCTTTGCAAGTTTCATGTGATGATGCAGATCATTCCATTTCTGATGCAGATTTACATAATGCACTTGTTGATGACAGAGCTGATATTGAGCAGGCAAAAACTATGCCAAAATGGCTGGTGCAGACTTTGTGTGACAGCAAGTTAGATGCATCTCTGTCATATTGTACTCGATCAGGCTCTCATAGAGCCTCTTTTGCATGAGATTGCTATGCTATGGCTGCCTCTAGTCTCTGTGATGAGACTGAACCCGTTTCGTTTGATGAAGCACACCATTCTGAACCTTGCATGGCTCCAATGCAATCTGAATATGATGCGATAATGAAGAATGGTACTTGGTCTTTATGTGACTTGCCTCTTGGCAAGAAGGCCATTGGCACAAAGTGGGTATACAAGCTGAAGAGTAAACCTGATGGAACACTTGACAGGTATAAGGCTAGGCTTGTTGCAAAGGGTTATGTGTAGGAAAGAGGCATTGATTTTGATGAGATCCTTGCACCTACTTGCCAAACGACTACTATTCGTAGCATATGTGCACTTGGAGCTCATCATGGTTGGAATGTACATCAGTTGGATATCAAAATAGCATTTCTGAATGGTGACTTGCATGAAGAAGTGTATGTTTTTTAGCCTCGTGGCTTTGTGCAAAAAGGGCATGAGAACCAGGTGTGTAGGTTAAAGAAGGCATTATATGGTTTAAAGCAAGCACCACGTGCTTGGTATGAAAAGATACATGCCTATCTGATTGCACATGGTTTTGAGAACAGTCCAACTAAAAGCACCTTATATGTTAAGCGTGCTATAGATGTACTTCTGATCATTGTGGTTTATGTTGATGATATGCTGCTCACTGGTCCTCATGAGAGGCATATTACTGATTTTAAGGCTGATTTGCATGCCTCATTTGAGATGTCTGATTTGGGGCATTTGCATCACTATTTGGGCATTCAGTTTATGCACGTTAATGGTGGAATGGCTTTGTGTCAAACGAAATATATTGACATATTATTGTAGCATTTTGGCCTCAAAGACTGTAAACCTACTATCACTCCTATGGAAACAGGTTTACGACAGAGTCTTCATGATGTTGGAGAGGCATTTGATGTTGTTCTCTATCAACAGGCTGTTGGATGCTTGATTTACTTATGCATTACTTGACCAAATATTCAGTTTTTTGTCTCACAAATGAGCAGGTTTATGCATTGCCCAGGAGTCAAGCATTGGTAGGTGGTTAAGCACACCTTTTGCTACTTAAGTGGTACCCGGCTACTTGGTTTCTTTTATCCCAAGGGGGGATCACTACCGCCAGATTTGCATGATTTTTTTTACTCCGATTAGGCTGGTTGCTATGACACTCGTGTGTCCACTATTGGGTTTTGCTTCATGCTTGGTAGCTCATGCATATCTTGGCTGAGCAAGAAGCAGCCTATTGTGGCCACTTCCATTTGTGAGCCTAAGTATAGGGAAGCTTTCACAGCGAGTGTTGAGTGTGTGTGGCTCAGACGCCTTATCGCTGATTTGGGTGTTGGTCGATCTTCTGCCACCACCATCTTCACTGACAATCAGAGCGCATTGGCAGTTGCGAGGAACCCTATGTTCCATGCTCGCATTAAGCACATTGAGGTGCATTATCATTATGTCAAGGAGAGGTTCTCTGCTGGAAGATCAACTTGGCATATGTGCCCATGTAAGAGGACATTGTAGACCTTTTCATGAAGGCTCTGCATAGGGAGAAGTTTGAAGCTTTCCGCAAAGCTTTGTGCTTACTTTCTTTTGTAGAGTGATTTCCACATAGCTTGGCACTTCCTTATACATGAGTGCCAGCTCCTTGTTCACCACATCACTCCCAGGGGGGATTTGTTGATATATTTAGGTACATGCATACAAAAGATCATGTCAAGTGGGAGTGTGCCATGAAGAGTGAGTTGGATTCTATTCACAAGAATGGTACTTGGGATTTAGTACCTTTGCCAAATGATAGAAAAGCTTTACCATGTAAATGGGTATATAAGTTGAAATTCACATTACATAGTGCTTCTCCAAACTATAAACCATGACTTGTTGCAAAGGGTTTTAAGCAACAACATGGTGTTGATTTTGAGGAAATCTTCTCTACAATGGTCAAGATGACTACCCTGTGCATGTTGCTTGGATTCATTGCAATGGAGGACTTAGAGCTAGTCCAAATGGATGTGAAAACTAGTCTCTACACAAAGAGATGTTCAGATGGCAGCTTGATATGCTTCATACTTTATGTCAATGATATGTTGATTGTTGGGAAGTCCTCTTATGACTTGTCAATTCTCAAAAAGAAGTTGAGTCGGATATTTGATATGAAGGGTTTGGGGATGCCAAACATATTCTTGGCATGCACATTACTCGTGATAGGAGTAAAAGATGCATATATGTGTCTCAAAGTGAGTACATATCCAAAGTACTTCACAGGTTCAATATGTAGGGTGGAACTGCATTGAGTACACCTTTATCCACATATGTGAAATTGAGAAAGGATGATTACCCCAAATCAGATGAGGAAAGGGAACTCATGACCAAAAATCCCTATCAGTTTGCTATTGATAGTCTCATGTATGCTATGGTAGCTATGAGACTAGACATTCCATTAGTGGGAGTTGTGATTAGAGATATGTCTAATCCTGGTAGGAAACATTGGGAAGCGATCAAGTTGACTTTTAGATATCTAAGTGGCGCTCAGGACAAGTGTCTATGCTTAGGTAGAGGGAAAGCATCCATTATTGGTTACACAGATTTTGACTATGCTAGTTGTGTAGACAATCATAGGTCTACATCAGGGTACATTCTTCATTTTGTTGGAGGTGCTATCTCTTGGAGATCTCCTCTTCAAGAATGTATAGTTGTTTCCAGCACAGAAGCAGAGTATGTTGCAGCAAGTGAGGCATGTAAGGAAGTATTGTAGCTTTCTCGTTTTGCTTGTGATATGGTTTTACCTCAGCATGTACCTCGTTTGCTCATTGATAGTCAGAGTGCCATTGCTTTGGCTAAGAATCCGGTCTATCATGCAAAGACCAAGCACATTGAGGTGAGGTATCACTTCATTATTAGAGATTGCTTAGCCACTGAGCACATTATTGTTGAGAAGGTTCACACTCGAGATAATGCTATAGATGATTTGACTAAAGCTCTACCACAGGATAGCTTTCGACACTGTTGTCACTTGATGGGGGCTACGTGATTCATGATCTTATACAGTCACTTGTATACTATGTAACATGCCCATCAGGTGGGAGGTATAGTTTGTATACTTACACTCATGTATCCTTTATCATTCTTTATTTTTCTCCCATAGTTACTTTGGCCATATTGGCCTTTAGTAGGAGATTGTTACCATTAACGTCCATGTGAAAGGCTAAATGACCACCGGACACTTCTTTGTATATGTTCTTTAATAAAACATATAGTGGCCTAGTCAGCCATAGACTGTAAGTTCGACCAAATTTGTAACACCCAAGAAGTTTGTGTTCGTGCTCCCTGTGTGATGTGTTTTTCAATGTGTTTTGCAGCCTCTGTGCAAAGTACCATGTGCACCCCTAAGAGCTCGGTTTTATACTCCGAGGATATCATCGTGGAACTCTCAAGAAGGAGAGTGCACTGTGGTGCATCACCAAAGAAATACTTCAAAACTACCCTCTCACGCTCTGCTAAACCTAGAGTAACCTTTGAGGCCCTGCTACTGGTGAATTGAAACTGTATATATGCTTGGCACAAAAGGAAAAAATAGCCTCCACATGTGCTGCTATAGTGTGTTTGGAGGCTAAAATGAGCCCTGATAGCGATTATGACACCACACAATGAAGTTGTTTTGAACTCCTCATCACCTTAAGTATGCTCACCAATTTTTGTGTGATTCTGAGAATGCGACTAAAGGGGTGTCGATGACACCCTAGATGAAGCAACGACCTACTCTGATACCAATTGTTGGTGTTTGAGGTCTCTGAAAGCACACGAATAGCACAAGGAAGAAGAAGAAGCTTGGAGCATAACAAATGAAATTGAATGTATTGCCAAGAGAATGTACAAAAGATAAGTGACCCATTAGGGTTATAGTTGTATATATAAGCCAGGGGAAAAAAACCTCCTAAAAAGGAAAAAAGGTGCCCCGACGGTCCTAGTGAGTTCACACACATCAGTACCAAAATATATCAAGACTTTTGAGAATACGTTAGAAATCGCTTATAGAGACCAATTTAGACATTCTAAGAACAATCCTTTCCATCTACTCCTTTCAAAGCTATTAATTGTTACAAATACTTACTTGCATAATCATTGGGAAATTCAACTAATTCCCCTAATACCTTCATCCACTGGGTATATCTTGTATAAAAAATAATTCAGCACTCGTTACTCATGTTAGGACCCATTTTTGGCATATTCCTAGCCCAAGTTGGAACTCAAAAATCATATAAAGCATATTTACATTGCTCCATCAAAGAAATAGCCTCAAATACATGTCTAGTAGTCTTCGAGTTGTCAGTCCAAATGTATCTCTTTCTAGGATCTTCAATTCTCCTTTCTACCTCAGGTCTATCCTCGAGATTAAAGATTTTTAGGAAACAAACCATTAAGACACAATTTAGTGCAATTTTATCTACCTTAGGTGGTTGCACAAGTATTCACATGAACTCACCATGTAGATGAGTCGAGGAAACATTTGGCTTAGCATAATGCACCCATCTCAAAAATGCATCATGAGTATGTTGGCTAAAATTTTCTAAATAGAATATCTTATGCATTTCTTTTCTAAATCTCCTTACTCCTTGGTAGAATTCTTTGCACTCTTATATAGAATGAACCCAAAAACTTCTAGCTCAAAAAAAGGGTACTAAGATGTCTTCTATGAGCCCGTGAATTTGGACTTGTTCCTCAAAAGCATCTAAATAGTCAATGACATTCATTGCTCTGAATTTCCTTATCTATTTTACGATGAACTACACCACATGTGTAGCCTAATTCTCTATAATATTATTCCTAGAACTCTTGTGCATCTCTTTTTGTTGGTTGGCTCTAGTATGCAGTAAAACCTCAAAAATTAATGAATCTTAATTCTCTCTAACTTGGGATCATAACTGGGAAAATAATTCATTGAGATGGTAGCCATGGAATGAGTTGGGTCACTAACTTTTTGGACTTTACTTATTTTTCTCAACCTATGCTTTGTGTAGGATCTTATGTTTCACCCTAGGTTTTCAAAATAGAGATGATCTTGTTTCTTTGATACTTTTGTTTTGGACTTAGAATCTTATATCAATTTAATATTCAATGGTTGATTATCTTTCCTCAACTTAGGAAATCACCTTAGGAAGCCATGTGATGTAAGGTAGATTTCATGTGATTTCCTAAGGTTGGAGACCATGTGATTAACTTAGGAAGCCATGTGATGGAAGGTACACGTCTCCTTGAGGGTGAGTTTACCCCTCCCTGCCCTATCCATCTCAGCCTCCTCAGCCTCCCTTCCCCCTCCTTTCTACCCTTCCATTGCCCTCCTTTGCTTTAGAACCTCCTCTAAGATGGTGCCCGCCAATGAATTGTGATGTTCACATCATGAACGGGACACACATTTTCAGCAGTCATCGACTTCCTTCTCTTTTCTACATATTATAGAAGGCATTTTGTATGCCATCCTCCAGAGGAGATAATCCGTCCGCTCCCCACACAATCCAAGGCATCACGCAAACAGAAGTCCTCACAAGCTTTGGACAGGTGCAGCTTCTGTATTTTTCTTCTCAGTAGAAGGGTGTTGATAAAGAAGGTTAGCCCTTTTTTATATAAAGGAAGTTCGGCAATAGCCTACTCTCCCGGACTTGAATTAAATTAAGGAACAAAGGTACAATAGAAGGGGACTAGCGCCCACGGGACCCCCCAAATCCCACAAAGCAGGGGAAACTTGTATGAGTTCTAGGTTGCATTACATAGAAGGTTGATCACCCTCTCATCGCCCTCATGCGGGGCCCACTTGGGTTTGAGCTTGTTGTTGATCAAAATGAGGACTTGATGGTGCCTGAAGGGGGGGGATTTCTTACTGTTAACAATCCTTTTGCCAAGGAGGAATAGTGATTTCTCAATCGACCATTCCCTAGGGGTATCGCCGAAGTTGAGAGCACACCTCTCCCGCTAGATTTTCCACAAGACTTCCCCTCTGATGGCGTTCCAGAGTGTCGCGGAGCAGCCGATCGCTTCTCCCAAAAGGACTTGTTTCCAACTAAGCTGTTTTTGAAGTCTGATTTTCTTTCCAACCGTCTGCCAGATTCTGTAGGAGCTGGGGCAGGTAAGGAAGATGTGTGGGACATCTTCAATAGCCCGGTGACAGCGTTTGCACCAAGGAGGGACCCCACAAAGTTTGCTAGCCTTATGGTTGGTCCAAATTCCACGATGCAGAATTTGCCAAAGGAGGACAGACTTCTTAATCTCGATCAGAGGGTGCCAGATACCCATGAATTTCATGTCCCATCGAAGCCGCGTCCAAGACAGGCACCACTTCTTGTTGAGACTGATCTGGTGGTCAGTCGTTTCTTTGATGTTCGGGATTTTGAGTAGGTTATTTCCATTGTGCCATTTGAGACCAAGCGAGTTCGGAGCATCGTGTCCCATGAGAAGGCGAATCTTGTGACGATCCCATGCGAGGCATCTGCTTTGCAAAGTGTTCCATTCTTCGTAGGAGATGTTTTTGCAAGGATCAATATCCTCGAAATTGATCCAGCCGTTGGTGTCATGTTTCCAGAGGTGTTTCCATTTTTTGAATCCTTTGTTCCATAATCTCTTGGCATTTTGAATGTTCCACGACTCCACACTCCGGATGCCATGTATCGGGAACCAGATAGAGTCGTTTTGTCTGATTCTGGCCGCCCACTTCCAGTCCTCACTAATTCTTGTGAAGCTTTTGACTTTATTCCAGCCCTTCCAAAGGGAGCACACGAGATTGGAGCCTTTCGGGAAGACAGGGATCGGGGAGAATAGCAGGGTCATGATGTCGAGATTCTTCCAGTTTGGGAACCCCATGAGAGCCAACTCATTTTTGTTTCTGAAGATCAACTTGGCCCACGAGGCCTCCCTGTTGCACCAAGCCTTAATCATCCATTTGGCAGCCAGTTTGTTAGCCATACACCCAATGTCCAGGATACCAAGCCCCCCGCAGTCTCTGGGGCTAGTGCAGATGTCCCATTTGATTTTAGGCACCCCCCTTCTGTTGTGATCGCCCGTCCAAAGAAAGTTTCTACAGATACTACTCATTTTGGACATGTCTTGCTCGCTCGGTCTCCAGCAAGAAAGGAAATAAATGGTAGAAGAGAGGAGGAACGTGTTGATAACCATCGCCCGACCAGCAAGATTGATTTGCATACCTTTCCAATAGTTAAGCTTGTTTTCGAGCTTGGCCAGCACCCAGTTCCAACGCTGCTCCATAGAGACGCCAAACCCCAATGGAATTCCCAGAAGACGAAAGATTTGGCCCTGCGGAATGATTTGGCAGCCATGATCAGTGAGAAGGCCAGGATGATGTCCCACAATGGCCCTAAAGGCGGTCTTAGAGTGGTTGATTTTGGATCCAGAGGCCTCACAAAAGGTAGCAAGACACCTCCAGAAAGTCTCCAGGCTGGTATTATCATTGTGAACGAACGCGTTCATATCATCGGCAAATAGTCTCATGATGATTTGACTGTGGTCGTGGGGCAGCCGGAGGCCTTTAATATTGCCAGTCTCCACATGATGCGCGACCAGTCTGCTCAGCCCCTCAGTGGCGATGGCAAAAAGAAGGGGGGCCAGAGGGCATCCTTGTCTAATAGATCTTCTAAGATGGATCGCCTTCGAAAGTTTGCCGTTCACGTTAATTTGGGTCGTTGCGTTTCCAAGAAGGGTCCCGATCATCTTGGTGAATTTCTGACTACATCCGAGATCTTGAAGCGACTGCAGAAGATAGTCCCATTCCAGTCTGTCGTAGGCTTTGTCAAAATCGATCTTAAGGAAAACCACATCTTGTTTAGACTCATTTGCAAATTGAATACCTTCCCAAATATCCATAATGGTTTCCAGGATAGACCTGCCTTTGATGAAGCCTTTTTGGTCCTCACAAAGCCAAGATCTCAGGTGGCACGAGAGTCTGTTGGCAATGACTTTGGCGATGATCTTGTATCCTGTTTGGAGCATCGTAATAGGTCGCCAGTTCTCGATTCTGTTCTTTTCCCCCTTCTTGTGTATCAGCTTGATAATTCCATTATTTAGACAAGAAGGAAGAGCACCAAACTTTAGCGCTTCTTGCCAAACCATCCGAAGAGGGGTGGCAACCACCAGCTTGAAGGATTTAAAGAATTCGTTAGTGAGTCCGTCGGGTCCCGGGCTTTTACCGAGGGGGAGGGCATCAATGACCTCAATGATTTCTGATTCAGAGATAGGGGCATGAAGCAGGGGGAGGAGGTTGGGTGGTATTCTCCGAGGGGAAACCCTAGAAATGGCAGCCATGCAGTCCCTTCTATGGTGGGAGAGGGGGTTCGAGGTTCCCAGGAGTCTCGTGAAGTGCCCTTCGATGATGTCAAGGTTATCTTCTTCCGAATTGCATACATTGCCATGTGGGTCTAGTAGTAGAGGGATCGCCTCTCTGTTGTGTTTCCTTTTAAGGATACGGCACATCTCTTTGGTGGGTTTGTCGGCTTTGCCGGCCCACCACTCCTTGAAGAAGATTTGCAAGTTTTTCCTTTGTATTTCTTCCTCAAATCTCAACACTGCTCTGATTTTTCGGAGACCTTTCTGTGCTTGGTGTTTTCCTTTGTTCACTTCCTCCTCGAGCCGCCAGAGTCTGTGGTAAAGAGCTTCCCTGCGAGCCCGCCGCACAGTCTCGAGCATCTTCTTAGTTCTGATCATGATCTTACGAGACCTGTCGACCGCACTTCTCCAACACTTGGCTGGGGCCAAGCCCGAGGCGAACGCCACCGTCCACACATCGGCAATCTCTTGATGGACGGAGGGGAGAGAGAAGGTGGTAGCGTTGGCATGGAACCACGGAGCCTTGCGGATCTTGTTGGAAGGTTGAAAAGTGATAACTATCGGGTAGTGATCAGAGATGGTGAGGTCAGTGCGTTGCGTGATGGTAGGGTGGCCCCACTGATGAGTAAAGCTCTGAGAGATGTAGCATCTATCGAGCCTAGCTTTCCTCAGATCCTCACCCTCTTGGAGATTCGACCAAGAAAAGCCATTCGAGTCTTTGAATTCAACCAGATCCAAGTGGAGCTTGGTCATGTCCCACGTTTCTTTCTCCCGACTGTCGATGACCCTACCCTTGCCCATCCATCTGTCCATAGGGTCCTCCACCATGTTGAAGTCTCCGCATATAAGCACGTTGTGGGGGAGCGAGTCAAATGAAGCCCAAGTGTTCAGTCTCTCCAAATCCCCGTTAGGGGCGTACAGAGAAACCATAGTAACACAAAGGGGAGCACCAAAAGAAACCGCAATCCAACGGTGGCTTACATCTTCAATGGAGTTCTCAAGCTTTTCGATCCAGCGTTGCTTAATCCCGATAACCGCTCCTCCGGACCCCCGCTGGTGCTTCGTTGGGATCCACACATGGGCCGAGGAGACCTGTCTGAGCCGTTTCTGGAGGTCTTCTCCGTCAATTTTAATCTCTTGAATACATATAATGTCTGGGTTTAGGCTAATGTCGCGGAGCCATTGACCAATGATGGTCGCCCTTGAGGGGTCGGTTAGCCCTCTAGCATTTAGCGAGATAACAATCATTTTTGTGTTGATCCCTCTTTGCGGGAGGGAGCCTTGTCCTTTCTTCTCTTGGCTTCATCTTTCTTTTTCGCTGGGATCTGATCCCGACTTAGAAATCGGTTCTTGTGAGGGCTTTTCCATGGTAACTCCATAGGCTGTTTTCCTTTGCGGGATGCTCCTTGTTGGGGAGAATTGGGCCCCGTGCTCGGCACCGTTTCCGGGATCGTCGATCCAATGATGGAACTTTCACTATCCATGTTGTCTTCATTACTAGTGGTGAAACCATCTTCTTTGCTTGTAGTGTAACCCTCCTGGGGGGTTAGCCCTTGATTTATACGTGCATATAATCATTGATTGCCCATGTATGTGGGAATAATATCTCGGTCATGCTCGCAAGAATAGAGAAGTACATCTCCTTTGTATGCATGATTAGTTTCATCCATGCACACAAAGAGTAGTTGTGAGCCATTTCTATTTTCAGTCTTCAAGCTTGTAGAGAAATGTTCGATGTAAGAGACAACCTAAGAGTTCCTCTTGTTTATACACTGAGTAGAGATTCAAGAGCTTTTGAAACTTTTGTCCTCCTCAAAAAAAAAATGGAGAGGAAAAGAAACAAATCACGGAAGAAGATGCATCATTCGAGGGAAGTTTGAGTTCATTAACGAATGAACATAAAAAACTATTCTATTGTTACTTCGTTTACTTATTGATTGCTCCATTACATAAGTAAACGCATTCCGCATCGTGCCCCAAGTATTTGGAGCCTTCTAGAAGCCTTGAAGAAGCCATAGGAAGAATAAGGCCATCATTTTAAGACGATATGGAGTATCATCGATCAACGAAAGAGGTTTGAGTATTCTTCCACCTATTTTCTCTTTTGATTTTTGAGTTGGATTTATAGTGTATGCATTTTGTGCATAAAATGCTCATGAGATAAAGGACATTCTTATGTAAAATTCTATTTTGTGCATTGAAAAAGCATGATTCTTTTGAAAGGTCCCTATTTCAAGAAGAAAGGAACATAGGCATGACTCGGTCTAAAGATTCCATCCTTTAGTATGTATACATAGATTGCATGAATTTGAAAATTGATACACATTCGGCATTCAAGTACAAAAATGCCCAAGAAGGACGTCAACCATGCAAGAGGTGGGATGATTCAAGTCTATACCACCACAATGGAAGTACTTGAGGTGACCAAGGGATGGAAGAAGCTTGATTTCCACATAAATATTTCCTTTGTTTGCAAACGACGTGGCTAAAGAGAGAGAAAAGAACTAGAGAAAAAACACAGGCCGAAGTCGTAGAACACATTAAAGGTATGAAACTGAGACTATATGGCTTAGGTCATCATAGGAATGCCAATTTTGAAGAGCTCCACCTCCTAATTGTTGACACTAACCAAGATGCCCCAAGATATTACATGGAAATATGCTAAACTAGAATGAATACCTCCTTTAGAATAATTGATCAAAGACCATCCATTTTGGTAGAGCTAGGATAGCACACCGCAATCAAGATGATATGGGCCTTGATTGATTCAGGAGTTGCCACTGTTGGAGTTAGACATCTGCGGAAGCACGCGAACAGCACAAGGAAGAAGAAGAATCTTGGAGCACAACACACAATACTGAATGTATTACCACTAGAATATACAAAGATAAGTAGCCCATTAGGGCAATAGGCGTATATACAAGCAGGGGGAAAAAACCTCCTAAAGAGGGAAAAGAGTGCCCCGACCGTCCTAGCGTCTTCACACACATCACTACCGAAATATATCAACAAATCCCACCTAGGAGTGATGCAGTGAACAAGGAGTTGGCACTTATGTATAAGGAAGTGTCAAGCTATGTGGAATCAATCCACAAAAGGAAGTAAGCCGAAAGCTTTGCAAAAAGCTTCAAACTTCTCCCTAGGCAAAGCCTTCATGACAAGGTCTACAATGTTGTCCTGCGTGGGCACATATATATGCCAAGTTGATCTCCCCAGCAGAGAACCTCTCCCTGCCATAATGATAATGCACCTCAATGTGCTTCATGCGAGCATGGAACACAGGGTTCCTGGCAACTGCCAATGCACTCTGACTGTCAGTGAAGATGGTGGTGGTAGAAGACTGACCAACACCCAAATCAGCCATAAGGCATCTGAGCCACACACACTCAACAATCATTGTGAAAGTTGCCCTATACTCAGCCTCACAACTGGAAGTGGCCACAGTAGGCTGCTTCTTGCTCAACCACGATATACATGAGCTACCAAGCATGAAGCAAAAGCCACTAGTGGATACATGAGTGTCATAGAAACCAACCCAATATGAGTCAGAAAAAGCATGCAAATCTAGCGGTAGTGATCCCCCCCTAGTGGATACATGAGTGTCATAGAAACCAACCCAATATGAGTCAGAAAAAGCATGCAAATCTAGCGGTAGTGATCCCCCCTTGGTATAAAACAACCCAACTAGCCAAGTACCACTCAAGTCGCTGAATATCTGGCCGAGTAATGCATAAGTAAATGAGGCATCCAACAACCTATTTATAGAGGACAGCATCAAATGCATCTCCATCATCATGAAGACTCAATCGTAAACTTGTCTCCATAGGAGTGGCAATACGCTTACAGTATTCAAAGACAAAGTGCTGCAGTAATGTGTCAATATATTTTATTTGACACAAAGCCATTCCACCATCAACTTGCATAAACTGGATGCCCAAATAGTGATGCAGATGCCCCGAATCAGACATCTCAAATGAGGCATGCAAATCAACCTTAAAATCAGCAATATGTCTCTCATGAGGACCAGTGACGAGCATGTCATCAACATAAACCACAAAGATCAGAAGTACATCATTACCATGCTTAACATATAAGGTGCTTTCAATTGGAATGTTCTCAAAACCAATGCAATCAAATAGGCATGTATCTTTTCAAACCAAGCACATGGCACTTGCTTTAAACCATATAATGCCTTCTTTAACCTACACACCTAGTTTTCATGCCCTTTCTGCACAAAGCCACAGGGCTAAAAAACATACACTTCTTCATGCAAGTCACCATTCAGAAATGCAGTTTTAATGTCCAACTGATGTACATTCCAATCAAGATGGGCTGCAAGTGCACAAATGCTTTGAACAGTAGTCATACGGCATGTAGGTGCAAAGGTTTCATCAAAATCAATGCCTCTTTCATGTGCATAACCCTTTGCAACAAGCCTAGCCTTATACCTGTCAACTGTTCCATCAGGCTTACGCTTTAGCTTGTAAACCCACTTAGTGTCAATGGCGTTCTTGCTAAGAGGCAAGTCACATAAAGATCAAGTACCGTTCTTCATAATAGCATCATATTCAGATTGCATAGTAGCCATCCAATTTTTTGAATTTTGTGCTTCATCAAATGAAATAGGCTCATTCTCATGATAGAGACTAGATGCAGCCATAGCATAGCAATCTGATGCAAAAAAGGCACTATGAGAGCCTAATCAAGTACGATGTGATAGAGGTGCATCTAATTTTCTATCACGCAAGGTCTGCACCATCTATTTTGGCATATTTTTTGCCCCCTCAATATCAGCTCTCTCATCAACAAGTGCGTCATGTAAATCTGCATCACAAATGGATGATCTACATCATCACATGAAACTTGCAAAGGCTGAGAAGTTGCCTCATTAGGACCAGCAGTAGACTGTCTGTTGATATATTTAGGTAGTGATGTGTGAAAACACAGTAGGACCGTCGAGGCACTTTTTTCCCTCTTTAGGAGGTTTTTTCCCTCGACTTTGTTGATATATTTAGGTAGTGATGTGTGTGAACACTCTAGGACCGCCGGGGCACTTTTTTCCCTCTTTAGGAGGTTTTTTTCCCCCGGCTTGTATATACGCCTATTGCCCTAATGGACTACTTATCTTTGTACATTCTCTAGTAATACATTCAGTCTTGTGTGTTGTGCTCCAAGCTTCTTCCTCTTCCTTGTGCTGTTCGCGTGCTTCCGCAGACGTCTAACTCCAACAATTGGTATCAGAGCAGGTCGTTGATTCTTCTAGGGCGCCGTCGACACTCCTCCGTTTGCAGTCTCAGATTCGCACAAAATTTGGTGAGCATACTCAGGGTGTTTTCGAGATCAAAACAGCTTTGCTGTGTGGTGCCGAAATCGCGATCTGAGCTCGTTTCGGCCTCCGAACGCACTATCGCAGTGCTTGTGCAGGCTATTTTGTCCTTTTGTGCCAAAGGTATATACCAGTTTCTGTTCGCCAGTTTAAGCGTCTCGAAGTCTGCTACAGGTCTAGCAGAACTCATCTGGGCAGTTCTGTTCAACTTTTTGAGATACAGTCAATTTTCTGCATCAAGGTATTTTAGTCACCGGCCATGGCTGAAAGCAGTGATGTATTCCGTATGTTTGCTGTTGAGGATAAGTTGGATGGTACCAACTACCCATTATGGGCTTATATGATGCGACATGTACTGGTTGCAAAAGGATTGTGGAACATTGTGCAGGGTGTTGAAAGACGTCCTGTTACACCTGTAACGACAGGTACTGCAAATACAGGTGTTGGAGCTGATGAAGATGGTGTCGAAGATGATATTCCGCAGATTCCTATTCGTGCTGCTGTTTCTGTTGCACCTACTGCAGAGCAGATTCATTGGGATGGCAGAGATGCCCAGGCACATGCATTGATAGCTTTGTCTGTCAAACGTGCCATTATTCCTCACATTTGCTCTTGCAGAACAGCAAAGGATGCTTGGGATACACTTACCACTTTGTACCAGGCTAGGAATGAGGCTCGTGTTGCTTACCTCCGAAAACAGTTGGAGAGTGAGCACATGAATGAAGGTGATTCGATGGACAGTTTTCTTACAAAGATCAAAGACCTGAAGGAACAATTGATTTCTGCTGATGACGTTATACCAGATAGCTCACTTGTGCAGACCGTTCTGAATGGCCTTCCTGATTCATATCAGAGTTTTGCCTCTACTCTTCGATTGATGATGAAAGGCAATCCGAATGCCTTGTCATTTGAGGAATTAGTCTCTGTTCTGTTGCAGGAAGATCAGTCCAGGCAGAACAGGTCCATTATGCGTGTTGCAGATCAAGCTTTCCTGGCAATTCAGAAGGGCAAAGGAAAATGGAGCTCTTCTACTAGTAAGCAGAAATCTGCAAATGCTGCACAATCGAAGAACCAGGATAAAGATGAGAAGAAATCAGAAAAGCAGAAATTGTTCTGCAAGTACTGTAAAGGAAATGATCATGTTATAAAGAACTGTCCAAAACTGGCTGCTAAAGAGGCAAAGAAGAAAGAGGCTGGAATGGTTGTTGCAGAGGCCTCTACACCAAAAACAGAGTCTGCAAATCTTGTGCAGGAAGAAGAATGGGCGTTTACTACTGTTTGCAGTTTTGACCCATCTTCTCATGATCAGTGCATGTCTGCAGTAGACTCAGATGTTTGGTACTTTGACAGTGGGGCAACCAAACATATTACCTCGCAGCGTAGTTTCTTCTCTTCACTCGAGCCTGCCCCTACAGGGAATACTGTCACATGCGCCAATAACTCCTCTTATCCTATTATGGGAGTTGGTAAGATCATTCTGACTACTGCTGATGGTAGTTCTTTCACTTTGTCAGATGCTTTATTTGTGCCAGGGATCAAAAAGAACCTGTTATCAATTTCTGCATTAGCCAAGATTGGCTTGGTTGTGAAATTCGTTGATGACAGGTGTACAGTCCATGATCTCTCAAATGGCGATGTGATTATTGCTTCTCGCATTTTATGTCGTGGGCTGTATAAGCTCATAGACTATGAAAAATCTGTGAATGATTCGGCATGTGCAGTTCATGATTCTCAGGCTATGTCAGATGCAAAGCTTTGGCATGCACGCTTTGGTCATCTGAATTTTGCTAGTTTGTTACGCCTGCAGAAATCTGAAATGGTGTCCTCTTTGCCCAAACTTGAGGCACTTGGAAAACATGTTTGTGAAGGCTGTATTTTGGGCAAAATGCAGCATTCTTCCTTTCCAAAAGATGGTTCAGTTCGGGCTATGCAGAAATTGCAGCTTGTACATAGTGATGTCTGTGGTCCTATGCAGACACCCTCTTTTGGAAATTACCTTTACTTCGTGACTTTCATTGATGATTTTTCCAGGCATGCATGGGTATATCCACTCAAAGCAAAGCCCGAAGTGTTCATGTGCTTCAAACAGTTTTTGGTTTTGGCTGAAAATCTGTCAGCATGTAAAATGGGCACCCTCCGTTCTGATCGAGGGGGGGAATATATGTCTTCAGATTTTAATGCATTTCTGGCTAAACGTGGGATAAAACACCAGTGTACAGTGCCGTATACACCTCAACAGAATGGAGTTGCTGAACGAAAGAACAGGTCACTCATGGAGATGGCGAGGTGCATGGTCAAAAGTCAGGCTTTACCACATAGTTTCTGGCTTGAGGCTGTCATGTGTGCAGCATATGTACTGAACAGGTGTCCCACGAAAGCGTTGCAGTCTATCACTCCATATGAGGCTTGGCATGACCGCAAGCCATCTGTTGCTCATCTGCGTGTTTTTGGTTGTTTAGCATATGCATTAGTGCCTGAACAACATCGCAGAAAATTGGATGATAAGGCAGTAAAATGTAAAGGCTATCGTCTGTATCATCCAATTTACTTTCAGAAAATTAGTTCTGAAAGTAAAGGCTATCGTCTGTATCATCCACAGACTAAACGCATTCTGGTTAGCCGTGATGTTGTCTTTGTGGAAGATGCTATTCAGCCATTGCTTTCATGTACTAAGGAGACATCTGTTAGCTCCAAAGACATGTATGATACTTTGATGCCTCTTTTTACAGGTGGACAGGCTAGCGCTGGTCCTAATGAGGCAACTTCTCAGCCTTTGCAGGTTTCATATGATGATGCAGATCATGCCATTTCTGATGCAGATTTACATGATGCACTTGTTGATGAGAGAGCTGATATTGAACAGGCAAAAACTATGCCAAAATGGCTGGTGCAGACTTTGCGTGACAGCAAATTAGATGCACCTTTGTCATATCGTACTCGTTCAGGCTCTCATAGTACCTCCTTTGCATCAGATTGCTATGCTATGGCTGCATCTAGTCTCTGTGATGAGAATGAGCCTGTTTCTTTTGATAACGCACAAAATTCAGAAAATTGGATGGCTGCTATGCAATCTGAATATGATGCTATAATGAAGAATGGTACATGGTCTTTATGTGACTTGCCTCCTGGCAAGAAGGCCATTGGCACTAAGTGGGTATACAAGCTGAAGCGTAAACCTGATGGTACAGTTGACAGGTATAAGGCTAGGCTTGTTGCAAAGGGTTATGCGCAGGAAAGAGGCATTGATTTTGATGAGACCTTTGCACCTACATGCCGTATGACTACTGTTCGGAGCATTTGTGCACTTGCAGCCCATCATGGTTGGAATGTACATCAGTTGGACATTAACACAGCATTTCTGAATGGTGACTTGCATGAAGAAGTGTATGTTTTTCAGCCCCGTGGCTTTGTGCAGAAAGGGCATGAAAACCAGGTGTGCAGGTTAAAGAAGGCGTTATATGGTTTAAAGCAAGCACCACGTGCTTGGTATGAGAAAATACATGCCTATCTGATTGCACATGGTTTTGAGAACAGTCCAACTGAAAGCACCTTATATGTTAAGCGTGCTAATGATGTGCTTTTAATCATTGTTGTCTATGTAGACGACATGCTGCTCACTGGTCCTCTTGAGAAGCATATTGCTGATTTCAAGGCTGATTTGCATGCCTCATTTGAGATGTCTGATTTGGGGCATTTGCATCACTATTTGGGCATTCAGTTTATGCAAGTTGATGGTGGAATGGCTTTGTGTCAAACGAAATATATTGACACATTATTGCAGCGTTTTGGCCTTGAAGACTGTAAGCCTATTGCCACTCCTATGGAGACAGGTTTACGATTGAGTCTTCATGATGCTGGAGATGCATTTGATGCTGTTCTCTATCAGCAGGCTGTTGGATGCTTGATTTACTTATGCATTACTCGGCCAGATATTCAGTTTGCTGTCTCACAGATGAGCAGGTTTATGCATTGCCTAGGAGTCACGCATTGGAAAGCGGTTAAGCGCATCTTTCGCTACTTGAGTGGTACTCGGCTACTTGGGTTGTTTTATCCCAAGGGGGGATCACTACCGCCAGATTTGCATGCTTTTTCTGACTTAGATTGGGCTGGTTGCTATGACACTCGTGTGTCCACCAGTGGTTTTTGCTTCATGCTTGGTAGCTCATGTATATCTTGGTTGAGCAAGAAGCAGCCTACTGTGGCCACTTCCAGTTGTGAGGCTGAGTATAGGGCAGCTTTCACAGCGACTGTTGAGTGTGTGTGGCTCAGACGCCTTATGGCTGATTTGGGTGTTGGCCAGTCTTCTGCCACCACCATCTTCACTGACAGTCAGAGCGCATTGGCAGTTGCGAGGAACCCTGTGTTCCATGCTCGCACTAAGCACATTGAGGTGCATTATCACTATGTCAGGGAGAGGTTCTCTGCTGGGGAGATCAGCTTGGCATATGTGCCCACGCAGGAGAACATTGCAGACCTTTTCACGAAGGCTCTGCCTAGGGAGAAGTTTGAAGCTTTCCGCAAAGCTTTGGGCTTACTTCCTTTTGTGGAGTGATTTCCACATAGCTCGGCACTTCCTTATACATGAGTGCCAGCTCCTTGTTCACCGCATCACTCCCAGGGGGGATTTGTTGATATATTTAGGTAGTGATGTGTGTGAACACTCTAGGACCGCCGGGGCACTTTTTTCCCTCTTTAGGAGGTTTTTTTCCCCCGGCTTGTATATACGCCTATTGCCCTAATGGGCTACTTATCTTTGTACATTCTCTAGTAATACATTCAGTCTTGTGTGTTGTGCTCCAAGCTTCTTCCTCTTCCTTGTGCTGTTCGCGTGCTTCCGCAGACGTCTAACTCCAACAGGCTTGTATATACGCCTATTGCCCTAATGGGCTACTTATCTTTGTACATTCTCTAGTAATACATTTAGTATTTTGTTTTGTGCTCCATGTTACAGTTATGTGTTCCTCGAGTAGCTTTGATGTGAACATTTTCCCTATACATGGGCACTTTTTACTTTAGTGCTGGCTAGAGGTTTTTTCCCCATCTTACCACATACTTGATACTCTCATATGTGGTGGTACTTTGTACTTAGGGATATCATTCAACTCTTACTTCAATTCAGTACATTGATCAATAGAGAGAGCTATTCCAGCCATCGTCTTCTTCGTGTGTCTTGCTGCATTTGTGCTCCTTGTGTGTGCTTCTTGTGTGTCTCTCGCACTTCTACACACACCCAATAGTGGTATCAGAGCAGGTTCAGCTTCTTCTCAAGTTTTGGTTTTTCGCGTCGCGACGCAATGTGCACTTTAATAGTGCAAATCGACTTCGAAGCATAGAACTGTGAATTTCAACAGCCCGAAAACATTTCCATCAGGTGCGTTGGGGTTTTACTCCCATTTCAAAGCCATTCGTGCAATCAGAATCGCCATCAGAGTGACGGTTTGTGAGCTGAAATTTCAGCACTCATTTCAGTTTTCGTCGAAGTGAAGATTTTGTCACATTCTTGTTCCTTAGTGAAATGGAAGGCAGCAATGACTTGTTTGGCATGCTTCAAGTTGAAGATAAGCTTGATGGGACCAACTATCCGATGTGGTCTTATATGATGAAGCATGTTCTTGTTGCAAAACAACTTTGGAATATAGTGGCAGATGTAGATCGAAGACTGGCAGGTGCTTCTACTTCACAGTCTACTGTCACAGATGGAGCTTCTTCTTCGAGTACAGTGGTTTCTCCTTCTCCACCTACACAGGAACAGCTTAGATGGGATGGAAAAGATGCTCAAGCTCATGCTTTGATTGCGCTTTCAGTGAAGCGTCATATAGTTCCACACATTCGGTCATGTTCTACATCGAGACAGGCATGGGACACTCTTGCTTCTTTGTATGCCATGCGTAATGAAGCACGTGTTGCATACTTGAGGAAGCAACTTGAGGATGTATGTATGGCTGAAAATGAGTCAGTGGATGTGTATGTGACACGCATCAAGGACTTGAAAGAGCAATTGGCAAACATAGATGAGATCATTCCGGATGCATCACTCATTTCTACATTGTTGAAAGGATTACTGGAATCTTTTCAAAGCTTTGCTACTACACTTCGTTTGGTTGCAAAAGGAAATCCTAATATGTATGCATTTGATGAGGTTGTGTCTCTTCTTTTGCAAGAAGAGCAATCTAGAGTGAATAGGAGTGGTTTGATTGAGGGAATGCAAGCACTTGCTATCTCACAAAAGGGGAAAAGCAAGTATGTTTCAGCTTTGGGTTCATCAAAACCAAAGCCTCAAGCTTCCTCTTCCACTCATTCCTCTAATGATGGTGATTTGCAAAAGAAGAAGAGATGCAAATATTGCCGGAAGGCTGGTCATACTATTGATGAGTGTAGAAAGCTTGCTAAACGCAACGAAAAGAAGAAGAATCCGGCATGTCTGTTGCTGAAAATTCAGCAAATGCAAAGAATGATGAAGCTAACATGGCTCAAGATTTTTGGGCATGTGTTGTTACATGTCATTACGATGCTTCTTTACATTGTAAATGTATGGTTGTGAGTGAGGCTGATTCGGATTGGTTCTTTGATAGTGGTGCTTCAAAGCACATAACATCATGCAAAAGATTTTTTGCCTCTTTGAAAGATGCACCTAAAGGAGGACATGTGGTGTGTGCAAACAATGCCTCTTATCCTATCATTGGAGTAGGAGAAATTGAGCTTATGCCTGCAAATGGAGGTGTGATTCTCTTGAAAAATGCATTGTATGTGCCCGGTATCAAGAAGAACTTAATTTCAGCTCCATTGATTGCCAAAGCTGGACTTCATGTACACCTTGTTGATGATAAGTGTATGGTTCATGATTTCAGCAATGGCGATGTTATCGTGATGTCCGGTACATTATGCAATGGTTTGTATCGCATGGATACATACAAGAGGGCTGCCTCGAATGCCTTAGTTGCTCATACTTCTTCCATGGCTGAAATGGAGCTTTGGCATGCTCGTTTTGGTCATTTAAACTTCAATAGTTTGCTCTACTTGCAAAAGAAGGACATGGTTATTGGCTTGCCTACACTTGATTCCATTGAAAAGCATGCATGTGAAGGTTGCATTCTTGGAAAAATGCATCGTGCTTCTTTTCCAAAAGATAGTCATACACACACTACAAGGAAATTGCAACTTGTTCATAGTGATGTATGTGGTCCGGTCAAGACTCCATCTTTTGGGAAACATGTATATTTTGTTACCTTCATTGATGATGCTACTCGCCATACATGGGTGTATCCTATGAAAGAAAAGAATGAGGTATTTTCTTGCTTCAAAGCATTTTTAGCTATGGCTAAAAATTTTTCTTCACAAAAGCTTTTGACTCTACGCACGGATCGTGGTGGTGATACATGTCACATGAGTTTATTGCTTTTCTTCGTGAAAGAGGTATTTCACACCAATGTACAGTGCCATATACACCTCAACAAAATGGTGTTGCCGAGCGTAAAAATAGAACTCTACTTGACATGGCACGATGTATGGTTAAAGGAAAGCATCTTCCTCATAAGTTTTGGATGGAAGCGGTCATGTGTGCAAATTATGTGTTGAATCACTTCCCTACAAAACCATTGAGAGTCATCACTCCTTATGAGGCTTGGAATGGTCATAAGCCTATGGTTAGTCATATGCGTGTGTTTGGTTGTTTGGCATATGCTCTTGTGCCATCACAACAACGCCACAAACTTGATGACAAGGCAAAGAAATGTATATTTGTTGGTTATAGTGCTGAAAGTAAGGGATATCGGTTGTACCATCCATTGATGAACACAATTATTGTGAGTCGAGATGTGGTATTTGCTGAAAATTCAGTTTTCCCTCTACTTGAATGCAAAAAACTGCCAACAATTAGCTCACAAGATGTGTTCGATACACTCATGCCTTTGTTCCAAAATGGTGCGCTTGACTATGGCCATGTAGAGCAGCCAACTGAGGTTCAAAGGGCTGAAAATGCAGAGAATTTCCACCCAAACATGGCTAAAAAAATTCAGCCAAAAATTGTCAAAACTGTTGGAAATTTCCAGACACATATGGTTGAACATTTGCGTCAAAATATGGCTGAAACTGAGCATGAAATTCAGCCCACGCATGATGTACATATTGAAGATGTTTTACATAATGAACGCATGTCTATCAACAGTGCACAATCTATGCCAAAGTGGTTGAAACAAACTTTGCAGGATAGCAAATTGAGTGCACCTTTACTTGGTAGAACAAGATCAAGCTCTCACCATGCATCAAGTAATTTTGTGGATTATTCTCTTATTGCTACAACATGTAATGAAGAGCCACTTTCTTTTGAAGATGCATGTGACGATCCACAATGGATGAGTGCTATGCAATCAGAAATGAATTCCATACATAGGAATGGTACTTGGGAGTTATGTGAATTGCCAAAAGGAAAGAATGCCATTGGTACAAAGTGGGTTTACAAGATTAAGAGAAAATCTGATGGTAGCATTGATCGCTACAAAGCTAGATTGGTTGCCAAAGGATATGCACAACAATATGGCATTGACTATGAGGAAACTTTTGCACCTACTTCACGCATGACTACCATTCGCACCGTGGTTGCATTGGCTACCCATCGAGGTTGGAAAGTGCATCAATTGGACATAAAAACAGCCTTCTTGACTGGAGATTTGCAAGAAGAGGTCTATGTGAAGCAACCTCTTGGATTTGCTATGAAAGGGAGAGAGCATATGGTTTGACGCTTGCATAAAGCCTTGTATGGTCTCAACCAAGGTCCACGTGCATGGTATGACAAAATACATAAGCACTTGATTGCTCTTGGCTTCACATGTAGTCCGATTGAAAGCACACTCTATGTATGCAAAAATGGGGCTGATCTTATGGTGCTTGTTCTTTATGTCGATGACATACTCTTGACTGGGTCATGTGATGCAAAACTTGAGATTCTTATGGCTGATTTGTAGCATAATTTTGATGTCACTTATCTTGGTCTTTTGAGCTACTATCTTGGCATCCAGTTTCTATCCGTTGAGGGAGGAATTGTTATGCATCAAGCGAAGTCTGTTGAGAAACTACTTCAACGTTTTGACTTTGAGAATTGTAAGCCAGTTTCCACACCAGTTGAGACAGGATTCAGGTTCTCAGTTGAGGATTCCAGTGATGCATTTGACACTTCTCTTTATCAGCAAGCTGTGGGATGTCTTATATATGCATGCAACACAAGGCTGGATATACAGTATGCAGTTTCCCAATTGAGTCAATTCATGCATAGCCCTGGCACTAAGCATTGGCAAGTGGTGAAACGTGTGTTTAGATATCTTCGAAGCACTTTGAGCTTAGGTCTCTTTTATGGCAGAGATGTTCAGCCATGCTTGCATGCTTTTACAGATAGTGATTGGGCTGGTTGTTATGATACTCGCGTGTCCACTAGTGGTAATTGCTTTTTCCTTGGAGACTCATGCACATCTTGGTTGAGTAAGAAGCAACCTACAGTGGCGACATCGAGTTGTGAAGCTGAGTACATGGCAGTTTTCACAGCGACAGTGGAGTGTATATGGTTGAGATGCCTATTGATGGATCTTTGCATGGAGATGGATGCTGCTACGCATATTCTCACAGATAGTCAGAGTGCTTTGGTTGTTGCACGAAACCCAGTGTTTCATGCACGGACCAAACATATTGAGGTGCATTATCACTATGTGAGAGAGCGCCTTCATGCAGGAGATATTGATTTGGTATATGTGCCTACACAAGATAATGTGGCAGACATATTCACCAAAGCTCTTCCACGGGAAAAGTTTGAAGCTTTTTGCAAAGCTTTAGGCTTGTTACCTTGTGGGGGCTGATCTGTCTCTCCCTGTATGTGTTCACATCATTCGCTCCAGGGGGGTTTGTTACACTTATGTGTTCCTCAAGTAGCTTTGATGTGAACTTTTTCCCTATACATGGGCACTTTTTACTCTAGTGCTGGCTAGAGGTTTTTTCCCCATGTTACCACATACTTGATACTCTCATATGTGGTGGTACTTTGTACTTAGGGATATCATTCAGCTCTTACTTCAGTTCAGTACATCGATCAATAGAGAGAGCTATTCCAGCCATCATCTTCTCCGTGTGTCTTGCTTCGTTTGTGCTCCTTGTGTGTGCTTCTTGTGTGTCTCTCGCACTTCTACACACACCCAATAGCTATTCCAGCCATCGTCTTCTCCGTGTGTCTTGCTGCATTTGTGCTCCTTGTGTGTGCTTTTTGTGTGTCTCTCGCACTTCTACACACACCCAACCCTCTAAGCTTCTTCTTCTTCTTTCTTGTGTCGTTCGCGTGCTTCCGTAGGCGACTAACTCCAACAATTGGTATGAGAGCAGGTTGCCGCTTCATCTAGGGCATCATCGACACTCCTCTAGTTGCAGTCTTAGAATTGCATGAATTTTGGTGACCATTATCAACATCTTTTCGAGATCAAAATGGCTTCACTCTGTGGTGCCAAAATCACAATCTGAGCTCGTTTCGGCCTTCGAATGCACTATCACAGCGCTTGTGCAGGCTATTTTGTCTTTTTGTGCCAAAGGTATATACTAGTTTGGTTTGCCAATATAAGCCTCTCGAAGTCTGCTACAGGTTTAGCAAAATCCATCTTGGCAGTTCTGTTCAACTTTTTGAGATATAATCAATTTTCTGCATCAAGGTATTTTAGTCACTAACCATGGCTGAAAGCAATGATGTATTTCGTATGTTGGTTATTGAGGATAAGTTGGATGGTACCAACTACCCATTGTGGGCTTATATGAAGCGACATGTATTGGTTGCAAAAGGATTGTGGAACATTGTGCAAGGTGTTGAAAAATGTCCTATCACACCTATAACTCTTACAACTGCAGGTACTGAAGCTGATGCAAAAGGTGTCAAAGATGATGATATTATGCATATTCATGTTTGTGTTGTGGTTTTTGTTGCACCTACTGCAGAGAAAATTTGTTGGGATGGCAGAGATGGCCAGGCACATGCATTGATAGCTTTTTCTGTCAAACGTGCCATTATTCCTCACATTCGCTCTTGCAAAATAGCTAAGGATGCTTGGGATACACTTACCACATTGTACCAAGCTAGGAATGAGGCTCTTGTTGCTTACCTCCAAGAACAGTTGGAGAGTGAGCACATGAATGAAGGTGATTCTATGGACAGTTTTCTAACAAAGATAAAAAACTTGAAGGAATAGTTGATTTCTGTTGATGAGGTTATACCAGATAGCTCACTTATACAGACCGTTTTGAATGGTCTTCCTGATTCATACCAAAGTTTCCCTTCTACTCTTCGGTTGATGATGAAAGGCAATCCAAATGCCTTGTCATTTGAGGAGTTAGTCTCTATTGTGTTGCAAGAAGATCAGCCTAGGTAGAACAGATCCATTATGTGTGTTGCAGATCAAGCTTTCCTGGCTAGTCAGAAGGGCAAAGGAAAATGGAGCTCTTTAATTAGTAAGGAGAAATCTGCTAATTCTACACAAGGGAAGACAAGGATGAAAAGAAATTAGAAAAGCTGAAATTGTTTTGCAAGTACTATAAAGGAAATGATCATATCATAAAGAACTGTCCAAAACAAGCTACTAAAGAGGCAAAGAAGAACGAGGCTGGAATGGTTGTTATAGAGGCCTCTACACCAAAAACAGATTCTACTAATCTCGTGGAGGAAGAGGAATGGGTGTTTACTACTGTTTGCAGTTTTGACCCATCTTCTCATGAGCAGTGCATGTCTACACTAGACTCAGATGTTTGGTACTTTGATAGTGGGGCGACCAAACATATTACCTTGCAGCGTAGTTTTTCCTCTTCACTCAAGCCTGCCCCTATAGGGAATATTGTTACATGTGCCAACAACTCCTCTTACCCTATTATGGGAGTTGCTAAGATCATTTTGACTACTACTGATGGTAGTTCTTTCACTTTGTCAGATGCTTTGTTTGTGCCAAGGATCAAGAAAAATTTGTTATCGTTTCTGCATTAGCCAAGATTGGCATGGTTATGAAATTTGTTGATGATAGATGTGCAGTTCATGATCTATCAAATGGCGACATGATTATTGCTTCTGGCATTTTATGTCGTGGGATGTATAAGCTGATTAGAGAGCAAATATTCAGGAGGCTAAAACTATGCCAAAATGGCTGGTGTAGACTTTGCATGACAAAATCTAGATGCATCTCTATCATATCATACTCATTCAAGCTCTCATAGTGATTCCTCTGCTCACATTTCTATGCTATGGCTACCTCCAGTCTTTGTGATGAGAATGCGGCTGTTTCATTTGATGAAGCACAAAATTCAAAAAATTGGATGGTTGCTATCCAATTTGAATATGATGCTATAATGAAGAATGGTACCTGGTCTTTATGTGACTTGCTTCCTAGAAAGAAGGCCTTTGGCACTAAGAGGGTATACAAGCTGAAGTGTAAGCCTCATGGAACAATTGACAAGTATAAGGCTAGGCTTATTGCAAAGAGTTATACTTAGGAAAGACGCATTGATTTTGATGAGTGACTAATGTTTATAGCATCTGTGCACTTACAACTCATCATGGTTGGAATGTACATCAGTTGGACATTAAAACTACATTTTTGAATGGTGATTTGCATGAAGAAGTGTATGTTTTTCACCCTTGTGGCTTCATGCAAAAAGGGCATGAAAACCAAGTGTGTAGGTTGAAAAATGCATTATATGGTTTGAAGCAAGCACCACGTACTTGGAATGAAAATATAGATGCCTACCTGATTACACATGGTTTGTAGAACAGTCCAACAAAGAGCCTCTTATATGTTAAGTGTGCTAATGATGTGCTTATGATCATTGTTTTGTATGTTGATGATATGCTGCTCACTAGTCCTCATGAGAAGCATATTTCTGATTTTAAGGCTAATTTGCATGCCTCATTTGAGATGTCAGATTTGGGACTTTAGTCCACTCTTTTGGCCTTGAACACTACAAACCTATTGCCACTCCTATGGAGACACATTATTGCAGAGTTTTGGCCGTAAAGACTGCAAACCTATAGCCACTTCTAGGGAGAAAGGTTTATGATTGATTCTTCATGATGCTGGAGATGCATTTGATGTTATTCTCTACCAGTAGGTTGTTGGATGCTTGATTTACTTATGCATTACTCGACCGGATATTGAGTTGGATGTTTTTCTCACAAATGAGAAAGTTTATGCATTGCCTAAGTTTCAGGCATTGGTACGTAGTTAAGCGCATCTTTCATTACTTGAGTGGTACCCGACTACTTGGATTATTTTATCCAAGGGGGATCACTACTTCCAGATCTACATGCTTTCTATGACTCTAACTGGGCTCGTCGCTATGACACTCGTGTGTCCACTAGTGGCTTTTGCTTCATGCTTGGTAGCTCATGTATATCTTGGTTGAGCAAGAAGCAGCCTACTATGGCCACTTCTAGTTGTGAGGCTGAGTATAGGGCAATTTCCACATCCACTCTTGAGTGTATGGCTTAGATGCCTTATTGCTGATTTGGTTGTTGGTCAGCTTTCTGCCACCACCACCTTCACTCACAGTCAGAGCGCATTCGCAGTTGAGAGGAACCCTATGCTCCATGCTCGCACTAAGGACATTGAGGTGCACTATCATTATGTGAGGGAGAGGTTCTCTATTGGAGAGATCAGTTTGGTCGGTGTGCCCACATAGGAGAACATTGCAGATCTTTTAACAAAGGCTCTACCTAAGGAGAAGTTTGAAGCTTTTCGCAAAGCCTAGGGCCTACTTCCTTTTGTGGATTGATTCCACATAGCTTGGAACTTCCTTATACATGAGTGCTAGCTCCTTGTTCACGGCATCACTCCTAGGGGGGATTTGTTGATATATTTAGGTAGTGATGTGTGTGAACACACTGTTGGACTTAGATGTCTGTGGAAGCACGTGAAGAACACAAGGAAGAAGGAGAAGCTTGGAGCACAACACACAATATTGAATGTATTACCACTAGAATATACAAAGATGAGTAACCCATTACGGCTATAGGTGTACATACAAGCTGGGGGGAAAAAACCTTACAAAGAGGGAAAAAAGTGTCCGGGCGGTCCTGGTGTTTTCACACACATCACTATCAAAATATATCAACAATTCTCCCCTAGGAGTGATGCGGTGAACAAGGAGCTAGTACTCATGTATAAGGAAGTGCCTATTAGGGTTGAGATGTGGTGTTGGAGGGGTAGAGGATGCATGTGAATGCCTCAAAAGTGGAGGTGTAGGTCAAAAATGGAGGCGCATCTGTTTAGAAGATAGATAGATAGATAGATAGATAGATAGATAGATAGATAGATAGATAGATAGATAGATAGATAGATAGATAGATAGATAGATAGATAGATAGATAGATAGATAGATAGATAGATAGATAGAGAGAGGATCGATCAGGTTTTGGGAGGCTTCTTTAAAAGTGAGAGAGCCAAAAGTGTTATTAAGTTATGTTATATAGAACCCTTTTTAGGGTTGGCCAAGTTCACATTGAACTTGGGCCACAAAATAAAGAATAAATGACTTAGCCTTTATAAATATTCACATGTATACACTATAAAGGGGTCATTTAGGGCTTTACCCCAACAACCTCCCACTTAAAGGCATAAATGATGTCTTTAAGCTAAGTGAATCCCAGCATCTATATGCATAACTGATGTTGTTCTTTGGGTAAGCACTTAGTGAGAACATCTGTAGGGTTTTGTGATGTATGGACCTTAACTAATGTGATAAGGCCATCCTCAAGCACCTCTCAAATGAAGTGATATCGCACATCAATATGTTTTGTGCGTGCATGAAACATGGCAATTTTTGCCAAATATATGGCACTTTGGCTATCGCAACCAAGTATAGGTGCTTTGTCAGGCAAACCAAACTCACTACAAAGACGTGCTAATCATATTGCTTCCTTGGAAGCCTCAGTGGCTGAAATATATTTAGCCTCAGTAGTAGACAAAGCAATCTTTTGCAATCTGCTGCACCATGATACAACACCACGTGCAAAGGTGAAAACATAGCCACTTATGGATTTCCATGTATCCACATCACCTGATGTCAGAATCATAGAATTCCTTCAGCTCTACTGGGCCCTTTCCATAACTTAGGCATTTGTTTTTCGTTCCTTTCAAATATCTCAAGATAGATTTGAGTGCCTCCCAATGAGCTCTACCAGGATTAGCCATGAACCTGCTAACAACTCCCACTGCATGAGAAATCTCTGGGCAAGTGGCAACCATAGCATACATAAGTGAACCACAAGCTGATGCATATGGAACACTTTTCATGTAATTGGCTGCATCATCATCTTTGGGACAATCATCCTTGGAGAGCTTAACATGTGGCTGCAATGGCACTCCAAGAGGCTTAGCATCAACCACATTAAACCTATCTAGCACTTTTTCAATGTACCTTTCTTGGGATACATGCAAAGTATGGAGCTGCCTATCCTTTTTTATACGCATACCAAAAATATGCTCAGCTTCCCAAATGTCTTTCATTGAGAATGCAGAGTTCAACTACTGTTTTAGAGCATTCAGTCTGCTCCTTTTCTTCCCTGCCAGTAGCATATCATCTACATACAATACAAGAATGATTGGGCTGCCATCTTCATCCTTTTTGGTGTACAAATAGTGATATGCATGGCTTCTTTTAAACCCATGTTTGAGCATAAATGCATTAAACTTCTTATATCATTGTATGGGAGCCTGTTTCAGCCCATATAAGCTCCTTTTAAGTTTGCACACCCGATGCTCTTTTCCAAGAATGGCATATCCTTCTGGTTGTTTCATGTACAACTCTTCATCTAGATCACCATGCAAAAAGGTTGTCTTAACATCCATTTGGAATAATTCCAAATCCAAGGCAGCTATGAGAGCAAACAACACATGTAATGTGGTCATTTTAACCACTGGAGAGAACACTTCTTGGAAATCAATGCCCTCTTTTGGGCATATCCCTTAGCAACCAGCCTTGCCTTGTACTTGGGTTTTCCATCAACAGTTTTGATTTTGTACACCCACTTGTTAGGAATGGGCTTCCTTCCTTTGCGTAACTCAACCAAATCCCAAGTATCATTTGCATGCAAGGCCTTTATCTCTTCCTGCATGGCTAACTCCCACACATAGCTTTGCCTCTTTATAAGCAAGAGGCTCAGCCTCCTCTGATAACATAATATAATGTATAGAGGAATCATATCTATTCACTGGCCTCCTAGGACGTGTAGATCTTCTTACCCAATGATCCACATTACCACGTAATGGATCTACATCAGGAGGTACATTAACTTCTTCATTGTTAACGGGCTGTTGTACATCATTTCCAGCCCCATTTTTAGCATGAATAGGTGGCTGAATATGCCCTTTAGGAGCCTCTTCTTGCTATCCAACATCATCTGGATCAAAAACCACTTGATTTTCTATATTTTTAGCCATATGTGGTGCATCCTAAGGGTGTGAAATGGGCCTAAAATGAGGCTTGACTTGCTAAAATGTGACCCTTCTATGGTCATGTTTCGAGGCAACATTGTTTTGTAGCATCCTTGCCTCATTGAAAACAACATCCCAGTTGTGTATGATCCTCTTGAGCTGAGGCAACCATATCCTATAACCCATTTCACCTTCTTCACCATACCCCATGAAGAGGCCTTTAATGGATTTAGCATCCAGTTTACTCCTCAACTCAGGTTTTATGTGTACAAAAGCTTCACAGCCAAAGATGCATAAGTGATCATATGAAGCAGGTTTGCCAGACCAAACCTCTTTAGGGATGTCACCTTTCAAGGACATGTGAGGGGATCGATTGCATATATGTACTGCAATTTTAAGAGCCTCTCCCCAAAAAACATGAGGGAGATTAGCTACGAATAGCATGCATCTCACCCTCTCACAAAGAGTCCAATTATACCTTTCAGCCATACCATTAGAAGAGGGGCTGTATGGAACAGTAAGCTCCCTCTTTATGCCCAAATTTTCATAAAAATTTTAGAGTTTAGAACTTGTGAACTCACCCCCATTATCTATACCTAAGCATTTTAGCTTTTTACTTGTTTGGATAGTCACAAATGCATGAAATCTTTTAAACGCAGCAAATGCTTCATCTTTTTATTTGAGTAGTTGCACCCAAATTTTCCTAGAAAAATCAACAACAAAAGAAATAAAGTATAAAGCACCCCCCATAGATTTGGTGGGCATGCTACATACACCAGAATGGACAAGATCTAACACACAAGACTTACGAGACACACCAGAATAATAGGAACTTTTCACTTGCTTTCCGTATTGACAATCATTACAAAAGTTTAGCATGGTGCTTTTAACATCAAGCTTCTTCAAGTTACATCATCAAACAAAGAGTAGAAGCAAAACTCTCATATGAGTTGAGAAGACCATTCAGAACCATTTGCACAAGTGAACTGTCAAGAAGGTCTTCATCAGCAGAAATGAATTGTTCCTTTAAATCCTTGATCTTTGTTAGAAAACTATCCATAGAATCATCTTCATTCATGTGCTCACTCTCCAACTATTTTCGGAGGTAAGCAACATGAGCCTCATTCCTAGCATGGTACAATGTCGAATATGAAGAATAATGGCATGTTTGACATACAAGGTTATCAATGCATGTGCTTGAGCATCTCTACCCTCCCAATGAATTCGCTCTATAGTAGGTGCAATAGGAACCGCAACACGAACAAGAATCTGTAGAATATCACCATCTTCGACACCATCCACATCAGCTTCAGTACCTATATTTTCAGGTGTAATAGGACATTTTTCAACACCCTACACAATATTCCACAATCCTTTTGCGGCCAATACATGGAGCATCATATAAGCCCATAATGGGTAATTCCTATAATCTAATTTATCGTCAACAGCCAACATACGGAATACATCACTGCTTTCAACCATGAACATTGACTAAAATACCATGATGTAGAAAATTGGTTGTATCTCAAAAAGTTGAACAAAACTACCCTATCGAGTTTTCCTAAACCTGTCGCAAACTTTGAGATGCTTATATTGGCGAACCGAAACTTGTAACTATCTTTGGTACAAAAAGATGAAATAGCTTGCACAAGCACTGCGATAGTGCATTCAGAGGTCAAAACGAGCTTAAATCGGGATTTTGGCACCACAGAGCAAAGCAATTTCAATCTCTTAATCAGAGTATGCTCACCAAATTTCGTGTGATTTTGAGAGTGTGATCGAAGGAGTGTTGATGATGCCCTAAATGAAGCGACGAACTTCTCTGATACCAATTGTTGGATTTAGACGTCTGTGGAAGTGTGTGGACAACACAAGGAAGAAGGAGAAGCTTGGAGCACAACATGCAATACTAAATGTATTATCATTAGAATGTACAAAGATGAGCAACCCATTAGGGATATAGTTGTATATACAAGCCAGGGGAAAAGGCCTCTTAAAGAGGGAAAAAAGTTCCTTGACATCCTAGTGTGTCCACACACATCACTATTGAAATATTTCAACACACACTAGGACCATCGGGGAACTATTTTCCCTCTTTAGGGGGGTTATTTTCCCCCGCCTTATATATATGCCTATAACCCTAATGGGTCACTTATCTTTGTACATTCTAGTGGTAGTACATTGAGTATTGTGTGTTGTGCTCCAAGCTTCTTCTGCTTCCTTGTGCTATTCACGTGCTTCCGCAGACGTCAAACTCCAACATATGATATGTCAATAGTGCATCTAATTAGCTATCTCTCAAGGTCTACACCAACCATTTAGGCATAAAGTTTTCCTCCTCTATATTATTCCTCTCATCAACAAGTTCATTGAGTAAATTTGCATAAAAAATGGAATGATCTGCATCATTATTTGCAATCTATGAAGGATATGAAATTGCTTCATTTGGATCAACATTTGATGGTTCACATATAAAAAGAGGCACCAAAGTGTCATACACATATTTAGATCTAATCGATGCCTCTTCGGTACATGAAAGTAATGGTTGAATTTCATATTCCAAAGAATCAACATCATGGCTTACCAAAATGCATTTAGTCTGTGGATGTTAGAGATGATAACCTTTGTGTTCAGAATTGTACCCAACAAAAATACATGTCACTAATTTATCATCCAAATTTCTTGATTATTGTTGAAGCACTAATGCATATGCCAGATAACCAAAGACATGTAGATGAGCAATAGATGCCTTGTGACCATGCAAGCCTCATATAGAGTGATGGTTTGCACTACTTTGGTAGTACATCTATTAAGTACATATGCTACACACATAAAAACCTTAAGCCAAAAGCTCTTTGGTAAAGCCTCACTTTTGACCATGCACTTCACCATTTCCATGGGAGGCATGTCCTTTCTTTCAGTAAATCCATTTTTTTGAGGATTATATGGCATTGTACATTGATGTTTAATCCCACTCTCAACCACAAATGCATTCAAATCAAAAGACTTATATTCTCTCCCTTGATCAAAGCGGATGATATCCAATTTTGATGCTGATAGATTTTCATCCAAATGAGGAATTATTTGAAGCATGTAGATACTTCAAAATTTGTTTCAATGGATACACCCATGCATGCCTAGAGAATCCATCAATAAAAGTCAGGAAGTAAAGGTTGCTTCCAAAACAAGGTGTATGCATAGCACCATAGGCATCACTATGAACAAGTTATAATTTATGAGCAAATCGAACTGAACCATCTTTTGGGAAGAAGGGATGCTTCAATTTTCCCAGAATACAACCTTCATTGACATGTTTACAAGGTGCCTTAAGTCTCGGTAGAGAGAGCACCATTTAAGATTTTTGCAAGCGAAGAAAACTAGCGAAATTCAAATGACCAATGCATGCATACCAAATCTTTGCATCTTATATATATATATATATATATATATATATATATATATATATATATATATATATATATATATATATATATATATATATATATATATATATATATATATATATATATATATATATGTGTGTGTGTGTGTGTGTGTGTGTGTGTGCGTGCAAAACAAGAGGAGGAAGTAGGAGATGGAGGGAGAGAGAAGAGAGGAGAGATGCACACAAATGCGTGGGAGCCTGGAAACCCACATAATGATATCTCTTGAGGCAATGCTCAATATATGATGTATATATATGAATATGGGGGTAAGGTCACATGACCCTTACATCCTCAACAATCTCCCACTTAAGGGTCAATGTGACCGTAAGTGGTAGCACATACAAAGAATGATGTAAGACTATACAATAATGTATAGGAAGATTCCGGATCTCTACCCATACAGATCAACCTACACCAACTTCCTCGAACAAAGTGTATCCATGCACCTCAAACTGCTCTAGACTCATATCTATAAGAGTTGAGCTCACATCTGACTGATGCAAGAACCAATGAAGTTCCCACAAAGATCCCCCTCGCTCTATGCCTATGTCAATCATCAAACGACTGACAACTCCAAGTGCAAATGCTCCAATAACAACTGCAATGTCTGTTCTTGAGCATAACAACTCGTACATCAGACTCCCAAATGCTAACGAAACCTGTGCTATCCTAAGTAACCTAAGTATGTCCGCCATGCCTATATCCAAGGCATCCAAAACACCATCATCAAGACCAATATGTCTTGACATATCTGTGTCGACATCTGGCATGAGTGGATCATAGAATGACTGCATGATTGTTGACTCATTGATATCTAAATCAGTCATCCTCTCAACCAAGGATGTGTCTAGTTGTGCACCTTGATAGCTAGTATGCTCTGGCGTACACTGTGTATCATAAGGGCTATCATGCTCTACCACACCAAGTGTATCATCATGCTCCACATGAGCTAATTGCACAACGTTAACACCAAGATCCATATGATGATCTAACTCTAAGTGAGTATCATCACAATGCTCTACAGGAGCATCCACGTCATGCTCTAAAGCATCCAAAGGATCATCCAAAGTGTGCTCTATAAGAGCATCCTTATGATCAATAAAAGCATGCTCTATATAAGCATCATGAGCATCCAAAACATGCTCTACATGTGCATCCATGAGAGCATCTGAATCCTGCCATACATGTGCATCATGAATGTCCATAGACCTATCTGTAGTCAAACAAAATGAGACACGATGAGTCTCACACCACACATAAGGCTGAAACTCCCACTGAGACGAGACTATCTCTCATGTTAAGTACTTCCATTGGATACCTGTGCCCAATCCTAGCACCTCTGATAAGCATAAGCTATCCCAACTGCAACTAAAATGATGCTCACCAAGGAATGCATAACATCTGCTCTCGTGTAACTGGCAAACTGAAATCAAGCTCATAGAGAATAAAGGCACATAGCATACATGTCTGAGTATAAGTGATGCTCCACTAGGTAGCATAAGGCATACATCTCTTGCACCCTCAATGTCATATGTCGTACCATTTGGCATATGCACACATCCACGACTCTCAACTTGAGAATCGATAAAACCACTCACGATGTGGAGTAACATGAAAAATGGCTAATGCATCAAGCAACCAAGCCATATGTGTGCCATCCAATGAGAAGAGGAATCATGAGATGAACCATAGGAGAAAGTGATATCACCATCGCTGGCATAATCAACTGCCATAAACTCTCCTAAAATCACTAAATGGCCTGCATCACGTTCATATCGTCACATCTGCCTAAAGCAACATCGTCGAATA
>CM035436.1:152385585-152478085 GCA_020310875.1 Ceratopteris richardii | reverse complement strand
GCTCCATGTAGAGAGTCGAGACCAGAGCGGCTTCTTTGACTTGAAACTCAAAATACGTTTTCTGCTGTTTAAAGTCAGCATCAACAAGGCTCAAAGCGTCAAGATATTCGCGTTCACGTGCATTTGGTCACACAATGATTTGAGCATGGACTTTCACAGAAACTCTAGCCCATTAAATATGACCTCGATTGCTGACCAGACAATCTGCATTCTACAACCTCGGAATGGTCCTGATCTCGGGCTGACGCTGCTCTACTAGCCTGTGCGCCATTACCTTTCTGCGCTCCTCCAAAGCCGCCGAGCAGACTCTTAATCTGCATTCCACAACCTCGGAATTGGTTGGTCCTGATCTCGGGCTGACGCTGCTCTAGCCTGTGTGCCGTTACCCTTCTGCGCTCCTCCGAAGCTCTTCAACGCACGCGAACCGATGGAAGCTCGCAATACCGGAGCCTCAAACACAGAGCACGATATAGAAGGGAGCTTGAAATGGTGCTTGGATGCAGTTAGGGAGTGTTCTTCCACGTTACCAGGAACCACTTCTTTCGGCAATGTTGGTGACCTTGACGGCCTCCATGATCTGATCGGCGTCTCTTTCGATAAGAACCGATCTGCCGGCGCTTTTCTCGATTCTCAGTCGAATCTTTCCGCTGAGAGCTCTCACAATGTATTGCATAATGATGAAAGCGATTTCTCGTTGGCTGCCTTTGCTCCGCTCCTGAATGGCTCCGATGACGTCATAGAAAAGCGTCTAGCAAGCTTGCAAGAAGATCTTAATGAGCTACTGCACGGTTGCTCCCCTTTACCTGTACACACAAACAATCCTATCAGCAGTCTGACGCATAACGGTGATATCTCAGAAATGGGAACCAGCGGGTCGGAGCCTTCGACGTGGTTTTCCATGTTTCTACAATCTTTTGAATGTGGGGTGGCAGACATTCCAGCGACATCTCCGTTGATTGATTTTGATCATAGGCACCCCGATGCCAGGCATAGCCAAGCTATACTGAGCAATTATGCAGCAGAAGGTGACGGGGTCATTCATCTTGACAACAACCCGGAAAAGCAGCGATTGCTAGCTGCTGCGAGCAGCTATTGCACTTTCATAGAGAAATCGGAAGGCAAAGTTCTTCAACACCGATGCACAAAGGTCCCACGAATCCAGAAGTACGGCTATGGTGGAGGTTGATATGGGCATCCACGAAAGGCTACATTGGCCTTTCGACGAAGAGGAAGCTCCTATGCCGGACTACTGTGGCCCTGAGAGTGATGCACTGCTGTCAGAGATTCCGACAGTATCAATCTCGGATGATGATTCCAGAGCTGGTATCTAAGAAAGTTAGTGCTTCTTGAGATGCATTATTTTCAACCTCCGCTTACTATCTCTAATTTTTAATTTTCATACTTAAAGTAAACCTTGGAGGTACTCCATACTTAAGTATGAAATTATAGTTACTTTGTGGAATAGTTTCCTAAGGAATCATGACATTGTCTACTCTCATACATTTATGTGACGAGTACCCTAGTTTATTGTCAAGAAGCCACATATTAAATTGTAGAGTTTATCTCTACATTCTTTATAGTTTCTATGTCATGTAATTTCATCATCTCATCCTGATATCCATGCCGTGTTCTAGTAAGACTTGGATATAGCTAATAAACGATGATGTTTATTTTAAGAGCAAATCAATCTAATTTCAAAGTCGGATTAGAGTACGTATAAAAAATTTTGTAGGTCCCATAACCTTGTAAATCACAATCTATTTCAATTCAATTTCAATTCTATATGCATCAACTTCAATAGTATGCATCTTTTAATCCATGCATATTTCATGGTATATGCAAAGAAGTAATCTAGTCACTTTCACTCATGCAAATGCATGTGCGTGCATGCCAAAATTGATGCAAATATTCTCTTGCTCTATTAATTTTTTTACATACATGGTCTTTGATGCTTTTTTTTTTCTTTTAATGCACAAACATGTTAAAACATATATTTTTTGTGCATTAAGTGCTTAAACTAATGGAATGAATGTTGGATGTGTGCAATAAGAAGTCATTGTTGTATTCACCAAAATGCTTTTTGAAACAAAAATCTTGTTGGATGCAAGCTTATGCTTGAAATGATATGCTAGTTTCGTCATCTTGAACTAGATATCTATTAAGTCCTTCAACTTTCCATGAGGAAGTGAACCATACATGGATTCGGTTCATTGAACATAATGTCTCAAAAACCACCTTAATATCTCCTATGTGTAAGGAAATGCCGAACCATTCATCACTTTCATTGATTGAACTTCATATATAAGAAACTTTTAGGTCCTTTACAATGGATGTATAGAAAGTTTATATCTTCTTTTTCAGATAATAACCTAGAAATATGCAAGTTTCTCCCTTAGCATCAAGCTTCTGCGTAATTTATTGTAGGGCATGTGCACAACACGCAATATATATATATACACACATACATACGTGCACGCATATGTACGGAGATATTGTTTTACGCATTTGGACAAAACATTTTGTTGAAAAGTTAACTTCATATTACCAATCTATTCAGCACTCTGGCATAAATGAAGATTCGGCTGAGCGTGTATGTTAAAAACAAACATGCAGATGTACCTCTCATTCAATCTACGATTCATTTTAACTACAAGCTTTCTTCAAGTGTCACTCTATAGAAATTGGTCATATCAAGCATGTCATTCTTTGATCAATCTCCTTCATGACTAGTGTTAGCTTCTAGCTTTGGCTTCAAGAAATAGACTGAATCCTTTCAGTTGCATGTATAACGATGGTGTCAAAAAGACATTTGATCCGATCCTCATTATATTTGAAAGCGAAAACTTTCTAGAAGTGAATGAGACAATCTCTTCATTAGTAGTCCTATAGTTACCATGCATAAGACCCTCATGAATATACTAACATAAAATGGTCCATAAAAACAATTTCATAACTGTGTTCAATAGCTTTTAATTATCCGAAATGTACTTGGAGAATATCTTGTAACTTTTAGAACATAAAGATGTAACTCTAGTGGTTTTTATCATAATAGGTAGGCATATCAGGCGGAACATTTTCTAGAGCGATTGGCATGGCCACAGTTATTGACCATGCAAAGATGGACCATGAGATAAAAGTATATTTCAAAACTTGTGCACTTTATCCGGAATTTTAGAAAAATTAGAACACTGAATGCAAAACAGAGAAGAACCTTACATTCAAAGCAATTCTAGACATCATGGAATGCAAGGTTTCGAGTCCCAAATAACATCTTCAAGCTTTTACAATTAGAGGCGTATGTGGGGGCACATCAATATAAATAATTGGGTTGGAAAACGTGTTGATACATTAACGTGTATGTACTAATCTTTGTTGCTTTTTCATGTTTATGATAGGTTGGGAAACTTGATACGTTCAAAACAGAAGCCTCATGAGAGGGAGAAGGACCCCAATCTGATATCCATCCGCATGGAAACTGATGCTGATGTTTTGCATGATGATTTCAAGTGGAGAAAATATGGACGAAAGCGTCTTAAGGGCAGTCTTTATGAAACGTATGTAGGCTTTCTATAGCATAAGTTTGTGATTTTTCTGTTTTCTTTTTCGTTTCTTGTTCTTTATTTACTGGGTTTATGCTTTCCATAGGCCGACTTGATCATTAAACGAACATAAAATCCATTTGCGTGCACATTTCACTAATCACCATGATCACTATCATTCTTATTACTTTGTTTTATTTTTAATTATTATCAAAATCTTTATTGTTTTATGTGTTAGCATTTTAATTTTCTTATATGAAATTTTATTTTTCTCTTGCGCGATAATTCTGTGCTATTCTTTCTTTCGCTCATGATTAATTATTCCTTCCATTATCAAAAGTTCGTGATTTATCTATTTTTTTGTTCCTTTTCTTTTTCCAAAAACCCTAATTTATCATAAAAGGAAGAGAAACTCACTTATGTGAACATGAATAGGAAAACTTCGACGAGCTAATGACAGAGAAGCACGTGCACATTTTACTTATTTTTAGTATTATTATTATCACTCATGACTGTCATTATTAGTACTACTACTTTCATTATTTGTTATTATTTTCAACTGTTTTCATCATTAATATTATTATGATTACTCTCAATATCATTATAATATTATACATTAGTATATCTTTTACAGTAGTATGCAGGAAATATATCATAAAGAAAAAACGTGCATCCTCAAAGCATGACCGTGACAATAGTCCACGCATGGCTACAAAGAAAAAAAAAACACACGTACTATTAGTAATGTTACTACAGATGATAATATGGTAGTGGTGATGCTATCTATTTTGTAATGTCATAACATCTTGTACTATTTATTGTTTCTTTTTTGTTATTCCTATTATAGGTTTTTTTTTTGTTACCCTGCTAATTGAAAATTGAGAGGTGTTTGTTCTCATGTTTTGTTTTTATTCTTGTGTGTTGTCAGGAGCTACTACAGATGCTCAAGTAAGCAATGCAGCATCAAGAAACTTGTGGGACGCCTACCACATGAGCCTAAATGGGTTGTTGCAACGTATAAAGGGAAGCACAACCATCCTCCACCAACTAAAAGTTCCTAGCCTATCCGTCCGGCCTAAAAGTGCACCACATCATCCACATATTTTCCCTCAGAAGTATGGGCAATTCGCAAATCATCTCGCTCAAGTGAAGCCCTTTTTTTTTTTTACCAATCAGACTTTCTTGATTAAAGAAAATCCAGAGGAGGAGAGCGGGGTCAATGGAATCGTCTTGGTCCTTTCCTAGCAATGACTCCAATATTGTAGGTAGCCCGATGATTAACCAATCTTACTTGGCATATAATATATTCTTTATGGATAATGTTGTTCACTTGTGTTTTTTAACGAGATTGGGCGAAAAGTTCAGATGCCCGTTCATTCCATTATTCTAATTATCTTTGTGAACATTCTGTGGAAAGAAAAAAGGTGTATGCACAGAATCTACCTTATGCTAGTCAGTTTCACAAGCATGCATAATATTCAGTATTAGATTATGATCAAGTATTAGATTGTGTAAGCACATGATATTGAAACGATCATTTAAAAATGCCCTCGTATTGTCCGCATTCTAAGGCCTAGAAAGAAGGGTAAGTGCAACGAGTGATCGTTTGTGGATGGTCAGATAAGCAATAGGAATTTTAGTCATGCAGAAAGAGACACACTCTCTGAATATATCTTAAAGTGGATGATGAACTCGAAATAGTTCTATTTCTATGGAAGCTTCTTGCAGACACTGCATATTTCTAAATTGAATCTTAAGAGCTTTGTAGTGACAGTACAGTTGTGTTTCATTCGAGGAAAAATGTAATTGCATGCAGTTGTGTTGTCTTCTTGTGCGTGTGTCTAATAGGTATTTGACTGTGATTGAGGGAGTGATTTAGGTTTTCAGCATCCATTATATCTAAGTCAACCCTGTGAATAGAACGAATTTGAGTTTTGCTCAACTATAATGTGTTACAACACTTTGGGAAGGATTTTGGTGAGAAGTTGATCATGGCACCTAATTCCTTTTGTGATGGTAAAAAGTCCTTTTGGAGGGTTGAGTAAGTGTAGATGGGTTCCTTTTGGCTGTGGTTTCTCAAATTATAACCCTATTTTCGTTTCACTTTCCAATTGGTATGTATGAAGACACGTGAAATATGACACAATAGAAGTTGTACTGAGATGGCTTATAAACTTTCTTTGTACCTCACGTGAAACTCACCATCAAGAAAGAAATGGATGAAACCCGAACGGAAACGGGGGGAACCCGAGGACACAAGTGATGCCAAGGAAAAAATTGATCTGATTGTGTAACAGAATCGTAATTGTGAATCTCTGAAATTCTACAGTAAGTTCATCGGCAAAACATATTTGACATTTTATATGCGATTAGGAGTGTGATTTCTCAAACAATAACAAAAGACGAGGGGATTACCATTACAGTTCGTATATGTGGTTTTCACAATACTAAGTAAATTGGCGAGCACTTTTTTTGAGCGTTATGAGGAAAAGCTTTATTTTTCCGAAGTAAAAATAAGGGGATGATGAGCGTCATTTTGTATAAGTTAAATGAATTCTTTCTTTTGGAAAACTCAACTCTCGAAACTTGAGAACATTAGTTGGAACGGCTTTCGCTTGGTTCCAACCATCTATATCAAAATCATCTAGAGTGCTAGATGATTCCATGAGTGCGTTCATTGGTGAATTCTCCAAGATTGGAGCTAAACATGGATATCCATCACTAAAACATATATTTTCAACCAAGAACACTCGATTCGTCCAAATAAGAACCTAAGTTATTGAAACAATATATGGATTGTTTCTAGAGGATGGGAGGACCTAGGAAAAAAATTTATCTATTTTTTCTTGGATCCTTTGATGAGTGGGCAGCTCAAGTCACTAATCTTCATTAGAAGGCTATCCAAACTTGATGAATTTCTCAAATTGTGTGTGGATTCAGAACATAACCTAGTAATAGACTCGAATATTCTTACAAAGAGTGAGATTTCATTCTACTAGTTCTCTTAGGTCATCTGTAGAAGTGATGAGTACCTCAATAACTAAAACATAAGTGTAAAACATGTTCAAGAACATAGGAATCCTAGTTCTGCCCAAATAATGCTAAACTGGAGACATTGTCAACAACATAATGGAAATAATCTAACAAATGTATAAAATAGAGGCCCACATTATACGCCAAGTGATAGAAGAGGATGATTGTATTATCTTTTAGAAAAACAATGGACAAACCACATGGAAGATGAGTTTAATCCACCCACTTCAAACATTAGTGCCCAAATAGCACAAACAAAGTGAAAATAGTGAATTGGAAAATAATGTTTTTTATTTATCCCACTTAATCATTCCCCTTTTTGCAATAGGATCAACTTGTCAAGTGCAAATCGAGATGGTGTTTTTCATGATCTTGGGTAGGGATCACACCATGGGTTCTCCTTTATTCATTTGGGATATGAGGCAAATCCAAGCATACAGATGACACATGCTCTTCTAGAGGGATTGCGAGGTTCGGGGGATGAAAGTTGTAAACTAAGGCTATGAAATGAGCATTGTTAAAGAGGTCGAGGAACATAGTGTATGTGAATTCTTAAATACCAATGTCTATGTAGAGGTAAGAAGTACGAATCTCGCAAAACCTAGCATGAAGGTTGGAAGACATTTCAATATTATCTTAAGACAATATCAACCACAAGGAAATATAAATAAGCTCATCTTAACAAACAACTTGAGATGTTACAAATTTAGCTTTTATGTATCAATTCATAGATCTTTCGTTGATTGAAATCGAAGCTGGTAGACTATGCCTATTTTATGAGATTATATATTTGGATAAGATTGAATCTTTAGGTGAGACTTTGTCGTTATTAGTCTTAGAACTCGTCCCGTGCTCTCATGATCTTCCGGGTGGTTCATGTGCCTTCCTATTTTATAGGCATTGAATTCGTAAAAATAGAGAACGACATCGCTTGCATTGTTTTAGTCCTTGCTATAATTCATATCGGAGGTGAAAGATAACCAAAAAATCTCCTTGCCATAAAAAGGTCCATTGCCGACTCCTTTAATAAATTTTTCAAAAAGAACCATTTACTTTCGTAGTAGCATTGTATTTACCATATTGGGGTTTTTTTTTTCCCATGCGTCATGAACAAACTATAATAAAATAGTGTTTTATATATTTTCCAATCACCATGGGCTACATTTGAGATAATGGTTTCACAATCTAACTCTTCTCATCCAAGTACTACTTGGAAGGATAGAGAAAAATGAACTAGACGTAGTGATAATCATGCAAAAGCTTAATAATCATCTTGCATTGCATTCTTAATTGGGTTTGGCCCCAAAAAAGGTATAGATGGAATTCTCTACAATGACATTTGCCCCGTTTAGAGCGTATACCTAAGCATAGGTGCATATTGTCACGGGAGCACTAGATTGTGCTCTCCGGCTATAATAGACAAGATTTTAGAAATACACTTCAAATTACAAGAATACCCACGTAGGGAAAACAGTACAGAAGTATGTAGCTGATACAAGAAGTCCCACAACCCGGGACTATAGGTATAGATAACTCAACTAGAGATGTTACAGAAGATCCCACAACCCGGGATCGTAAGTATGGAACAAGATCTCTGGATTACAAGAACTCCCTTTTGGGAGATGAACTAGATACAAGAAAGAACTTGACAAGATCTCGTACTACGAGATTACAAAAGGACAAGACTAGATGTCCAGGATACAAGAATAGATAGGATTGGGACAAGGAACAAGACAAGAACAGGAACTGGAACTTGGAGACTACTTACTTGGCGGTCACGACTCCTTGAGCTCCCAAGACTAGTATTGGCAAGACTGAGAATGAATATGGCCAACCCCTCCTTATATAGTTTTTCAAGGGTGGTTAGCAAAGGCAATTACGACTTGTTGATGTCATCGATGATGTCATCAACTAGAAACAAGACCTCCATGTGTCAAAATTTAACAAATAGACAGTCGATCTTGGGGTTTGGCACGTTTCGGGCGCAATGGAAGCATTAGTTTCTCCAAAATCTGAGCCAATCATGAGATATAAAAAATCACATGGAATCTAAGGTTTAAGATGGTTTCCTTTGTGTCCATGACATCACCTCCCCCTCAAGTGACGAGTTCCACGAGGAGCGGTTATGTGACTGTGAGATCTTCCATAACTTTAATCTTCATAGCTCTTGATCTTTGTAGAGCTCTTGGTATGTGGCACTGGAACACGATGATGATGGATATCCACGATGAAACGGGAACGGTTTTGTAGTACATTGAGGTACAAAATCAAGGGCATGATTCTCATGATGAACTATATTCTTCTTTTGACTCTGATGATGGTGCTTCTGATGTGGGATGATGATTGTGGAAGTTCTAATCCCAACTTGTTTCTTCTCAGGGCATTTGAATACCATATGCTCTCCACAATAAAAGCATAATCCATTATCCTTTCGATATTTTCTTTCCTTTGTTGTAAGTCATCTGACCATGAGATATCTCTACTAAAAGTTTTCTTCTCTTGATTTCTCTCGAACAACCTATTATCACACTCGATTGTTTGATTCATGAATTCATTCAAATTATTTACCTTGGGCATGGTTAGCATGAGGTCCTTAACATCATCACGTAAGCCCCATCGAAATTGGTTGATAAAATAATCCTCATGCCATGTGAGGTCACAAATGATTTGTCTGAATTCGGATGCATAGGTAGATGTAGGCCTATTTCCTTGATGTAGCTTCCTTAGCTTTGTTTCAGCAGCACGTGAACAATTGGTATCTCCAAATGAGGATGTGAACTCTTAAATAAATTCCTTGAAATCATGCAAAATATCCATATCCTTCTCAAGGATAGGTGCAAACCATGAAAGATCAGGACCACATAATAGAGCTCTTATGAGTCCTACTTGAGAAGCATCATCCGGCTACCTATCTGGTTGCATCCTTATGAATAGCTTCACTTGTTGCACAAATCCTCAAACCTTTGATCTTGTCCCATCAAATTTCTTAGGCATGCTCACTTTTGGACTTTTCTTCATGTTAGTTGTCATGGTGGTACTTGAAGAAGATTGACTTACAATGATTTACAGCTCTTGGATTTGTCTTTGAAGTTTTGTGATTACATCTTGAATATTCTGTTGTTGAATCCTTTGTTGGTTTTCTCGTATCTCTTGGACTTGTTGTTGAATGACTTGAAGTGCAGAAAAAAATTCTTCTCGAATAATCTCCATGGTTCCTGATCCTAATGAAGGTAGTCTTGCCAAAATGTCGGGGGAGCACTAGATTGTGCTCTCCGACTACAATAGACAAGATTTTGGAAATACACTTCAGGTTACAAGAATACCCACGTAGGGAAAATAGTATAGAAGTATGTAGTTGATACAGGAAGTCCCACAAAACGGGACTATAGGTATAGATACACTCAGCTAGAGATGTTACAGGAGATCCCACAACCCGGAATCGTAAGTATGGAACAAGATCTCTGGATTACAAGAACTCCCTTCTGGAAGATGAACTAGATACAAGAAAGGACTTGACAAGATCTCATACTACGAGATTACAAAAGGACAAGACTAGATGTCCAGGATACAAGACTAGAAAGGACTCAGACAAGGAACAAGACAAGAACAAGAACTGGAACTTGCAGAGTACTTACTTGGCGGTCAGGACTCCTTGAGCTCCCAAGATTGGTATTGGCAAGACTAAGAATGAATATGGCCAATCCCTCCTTATATATTTTTTCAAGGGCGGTTACCAAAGGCCGTTATGACCTGATGATGTCATCGATGATGTCACCGACTAGAAACAAGACCTCCGGGTGCCAGAATTCAGCAAATAGACAGTGGATCTTGAGGTTTTGGCATGTTTCGGATGCAATGGAAGCATTAGTCTCTCCAAAATCGGAGCCAATCATGAGATATAGAAAGTCACATGGAATCTAAGGTTTAAGATGGTTTCCTTTGTGTCCATGACACATATGCTCTCTAATGATCAAAGGTGCTTGGCCTAGTGGTAAAAACTGTTGGTGCCAATACCAAGCCTACACACTTGGCTAGATATAAAGACTTTCTGTGAAAACTTTTGAAGACCCACGAGAACCATTGCTATGGATTTTATTTTTACTTTCTTACCACATGTAAAAGTCTATTCCACTTGGAGGAATATTTGTAGCTACCCTTAAACTCATGGAGTTTGTTAGATGGAAAAGCCATGACTTTACTTGGAGAGAATATCTCCTAGATTGGAGGATCACTTTTACTGAGAGACAATGAAGAATTCACATTCAAATTCAAATGACTCATCTATAAAAGATGGCTGAAATAACTCATGGTAATAGATCACTTCAATTCCGAGTTCTTACTGATTACTTTGTAAGGGAGTGAGGCTCACTTCATAGCCTACACTACTCATTATCATTAGGCATTGATTATCATGCCAATGATCTTGTACAACATTGTCTTCTAATACAATAGATCAATACTTTCATCTATGGTCTCTCTGTCATAGCTACTCAAAATGGTCACGTTGTACTGCTCATATCTTAGTCATTTCTTCACCATTTTCAGTGTTCTATAGCTTGTTGGAATTGGCTTCAATTCCTCTACATTCTCGCAAATTTTGAAGATAATCCATTCGGCAAATTTGGAGAAAAGTGCATCGAAATACCTACTGGTCAAACTCTACAAAGGTCCTAAAAAATTGGGGGTAATGATTTGATTGCTAAATTGATTGCTCTGTGTATAGAGCATAATTTTAAGTGATTTCACTTGGAATCATTAGCTCATAAAGCTACTTTGATATCTCGAAAAGGACTTTTTCTAATTCCTAGTGTACTAGAAGCACTAAGCTTAACAAGGAGCAGATGTGTGAACAAAAATAGAAGGTTTTCATTGATTCTTCAACTTGGAACTAGTATGTTTTGAATCAATCATTTCTCATATCATTTCCAAAGTACATAGGCAGTTGCTTAGTGTCATTTGAAAGCTGAGAGGGCCTACAACTCAAATCTGAAGCAAAAAGGGGCTAGTACAAAGCAGGGATTGGCAGTACCTACTCATTTCTTAGAGTGTCCATCCATCTTTCCCAATAGTGGTATCAAAGCAAATCTATGGTAAAATGGGAGATGGATTTCCTTCTTTCATTTATAAATTGGACAGGAACAACTACCAAGCATGGTTCTTGAGGATGAAGACAAACTTGCAAGGAAGGATTCTCTATGGATACATCTCATGAGATGAGGAGATGCCCATTTTCAGAAGCAAAGGACAACCTATAAGAGAGGAGCATAAAAGACTCAATACATGGTGTGCCAAGGATGCATTAGCAATGTCATACTTACTTAACTCAATTTTCTATTTTCTTCTTCCACATATTAGGAACTGTAAGACATCCAAAGAGACTTGGGAAACATTTTCTTCCTATTTCTCTTCCAACACAAGGGCTAGGAAGAACCAATTGTGGATTGAATTTACCACACAAAGGAAGCAACCCAAGCAAGGCATCTCAGAGTATGTGACCAAAGTCAAAGATGTAGCTGATCAATTGGCAAGCATAGGAGAAGAAATTGAAGAGGAGCAGATTGTGAGACAAGTAATCAATGGGATTAAAGTAGATGACAAGTGGGAGAGCTTCACAATTGCCATGGACTTGTACATGGACATGCAGATTCCAGACCTTACCACACTCATGGGGCAACTCTTCACCCATGAAGCCAAGCTCAACAAGAATGGAGATTCATCAACAGGTAATAGCTCTTTTGCCCTATACACATATAAAAGTAAGGCTAAAGAGAAAGGAAAGAACAAGAAGAGTGAGGATGAAGGAGCTACCTCCCAAGTCAACTATGCAGGGAGAGGTAGAAACTCAAGAGGAAGAGGTAGAGGAGGTAACAAGCTAGGGGGAGACCTTATAACTCCTCACCATGTAATATTTGTGGATTGTCAAATCATACTACAGATGAGTGTTACAGGTGTTGCGAACATTTGTTTTATGTAGGGTACAAGTTTCAAATTATGTAAATACCTTTGGAAAGTCTTCAAATACTTCAAGAAGGCTCATATTATTCATAAAATATAACCAAAATACCACGTGATTTCTAGAACATGGTGAGTCAAATTAGTGAGTCACAAGGGAGCTGCAGTGGTGTCCTAGTGGAAGGCCGATGTGGCTAGCTCTCAAAGTCCATCAATACTTTGCTTATTTGAGCACTTGAGTCATGTAATACCTCCATCCAAGTGTCTACCACAAATTTAGATGTATTAGGAAGGTTTTAGATTAGTTTCTCATGCTATAAAAAGAGGAGAAAAGTCGTGATCATGTGGGATGTCCAAGAGAGTCATATGTGTATCTCTATGCTGCTATAGTTTTGTATGCAGAGATTGCAGAGCTTATATCTCCCTCATTATATATCCAAATTACATGTTTGATAGCTCATTTGAAAGCTCTTACTGTCTACTTTCTTCCTGTAAATGTTCATAATCATTGAAATTGTGAGCTGAGAGCAGTACTCTCTGCAAGTAGTGTGTGTTCTCTGGTTTTACCCCCTGCTGAAGGTCTCCATTAAACCTCAAACTTGCAGAGGTCATATCTCCTTGTGTATGTATCCAAATCATATGGTCTTTGGCTTGTTAGAAAGCCCTTAAAGCCTAAATGTATTCTGGAAAGTTTAAGATTCATTGGAGTTGTGAGTTAAGAGCAGTAGTCTCTGCAAGTGATATGTGTCCTCGGGTTCATCTCTGTTTCAAGGTCTCCATTAAAGCTGCATATTGCAGAGGTCATAGCTCATTGTGTATTTATCCATTTGAGGTGTTCTATAGCTTGTTGGAAAGCTCTTAGAGTCTAGTTTATGTGTGTGAAATAGTTCTAGAAAATTCTAAGTAACTAAAGAGCAGTTTGCTCTGCAAGAAAACTTGTCTGTGCATACAAGTTTGTGAAAAAGTCAACTAGGTCCTGTTGGGTTTCACCTACTTCTAGCTGTACTTTGGAGATCAATAAACTCCAACATTAGTATCAGAGCAAGTACTTGGAGGCTTGGAGAAGGTTATCATACCTTGATGAAGAATTTGAAGCTATCAAAGAAGCAGTTCATCATCAACACTACACAAAGGTAGAAGAAGATCGCAAGGAGGCATCTCAAGCAACATCCAAGCAAAGAAACATGCACATACCTCATTTACAAGGTAAATATTATATTTCTTCTCATCACACACATTGGAAAGAAGGCTTAAAGGAGGAAGCTTAGCATTTGTATTATGGGAGACCAACATGCACAAATAGAGAAGCTTGATAAGACCAATTATCAAGCATGGAAGTTTAGAATCACAACATACTTGCAAGGTAGAGGCTTGTATGGTTTGATTGACGGCACAGATTTCAAACCCACATTACCAGAGGACCCAAATCAGCAACAATTGAGGGAGTTTAGACTTTGGAATGAGAGAGACAAAAGGGTTATATTCATTTTATCACAAAATATTCAAGATTCAATGGTAGGACACATACAAGATCTAGACACAAGTAGAGATGTTTGGCTTGCATTGGAAAGGTTGTATGCTACAGGTACAAGAGCAAGGAAGATTCAACTCAAAAATGAGTTGAATAACATAAAGAAAGATACAAGGACATCGGTCAATGATTACATATTGAAAGTTAAAGAGATTGCATATCAACTAGGATCAATTCAAGCTCATGTGGAGGACGACGACTTGGTTGCACATACTCTCAACGGACTCAAAGATGATGAGAGATGTGAAACCCTTCATTACTTCAGTTTATGTCAGAGGAGAATTACCAGATTTTGATCAACTTATTGCCCTTATGGTCACGGAGGAGATGAATCTAAATGGTTCTACTTCAAATCAAAAAGGATCTCAAGGACAAGCTCTTTATGTAGGATCATCAAGAGGTGGAAACAGAGGTAGAAGAGGTTCAAATAGAGGTCGAGGAAGAAGGAGTGATGATCAAGGGACTTCAAGTGGCTTCTTCAACACAAGAGGAAGAGGAAGATCAAGTGCTAGAGGTACGAGAGGCTACTACAACTACAATCAAAGACAAAGGAGTGAAGATAAGAACAATTGCTATATATGTGGAAGGTATGGACACTATGCCAAAGTTTGTTATCAAAATGAAAATAATCAAGGTGGTAATCAAAGAGGAGGCTATTCAAGAAGAGGTAAACAACAAGGAAATTATGTAGTTGAAGGTAAAAGTGATGATTATGATGAATGTAGAAACTAAGATGAATTGCAATAGCGATGTACGGTATGTAGATAGTGGTTGTTCTAATCACATGTCTCATGATGCTTCATGGTTTTCTAATATGCATAATCCTTCATGTAAAGGTCATGTTGAAATAGGAGATGATACAACACATAAGATTATGCAAGTTGGAGATGTCGTTATGCAGGATAAGAGCAAGACAAATTGCTTGAAGGATGTACTTTATGTGCCAACGATCACTAAGAATTTGATGTCAGTTGGTCAAATGGTAGAAAAAGGTTTGCAAATAAGATTTAATCATGTAGGTTGCTTCATTGAGGATCCAAAGCAAAGGAGGTTAATTGCTAGAGGTAAAAAACAAGGTAGATTGTTTACATTCAAGGTAAACCCAAATCATACAAACTATTTCTCTTATGGTATGCATCAAATAGCAGAGCTTGGTCTATGGCACAAAAGGATTGGACACATGAATGTACACAGGTTAAAGGAGATATCAAAGAAGAGGATTTTTGAAGGATTACCTGATCTTACTAAGCAACATATGGTGCATCTTTGTGAAGCATGTCAAATGGGTAAGCATAATAGACAACCCTTCAAGCATTCAAGCTACGTAAGTGATGGTCTGCTAGATCTCATACACACAGATGTGTGGGGACCTACTAAAGAGGCATCCTTGGTTGGTAATAAGTACTATGTATCATTCATTGATGATCATAGTAGAATGACATTTGTGTATTTCATTAAACATAAGAGTGAGGTCTTTGATTGTTTCAAGAAGTTCAAATCATATGTCGAAAAGCAAACAGGAAGGTATATTAAGAAGCTAAGATCTGATGGAGGGGGAGAGTATTTCTCTCAAGCTTTTACTAATTTTTTGTATGATGAAGGTATCAAAAGAGAAGTTACATGCAGGTATACTCCACAACAAAATGGAGTCACAGAAAGAAGAAACAAAATCATAGCAGAAGCATCTAGAAGCATGCTTTATGATATATGTTTGCCTAATTATTTTTGGGCTGAAGCTGTTAGCACAAGTGTTTACATTATGAATAGAGTTCCGAGTGCTGGAGTTCATCATTTGACACCATATGAGGTATGGCATGGAAGGAAACCAAGTGTAAGTCATTTGAAAGTATTTGGTTGTGTATGTTATGTACATGTACCTAGTGAAGTGAGATCAAAACTTGATGTGAAATCAGAAAAGTGTATCTTTATTGGTTATGCAGATACTCAAAGAGGATATAGATGTTATAATCCTCATACCAATAAGGTGGTTGTTTCAAGAGATGTAAATTTTGATGAATCACTTTCATGGTATGCAGATAAGAATTGTTTGCAGGTCATGGATGAAAATGAAGAAGGTGTGGTTGAAGGAGATGAATGCATAGTTCAGCCATCAGGAAGTTTAAATGATGAAAGGACTGGTTTGGATGAAGAAAGAGGATTACCTTTCAATGGAAGATTAAGGCAAGAGTCACCTCCAAGTGTTAAAAGTAAAGGTAAACTCAAACTTGTTGAAGTTAATGATGAAGGAGAGGAAATTAGTGATGTATGTGAGTATGGAGAATCATCAAAGGTTCCTAATAAGAAAGGAAGAGCATCTACATTGGAGGTAAGAAGAACTTCAAGAGTGAGTAAGCAACCTCAAAGGTATACTTATGAATCTTTTATGAATACTCATTATGCTTTTATGACAAAAGTTGAGCAGGAAAATGAACCCACATGTTATGATGAGGCAAAAGGAGATGAAAAGTGGGAGAAAGCAATGAGAGAAGAAATGGAAGCACTACAGGATAACAAGACTTGGAATTTAGTTCCAAAGACACCAAAACAAAAGGTAATTGGTTGCAAGTGGGTTTTTAAGATTAAAAGAAGTAGTGATGGTAGTGTGTCAATATATAAGGCTAGACTTGTAGCAAAAGGATATAATCAAACTCAAGGAGTGGACTATGAGGAAACATTTAGTCCAGTAGCAAACATGGCAACGGTAAGAACTTTGTTGGCTTTAGGTGCAAGTGAAAGGTGGAATATATATCAAGTTGATATAAAGAATGCCTTTTTTAATGGTGAGTTAAATGAAGAAGTGTATATATCACAACCAGATGGTTATGTGGATGCAAAATGTCCTAATCGTGTATGCAGGTTAAAGAAGGCATTGTATGGTCTTAAGCAGGCACCAAGGGCATGGAATGCAAGGTTGGTAAAGTATCTTATGCTGCAAGGATACACAGTGAGTCATGCTGATCCTTCACTTTATGTAAAACATGTAGATGACATGTGTGTCTATGTATGCATTTATGTGGATGACTTGTTGATTACAGGGAATGACGCAAAAGCTATTGAAGAGATAAAAGGTAATTTGGGAAATGAATTAAAATTTCAGATCGTGGTTTGCTTAGATACTTTCTTGGGTGTATAGCGATGAAGGTATGTGGTTGATACAGAGAAAGTATACATGTGATATGCTGAAAAGGTTTGGTATGCAGGAATGTAAATTTGTTTCTACTCCAATGGAATGTAATGTAAAGTTGAGTGCAAATGAAGGTGATGAGTTGCATGATATGAATGCATATAGATCCATGGTAGGATCTTTGATTTATGCAACAAAAACTAGACCTGATATATGCTATGCAGTGGGAGTATTGTCACAGTTTATGCATGAACCTAGAGTACCTCATATGCATGCAGCGAAAAGAGTGCTTAGGTATTTGAAAGGTACCATGAACGAAGGATTATTTTATAGTCATGATGCTGATCTAACTCTTAAAGTCTTTAGTGATGCAGATTGGGCTGGAAGCAAAGATGATAGAAGATCCACAAGTGGATATGTGGTAATAGCAGGAAAACAAGACATTAACATGGAGTTCAAAGAAACAGCCTACTATTGCTTTATCTTCTACAGAGGCTGAGTATAGAGGTTTAGCATTGGCTACTACTGAGGTTATGTGGTTTAAAAAGTTGTTTCATGACTTGAATGTGCAGGTTGATGTACCACAAATATATGGGGATAACTTGAGTAGCATTCATATGACCTCAAATCCTATCTTTCATGCTAGAACAAAGCATATAGAGGTTCACTATCATTATGTTCGAGAGAAGGCCATAAACAATGAAGTACGAGTTTCTTTTGTGGGAACAAAGGATCAAGTTGCATATATCTTCACCAAATCCTTGGATGGACCAAAGCTTCAAAGATTCAACTATATTCTTGGCATGAAGGAAATACCCTTTGAAACTTGAGGGGGAGAATGTTGCGAACATTTGTTTTATGTAGGGTACAAGTTTCAAATTATGTAAATACCTTTGGGAAGTCTTCAAATACTTCAGGAAGGCTCATATTATTCATAAATTATAGCCAAAATACCACGTGATTTCTAGAACATGGTGAGTCAAATTAGTGAGTCACAAGGGAGCTGCAGTGGTGTCCTAGTGGAAGGTCGATGTGGCTAGTTCTCAAAGTCCATCAATACTTTGCTTATTTGAGCACTTGAGTCATGTAATACCTCCATCCAAGTGTCTACCACGAATTTAGATGTATTAAGAAGGTTTTAGATTAGTTTCCCATGCTATAAAACGAGGAGAAAAGTCGTGATCTTGTGAGATGTCCAAGAGAGTCATATGTGTATCTCTATGCTGCTATAGTTTTGTATGCAGAGATTGCAGAGCTTGTATCTCCCTCCTTATATATCCAAATTACATGTTTGATAGCTCATTTGAAAGCTCTTACTGTCTACTTTCTTCTTGTAAATGTTCATAATCATTGGATTTGTGAGCTGAGAGCAGTACTCTCTACAAGTAGTGTGTGTTCTCTGGTTTTACCCCCTGCTGAAGGTCTCCATTAAACCTCAAACGTGCAGAGGTCATATCTCCTTGTGTATGTATCCAAATCATGTGTTCTTTGGCTTGTTAGAAAGCTCACAAAGTCTAAATGTATTCTGAAAAGTTTAAGATTCATTGGAATTGTGAGTTAAGAGCAGTAGTCTCTTCAAGTGATGTGTGTCCTCCGGTTCATCTCTGTTTCAAGGTCTCCATTAAAGCTGCATATTGCAAAGGTCATAGCTCATTGTGTATTTATCCATTTGAGGTGTTCTATAGCTTGTTGGAAAGCTCGTAGAGTCTAGTTTATGTGTATGAAACAGTTTTGGAAAAATTTAAGTGACTAAAGAGCAGTTTGCTCTGTACGAAAATTGGTCTGTGCATACAAGTTTGTGAAAAAGTCAACTAGGTCCTGTTGGGTTTCACCTACTTCTAGCTGTACTTTGGAGATCAATAAACTCCAACAACAGGAACTTCAAGAATCAGAGAGGTAGAGGATTTCAAAGAGGTGGATATACACAATCAGGAGGAAGATTCAATCACCATCAAGGGTACAATAACAACTACTACAATAACAACTACCAACAAGGCTACAAATCAAGGAAAGACTACAACAACTATACAGAGGAGCAAGAGGATTCACTTCTACTTATGAATATGACTTCAAAACCAGGTATAAATGATAATCATCTCTTCTACATTGACTCAGGATGTTCAAACCATGTGGCAGGCAATGTAGCTCTTCTCTCTGACCTTGAGGAACCTAAGGGTAACCATCAGGTACAAACACGTGATGACACCAAGCACTCTGTGATTAAAGTAGGAAATGTTAAGACCTATGATGGAAATAGAAATCTATTGAGCAGGGTTCTATATGTACCTACAGTTACCAAGAATTTGATGAGTGTTGGATAGATTGTGGAAAAGGTTCTACAGCTCAGGTTCAACCAATATGGAGCATTTGTGGAGGATCCCCAACATGGATTCAAGAGAATTGTCAAAGGAGAAAAGGCAGGTAGATTCTTCACCTTTGAACTTGAAGATACAAGGAATATTGCACTTTATAGTTACAAAGACCAAACACTATCAGAGCTTGAAATTTGGCATAAGAGATTAGGACATATTGGTGAGAGAACTTTAAAGAAAATATTTAGAGATCAATGTGTGCTTGGGATACCAAATGTATCCAAGCAACACATGATCTATAAATGTGGTGCTTGTCAGTTTGGAAAGTCTCACAAGTTACCCTTCTCAAGGAACGGCTACATGCATGAGGACTACCTAGAGCTTGTCCATATAGATGTATGGGGCCCAAGTAAGGATCCGTCAATTTCTGGATCAAGGTATTATGGACCTTTCATTGATGATTTCAGTAGGTGGACTATCTTATACTTTAAAAAGCACAAATATGAAGTATTTAGTTGCTTTAAAAGGTATCTTGCACTTGTCGAGAACCAAATAGGAAGAACCCTTAAGAGACTAAGGTCAGATGGAGGAGGTGAGTACTTCTCAAATGAGTTTGATGCATCCTTGCAGGATAGAGGAATCAAGAGAGAAATCACAACAAGGTATACCCCTGAGAAAAATGGGGTGGTAGAGAGGAGAAATAGACTAAATATTGTTGAAACAGCTAGGTCAATGTTAAATGAGAAAAAATTACCTAATTACTTGTGGGTAGAGAGTGTATCTACTCCCACTTATCTTGTAAACAGTTCGCCATCCAGATCTCTTTATGGGATGAATCCATATGAAGCATGGCATGGTAGAAGACCTTCACTTGATCATTGAAGGATCTTTGGATGTGTTGCTTATGTGCATATCCCTTCTCAAATTAGAGATAAGATAGACCCTAAGGCAGAGAAATGCATCTTCATAGGATATGACTTGAATCAAAAAGGATACACGTTTTATAATCCTTCCAACAGAGGATTTATGGTCAGTAGAGATGTTGTCTTTGATGAGAATGATTCTTGGTTTGAAAGTGAATGCAGGAAAGTAAACTTACCTTATGACTTGGAAGAGGAATTTCCAAGCCTCACTAAGGAGGAACCAAATCAGGTTGAAGACATCAACTCAGGTGATGAGGACATCATCAACTTAGAAGAATTCAAGGCATGGAAGTCCAAAGGTAAAGTCAAGATGAAGAAATTGGAAGATGTACCTGAATCATCCAACCAAGCAATCAGAAGATCACAAAGGGAGAGCAAGAAGCCAATCAGGCATGGGTATGACACTTCCTTAGTTACAAAGCATTCTGTTTATCTTGCAAAAGACTTGTCATTTGAAGAGCCATCATCATATGAAGACGCAAAGACCAAGGCAGAATGGAAGGAAGCTATGGATTAGGAAATTGAAGCACTCAAGGAAAATGATACTTGGGAACCAATGTCAAAGAAGGAGTCTATGAAGGTAACTGGTTCTAGATGGATCTATAAATCAAGAGGAATTATGATGGATCAATAAGCAGGTACAAAGCTAGACTTGTGGCTAAGGGTTTTGCACAAACCCAAGGAGTTGATTATGAAGAAACCTTCTCACCTGTGGCCAAAATGCCAACCATCAGGGTATTGGTAAGTGTGGTTGCATCAAAGAATTGGAACACTCAACCTCCTTGTTATGAGGACCCAAGCAAGGTAACATATGTATGTAAATTAAACAAAGATCTTTATGGATTGAAGCAGGCACCTAGGGCATGGAACCATAGGTTTACAAAATTTCTTCAAGATCAAGGATTCACCATGAGTAAAGCAGATACTTCTCTGTTTGTTAAGAGGAGTAATTTAGAGGTGATATATCTATGTGTATATGTTGATGATATCATACTCACATGTAATGATGCTAATGGCATCAAGCAGATTAAGAATCAAATGATGCAGGAGTTCAAAATTAGTGACCTTGGATCACTTAAGTATTTTCTTGGACTTGAGTTATTCTATACTAACTCTGTAATTTATATTACTTAGAGAAAGTATATACAGGACATGTTAAAGAAATTTCATTTGTAGGAAGCCAAGGTAGCAAGCACTCCAATGGAGGTAAACCAAATGTTAAGTGCTCATGAAGGTGATGAACGTGAGAACATTGCAGGTTACCAAAGCATAGTGGGAAGCTTGAATTATGCTACATTGACAAGGATTGATATTTCTTATGGAGTAAGTGTCTTAAGTCAATTTATGCACAAACCTAGGGCACCTCACTTGGAAGCTGCAAAGAGAAATTTGAAGTACCTTAAGGGTACTCAAAATCAAGGTTTATATTTTCCTTATACCTCAGATTTGGACATCAAGATATATTCAGATGCAGATTGGGCAGATTGCAAAGATAATAGAAAGAGTACCTCAGGTTACCTATCTCTTGCAGGGAACAAACATATATCATGGTCTTCAAAGTAGCAACCTACTGTTGCTTTATCTTCAACAGAGGCAACGTATAGAGGATTGGCCAATGCTACTCAAGAGGTCATATGGATCAGATTATTATATATAGATTTAGGTTTGCATACTACATCTCCAATGATTTTTGGAGATAATACAAGATCACTACATCTTGCATCAAATCCTATTTATCATGCTAGGACCAAGCATATAGAGGTCCACTATCACTATGTGAGAGAGAAGCTATTGAGCAAGGAAATTTAGTTGGCATATGTATCAATTAATATGCAATATGTAGACTTATTGACTAAAGCATTAGATGATACAAAACTTTGCAGGTTTAAAGCTATGATTGGATTGCAGGACATTCAAGGGGATTGAAGAAGAAGACCAAGCCAAGTTGTTTGGCTTGAGGGGGAGTTGTTGGTGCAAATACCAAGCCTACAAACTTGGCTAGATATAAAGACTTTATGTGCAAATGTTTGAAGACCCATGCGAACCATTGCTATGGATTTTGTTTTACTTTCTTACCACATGTAAAAGTCTATTCCACTTGGAGGAATATTTGTAGCTACCCCTAAACTCGTGGAGTTTGTTAGATGGAAAAGCCACGACTTTACTTCGAGAGAATATCTCCTAGATTGGATGATCACTTTTACTGAGAGCCAATGAAGAATTCAAATTCAAATTCAAATTCAAATGACTCATCTATAAAAGATGACTGAAAAAACTCGCGATAGTAGATCACTTCAATTATGAGTTCTTACTCATTACTTTGTAAGAGAGTGAGGCTCACTTCATAGCCTACACTACTCATTATCATTAGACATTGATTATCATGCCAATGATCTTGTACAACATTGTATTCTAATACAATAGATCAATATTTTCATCTATGGTCTCTCTGTCATAGCTACTCAGAATAGTCACTTTGTACTACTTATATCTTAGTCATTTCTTCACCATTTTCAATGTTCTATAGCTTGTTGCAATCAGCTCCAAGTCCTCTACATGCATACAAATGTTGAAGATAATCCATTGGGAATATTTGGAGAAAATGGCGTTGAAATACCTACTGGTCAAACTCTACAGAGGTCCTAAAAAATCGAGGGTAATGATTTGATTGCTAAATCGATTTCTCTCTGTATAGTGCATCATTTTAAGTTGGAATCATTAGCTCATTAAGCTAATTTGATATCTCCAAAAGTAAGTTTTCTAATTCCTACTATACTGGAAGCACTGAGCTTAATAAGCAGCAGGTGTGTGAATAAAAAGAGAAGGTTTTCATTGATTCTTCAACTTGGAAGTAGTCTTTTTTGAATCAATCATTTCTCATATCATTTCCAAAGTACATAGGCACTTGCTTAGCACCATTTGAAAGCTAAGAGGGCCTACAATCAAATCTGAAGCAAAAAGGGGTTTGTTCAAAGCAGGGATTGGCATGACCTACTCATTTCTTGGAGTGTCCATCCATCTTTCTCAACAAAAATTCATATGGATGGGAACAAAGAGGTATTGGGTTCAAGTCTTATGAGATTCATGGGAGTTTTTTATTGATTCTTCCAAAGAATCCATTTGAGTGAACTCTAGTTATCTAATATACTTGGATTTATTCTTGGCTCTCATAGTATAAGGCAAATCATCAATGGCATTAAAGTTGATGACAAGTGGAAATCATTTACAACTACAATGGACTTATACATGGACATGCAGGTGCCAGACCTCAATACTCTGATGGGCCAACTCTTCAGACATGAAGCAAAGCTAAACAAAAATGGTGAATCCTCAAGAGGTAATCAATCTTCAGCCATATACTCGGATAAAGCTAAAGCTAAGGATAAGTCAAAGTCAAAGAAGAATGAAGATGAAGGAAGTTATTTCCAAGTTGACTTTACAAGAAGAGGAAAAGCTAGAGGTAGAGGCAGAGGAGGAAAGCAAGGTAGGGGGAGACCCCAAACATCTCAACCTTGCAACATATGTGGTTAATCTAATCACACTACTGAAGAGCGTTACAAGAATCCAAGAAATTCCACGGGAAGAGGATTCAACAGAGGTGGCTATGGATCAAATAGGGGCAGATATAATGGAGGATATAACAACAAGTATCACAACAACAATAACAACTATCAAAATGGATATAGAGGAAGTAGGGGCTACAACAATTACAGTGAGGATCAAAGTCAAGAAGACTCACTTCTTCTCATGAACCTATCACTGAAGCAGGGTAAGGATGATGATCATGTCTTTTATATTGATTTAGGATGCTCCAATAATGTATCAGGAAATGTAGCATTGCTCTCTGACTTGGAAGATCCCAAGAATAAACATGAAATGCAGCCAAGATATGATACAAGGCACTCAGTGGAAAAGATAGGTAATGTCAAGACATCAGATGGGAATATGAATCTTTTGAGTAAGGTATTGTTTGTACCTACAATAACTAAGAATTTGATAAGTGTTGGACAAATTGTGGAGAAAGGATTGTATGTGAGATTCACAAGACATGGAGGCTATGTGGAAGATCCAAAGCAATGATTCAGAAGGATAGCTAAAGGAGAAAAGACAAGAAGACTCTTCACATTTGAAGTAGAAGATACCAAGAACATAGCATTTTTTAGCTACGGATCTCAAACACTCTCTACATTAGAGGTATGGCATAAAAGGCTTGCTCATATTGGTGAAAGAACTTTAAAACAAATATGCAGGGATCAAAGTGTACTGGGACTGCCCAACATCACAACGCAACATATGATCTACAAGTGTGGAGCTTGTCAATTTGGCAAGGCACATAGACAACCCTTCAATAGGAAAGGCTACATACATCAAGAGCTATTGGAACTTGTACTACACATAGATGTGTGGGGTCCAAGCAAAGAACCCTCCATTTTAGGTTCAAAATATTATGTATCTTATATAACTGATTGCAGTAGGTGGAAAATCTTATACTTCATGAAACACAAAGATGAAGTTTTTAATTGTTTCAAAAAATATCTGGCACTTGTAGAGAATCAAACAGGTAAATGTCTTGGAGACTCGGATCATATGGTGGTGGAGAATACTTCTCAAATGAATTTGATGCTTTCCTTCAGGGAAGAGGCATCAAAAGAGAGGTAACAACCAGGTATACTCTTGAACTCAATGGATTAGCAGAAAAGAGAAACAGGACCATAATTGAAGCAGTTAGATCTATGATAAATGAGAAGAACCTACCTAATTACCTTTGGGTAGAGGTTGTATCAATAGCCACATACCTTGTAAACAGACTCCCATGTAAATCCTTAGATGGTATAACTCCATATGAAGTGTGGCATGGAAGAAGACCAATCCTAGAGCATTGCAGGATCTTTGGATGTTTAGCCTATGCTCATATTCCTTCTCAAGTAAGAGGGAAAGTGGATCTCAAAGTAGAGAAGTGTGTTTTTATTGGATATGATCAAACTCAAAAGGGCTACAGATTGTACAATCCCACTAACAAAGGTTTCCTAGTTAGTAGGAATGTATTCTTTGATGAAAATAAATCTTGGTTTGATGATGATAGGAAGGTGAAGCTACCATATCACTTGGAAGAGGACTTTCCATCTCTTCCAACAAAGGAGCCAAAGCAACTTGAAGATAGTGATTCTGAAGATAACATGGCTGAATTGGAAAAATTGAAGCTATGCAAGAACAAAGGAAAAGACAAAATGGAAGAATTAAATCAAGGACCAGAAAACTCTCTACAACTAATCAGAAGGTCAATGAGAGAAAAGAAGCTAGATAGTTATGGATCTGATACATCCTTAGTTACAAAGCACTCATTCTACATGGCCAAGGATCTCAATCATGAAGAACCTACATCCTATGAAGAAGCTCAATGGAAGAAGGAATGGAGAAAAGCAATGAATGAATAAATGGAAGCTCTCATGGATAATGACACATGGAAGCTTGTTCCAAGAAAACTATCAATGAAGGTAATTTATAAAGTTAAGAAGAATCCAGATGGTAGTATCAATAGGCATAAGGCAAGGTTAGTAGCTAAAGGGTTTGCTCAAAGCCATGGGATAGACTATGAAGAGACCTTCTCACTTGTAGCTAAAATGCCTACTATTAGAGTACTTGTTAGCATTGCTACATCTAGGAATTGGAAGCTCTATCAATTAGATGTAAAAAATGAAATTCTAAATGGATGGATCTCAGAAGAAGTCTATATGGCACAACCACCTGGCTATGAAGATGCACATCACCCCAATTATGTGTGCAAACTAAAGAAGGCTCTATATGGATTGAAACAAGCTCCAAGAGCTTCGAATCATAGGTTGGTAACCTATTTGTAGGATCAAGGTTTCAAGGCTAGCAAACCATATACATCTTTATTCATAAAAAGGAATGGGTCAGAAGTTATATATCTTTGTGTATATGCTGATGATATAATAATTATAGGGAATGACATCAATGGAATCAAGCAAGTAAATGTTGGAATGAAGGATGAATTCAAGATTAGTGATCTTGGACCTCTCACATATTTCCTTCGACTTGAACTCATTTACACAAATTCTGGTATCTACATCACTCAAAGGAAGTATGTACTTGACATGATTTCTAAATTCAAAATGGAAAACACTAAGTGTGCAAGTACACCCATGGAGATGAATCATAAGCTAAGTGCTTACGAAGGAGAATTCATTAAGGACATCACAAGCTATCAAAGCTTGGTGGGAAGCTTGAACTATGCAACTCTCACAAGGGTGGACATATGCTATAGTGTTAGCATACTCAGTTAATTCATGCATAAGCAAAGGAAGCCACAATGTATAGAAGTAGCCAAGAGAGTGCTCAAATATTTGAAGTGCACAATTAATGAAGGACGTTTTTACCCCTTCACTTCAAAAATTGATCTCAAAATCTACTCATATTCGGATTGGGTTGGATCTAAGGATAATAGGAATAGTACATCATGATATTTGTCTTTTGCAGGTTCGTGGTCTTCAAATAAGAAACCAACTGTTGCTTTATCATCTACTGAAGTTGAATACAGAGGATTGGCCAATGCAACACAAGAAGCAATGTGGTTGAAGTGTTTATACTCAGAGTTGGGAATACATACTTCAACTCTTCACATCTTTGGTGATAACTAGTTCACTTCGCTTAGCAGCTAATCTTGTTTACCATGCTAGAACCAAGAATATTGAAGTTCACTATCATTATGTAAGTGAAAAATTATTGAGCAAGAACATTCAACTGTCCTATGTATCTACTAATCTTCAATGTGCAGATATGTTGACTAAGCCATTGGATGGTATCAAGCTGAGCAGATTCAAAGGCATGATTGGGTTGATGAAAATCAAAGAAGAATGAAGACTCAAGCATGCTAGGCTTGAGGGTGAGTTGTTGGTACATTCTTTCCAAGTCTAGTGCTTGACTAAATCATTTATGTAATGTTAAAAGGGGACTTCCATCACGTCCACTTTTAATCTCTTCAGGTTCTTGGGGGATGGTAGGGGTCTGACAACGCGGAGGCCCTTTATCTAATTTTCCCAACTCAACTATCAAATTAAGCAGTACTACTATCTAGTATAACTTCTTTTACACCGTATTACTGTTCGTATTTCGGTTATTCCTTACACAGTCTTTAACGCATAAATTAATGATCACCGTCTCTTAGACTCATTAACATCAACATAACATTACTGTGTTATCGGAAATTAATGTAATTCAACAAAGACAGAGTAACACTACTCAGAATATCTGAAATCTGTTGGTGTAAATCAAGCCTTCACACTTGGCTTTGATTTGTAGCTTGAAGACATCAAATAAAGCTTGGATTAACTCTTGAAGATTGAGCCATAGAAACTCATGCTTATGAGTTCTTACTTTTTTACTTATTGTAAAAGTCATTGTGACTTGGAATATTTTTTTTGTAATCACACCTAATTGATTAGTCGTGGATTTTTGGGTGGTATGATTGGAGAGAATATCTCCTTAATTCTAGAGTAGAGAATATAGGAGTTTTGAATTTGAATTCAAATTCAAATCTCAACTCATACTCTATAAAAGCTACAATCAAAAAAGTCGCGGTTAGTCCAGTCACTTTAGCTCACTCCCCGAGGTATTTTCTCATTGTAACTGTGTGTGTGTTAGTGCTATTCCATAGCCTACACCACCACTCCTCAATTAGCCATGCTTGGCATGCTAATGAGCTTGTATAATCATATCAATCAATAGATATATACACATTCAACATATCTGATTCTCTGGGTTTCCTACTCCAAGTCTGTCAACTTCCAAGGAGCATTTCTCAGTGCTCACTAAACCAAATCAAGAGTTTAATAGCTCATTGGAACCATCTCAAGGTCTTCTACAAGCATACAAAATCTCAGAAGATTTCATTCAGTCATTTGAGAGAAATCCGCTTCGAAGTGCACACTGGTCTGTGTCTGCAGAGTTCCTAAAAAGTCGGGGGTAATCAGAATTTTGCTAAACTTACTTCTCAGTGTATGGTTTATCAATTTGAGTGATTCCACTTGTGATTGGTATATTGTTAAGTTACTTTAATACTCCCAAAAGGAATTGTTTCAATTTCAAGTGTGCTGGTCACACTGAGCATAACACTGAGCAGGTGTCATTACAGAAATAGCAAGTTTTCTAGAATTTGTGAAGTGCAAAGTTGTCTGTTTTGATTTGGTCATTACACAAATCATTTGCAAAGTACATATATGGTTTCTTTGTGTCATTTGGAAGCTAAGCAAGTGTACTAAGCATATCTGGAGTCAAAGGAGGGCAGGTGTGAAGCAGGTTTTGCAGCATCAACTCATTTCTTGAGTGCATCCAACCATCACTCCCAATAGTGGTATGAGAGCAAAGAAGGTAAACATGGGTGATGGATTCCCTTCATTCATTGACAAATTGGACAGAAACAATTATCAGGCTTGGTCATTGAGAATGAAGACCTATCTACAAGGGAGAAGTTTATTTGGATACATATCAGGAGATGAGGAATTGCCCTCATTCAAGACTAGAGGACTACCTACAAAGGATGAACATGAGAGACTCAACCAATGGTGTGCAAAGGATGCTTTAGCAAGGTCTTACCTTCTAAACTCTATATCTGACTTTCTTTTACCTCATGTAAGGAATTGTAAAACTTCCCAAGAGACTTGGGAAACCTTGTCAAACTACTTTTCTTCCAACACAAGGGCTAGGAAGAATCAATTGTGGATTGAGTTCACAACCCTTAGGAAGTAGCCCAAGCAATCAGTCTCAGAGTATGTGACAAAGATCAAAGATGTGGCAGACCAACTAGCAAGCATTGGAGAGGAGATTGAAGAGGAGCAAATAGTCAGGCAAGTAACAAATGGACTCAAGGCAGATGATAAGTGGGAAAGTTTCACCACTGCAATGGATCTCTATATGGACATGCATACCCCTGATCTCACAACACTCATGGGCCAAATTTTCACACATGAAGCAAAGTTTACAAAGGCAGGAGATCAATCAAAAGGTAACAATCCCTTTGCTCTCTATACTGATAAGAAAGTTAAAGATAAAGGTAAAGGGAAGAAACAGGATGAAGAAGGCACTACCTCTCAAGCTAATTATGCAGGGAGAGGTAGGTCATCTAGAGGAAGAGGCAGAGGAGGTAAGACAGGTAGGGGGAGACCCTACAACTCATCACCATGCAACATTTGTGGATTGTCTAATCATACCACAGATGAATGCTACAAGAATTACAAGAATCAGAGAGGAAGAGGCTACTCAAGAGGTGGATACTCTCAAGGGAGAGGCAGATTCAACCAACATCAAGGCTACAATGGATACAACAACCAATACAACAACAACTACAACAACAACCACAATGGTAATTACCAAGGTGGATTCAGAAATAGAAGAGACTACAACAACTACACAGAGGAGCAAGATGACTCCCTATTGATCATGAATATGACCTCCAAGGCAGGTACAAATGATGATCATTTATTTTATTTGACTCAGGATGTTCTAACCATGTAGCTGGCAATGTGGCATTACTTTCTGATTTGGAAGAGCCCAAGGGCAAACATCAGGTACAAACAGGTGATGACACTAAACATTCTGTTGTTAAGATTGGAAATGTGAAGACATGTGATGGTAACCAGAACCTATTGAGCAGGGTACTCTATGTACCAACCATCACCAAGAATCTAATGAGTGTTGGTCAGATTGTGGAGAAAGGTTTGCAGGTTAGATTCACACAACATGGAGCATATGTGGAGGACCCAAGACATGGATTCAGAAGGATAGCCAAAGGGGAGAAATCAGGTAGATTATTTACATTTGAGCTAGAAGACACCAAGAACATTGCTTGGTACAATTATAAGGATCAGACACTTTCAGAGTTAGAAATATGGCACAAGAGATTAGGGCACATAGGTGAAAGAACCCTAAAGCAAATGTGCAGGGATCAATGTGTGCTTGGGATACCTAATGTGTCCAAGCAACACATGATTTACAAGTGTGGATCATGTCAATTTGGTAAGTCTCACAGATTACCCTATTCAAGGAAAGGTTTCATGCATGAAGACTACCTAGACTTGGTACACACAGATGTTTGGGGACCTAGCAAGGACCCTTCCATTTCTGGTTCAAGGTATTATGTGTCCTTCATTGATGATTATAGCAGGTGGACCATTTTATACTTTATGAAGCATAAAGATGAAGTGTTTAATTGTTTCAAGAGGTATCTTTCACTTGTTGAAAATCAAACAGGAAGAAGCTTGAAGAGGTTAAGGTCAGATGGTGGAGGAGAGTACTTCTCCAATGAGTTTGAAGATTTCTTGCATGAAAGAGGCATCAAAAGGGAGATTACTACAAGGTACTCACCTGAACAAAATGGGGTAGCTGAAAGAAGGAATAGACTCATAGTAGAAACAACTAGGTCTATGCTTAATGAGAAAAAGTTACCAAATTATCTTTGGGCAGAGAGTGTATCCACTGCCACCTATCTCATAAACAGGTTGCCATCCAAATCACTTGATGGCATGACACCATATGAAGCTTGGCATGGTAAGAGACCCTCTCTAGATCATTGCAAAATTTTTGGTTGTGTAGCATATGTGCATATTCCCTCACAGGTAAGGGGAAAGCTAGACCCCAAGGCTGAAAAATGTATCTTCATTGGTTATGATTTGAACCAAAAGGGATACAGATTCTACAACCCAACAAACAAAGGTTTCAAGGTAAGCAGAGATGTCATCTTTGATGAGAATGACTCTTGGTATGAAAATGAATGCAGGAAGATTAGTCTACCCTATGACATGGAAGAAGATTTTCCAAAGCTCACCAAGGAGGAACCAATTCGCCAAGAAGATTCAAGCTCAGATGATGATGATACAATAAACCTTGAAGAGTTCAAGGCTTGGAAGTCCAAAGGGAAGATGAAGATGAAGCAACTAGAAGATAAACCAGAATCCTCAACACAAGCAATGAGGAGATCTCAAAGAGAAAAGAAGAAGCCTATCAGATTTGGGTATGACACATCACTTGTAACTAAACACTCTGTATAGCTTGCAAAGGACTTGTTGAATGAAGAACCAGGTACTTATGAAGAAGCAATTACCAAACCAGAATGGAAAGAAGCCATGGATGAAGAGATGGAAGCTCTCAAGGAAAGTGATACTTGGGACTTGGTACCCAAGAAAGACTCTATGAAGGTAATAGGATCTAGATGGATCTACAAATTAAAGAAGAATTCAGATGGAACAATAAACAAGTACAAAGCTAGGTTGGTAGCCAAGGGTTTTGCACAAACCCAAGGCATTGATTATGAGGAGACATTTTCTCCTGTGGCTAAGATGCCAACTATCAGAATTTTGGTGAGTGTAGCTGCATCCAAGAATTGGAATATGTACCAATTAGATGTGAAGAATGCTTTCTTGAATGGATGGATATATGAAGAAGTCTACATGTCACAACCACCTGGCTATGAAGATCCAAAAAAGGTACATTATGTTTGTAAATTGAAGAAGGCTCTGTATGGTTTAAAGCAGGCACCTAGAGCATGGAATTACAGGTTGACAACCTACCTCCAAGACCAAGGATTTGTGATGAGTAAAGCAGACACTTCTCTATTCATAAAGAGAAGTAGTACAGAGGTAATCTACTTGTGTGTTTATGTTGATGACATCATCATTACAGGTAATGATGTCAATGGGATTAGACACATCAAAGGACAGATGATGAAAGAATTCAAGATTAGTGATCTTGGATTATTGAAGTACTTCTTAGGTCTTGAGTTAGTCTACACCAACTCAGGTATATATATCACTCAAAAGAAGTATGTACAGGATATGGTCAAGAAGTTTGGCTTGCAGGATGCTAAGGTATCTACTACTCCAATGGAGGTCAACCTAAAGCTAAGTGCTCATGAAGGAGAAGAAGTCAAAGACATCACAGGATACCAAAGTATGGTAGGTAGTTTGAACTATGCTACCTTGACAAGAATTGACATAGCATATGGAGTTAGTGTGCTTAGTCAATTCATGCACAAACCAAGGGTACCTCACCTAGAGACAGCAAAGAAGATCTTGAAGTATCTAAAGGGAACTCAAAGTCATGGTTTGTACTTTCCTTATACATCAGATATTGACATTAAAGTTTACTCAGATGCAGATTGGGCAGGATGCAAGGATGATAGGAGAAGCACCTCAGGATATATTTGTTTTGCAGGAGATAAGCCCATTTCTTGGTCAGCCAAGAAGCAACCTACAGTGGCATTGTCATCCACTGAAGCAGAGTATAGAGGGCTTGCCAATGCCACTCAAGAAGCTATCTGGTTGAAGCTTCTATATACAGAGTTAGGTCTATATACAAGGCCACCAATTATCTTTGGAGATAACACTAGCTCTCTTCACCTTGCAGCTAATCCAATTTATCATGCCAGAACCAAACACATAGAGGTTCATTACCACTATGTGAGAGAGAAGTTACTTAGCAAAGAGATTCAATTGACATATGTGTCTACTAATATGCAATGTGCAGATTTACTCACTAAAGCATTGGATGGAAACAAGTTAAGGAGATTCAAATCCATGATAGGATTGCAGGATGTAATTGAAGATTGAAAGAGAAGACTTAAACCAAAGTGTTTGGCTTGAGGGGGAGCTTTTGGTGTAAATCAAGCCTTCACACTTGGCTTTGATTTGTAGCTTGAAGACATCACATAAAGCTTGGATTAACTCTTGAAGATTGAGCCATAGAAACTCATGCTTATGAGTTCTTACTTTTTTACTTATTGTAAAAGTCATTGTGACTTGGAATATTTTTTTTGTAATCACACCTAATTGATTAGTCGTGGATTTTTGGGTGGTATGATTGGAGAGAATATCTCCTTAATTCTAGAGTAGAGAATATAGGAGTTTTGAATTTGAATTCAAATTCAAATCTCAACTCATACTCTATAAAAGCTACAATCAAAAAAGTCGCGGTTAGTCCAGTCACTTTAGCTCACTCCCCGAGGTATTTTCTCATTGTAACTGTGTGTGTGTTAGTGATATTCCATAGCCTACACCACCACTCCTCAATTAGCCATGCTTGGCATGCTAATGAGCTTGTATAATCATATCAATCAATAGATATATACACATTCAACATATCTGATTCTCTGGGTTTCCTACTCCAAGTCTGTCAACTTCCAAGGAGCATTTCTCAGTGCTCACTAAACCAAATCAAGAGTTTAATAGCTCATTGGAACCAGCTCAAGGTCTTCTACAAGCATACAAAATCTCAGAAGATTTCATTCAGTCATTTGGGAGAAATCTGCTTCGAAGTGCACACTGGTCTGTGTCTGCAGAGTTCCTAAAAAGTCGGGGGTAATCAGAATTTTGCTAAACTTATTTCTCAGTGTATGGTTTATCAATTTGAGTGATTCCACTTGTGATTGGTAGATTGTTAAGTTACTTTAATACTCACAAAAGGAATTGTTTCAATTTCAAGTGTGCTGGTCACACTGAGCAGGTGTCATTACAGAAATAGCAAGTTTTCTAGAATTTGTGAAGTGCAAAGTTGTCTGTTTTGATTTGGTCATTACACAAATCATTTGCAAAGTACATATATGGTTTCTTTGTGTCATTTGGAAGCTAAGCAAGTGTACTAAGCATATCTGGAGTCAAAGGAGGGCAGGTGTGAAGCAGGTTTTGCAGCATCAACTCATTTCTTGAGTGCATCCAACCATCACTCCCAACAAAATCTGCACTACGGTGTCTCCACAAGATCGCAAATCACCCAGACAAACAGTCTGGTGATCCCGTTTTTCTACCACCGGAGAGCCCCGTAATGTCTCTTCATTAGTAGGTAAAAAGTTACATCACTTCTCTATGCCCTTTCGGTGTGTGCGGTATATAAAAATATATAAGTTACATTGTGCCAATCCGACAGCCTAACACTGGCACGCACGGTGGACTTGAACCTGCAAAGAAAAGAAAACTAAGGCTCCTCGACAATGCCTTGTATATACATAGTTCTTGCTAATTTGAAGGTTCTAGAGATTTTCTATTTCAATGAATCCAACATCAACTTTAATGTCTCCGGCTCCACCAACTGTGCGTCAGTTCGGACTAAACTTGCCGCAATGACCTGACTCATCAAAACTTCAGTCTAGGTCTGCAAAAATGCTTTTTGTAAGTAAAAGTCATTGGCAAGGGCTGCATCGCGGCTCAATCGCATATCTTCAATTTGTCCATCTATTCTGGATAGACTGTCGGCTTGAACTCCCAACTGTTTTTCTTTGTGTTCTAGTTCTTCAAATTGAAACTGCATTGTTTTATAATACGCTTCTCTTTCCTTCTACACACCTTCCAGTTCCTTCTTCAATTTGCAATATTTACCAAGCTCTTCCTGTAATTCTTGATCTCGCCTGAACAATGTTTCAGTGGTAGTATGAAGCTCTACTTCTGCTTTAAGCACATTAGCGGCCAAAGATTGAGATGCCTCTTCTAAGATGTTATAGGCTTCGCGCATACTATGAAGTTCATTGCCTAACGCTGTCATCGCGTCTGTCTTGTCAAGGAGTTCCTGCTTCCACGTAGTAATTTATGTATCCTTTTGACCCAGTAAAGCATCCCTCTATGCGAGCTGATCTTGAAGTTGCTGAATCTGTAACTGCAGGGCATGATTTTCCGCTTTCACCACATTAGTCTCCTCTTGCAATGGAGCAATGTCGGCTTCTAAGAAATCCACTTTGTGCTGTAATTCTTGTCGGATAGTGTCGGTCGCCATCTTCAATAGCATAGGTAACTGCTGAGAAAATTGGATCAAAAGTCGACCCAGCGATTCTATTTCGTGAAACATCGGGGTCGGAGGAAGAAGGGCAGGAAGGGGTTGAGATGTAGAAGCGGAGCACAAATGAGGGGAGGGTGGTGGAGAGTAATTGGGAGAAGAAGATGAAGTAGCGGATACGTCTCGAACAATAGGCGCAACGAGGACAACCGGTGCAACAGTGTTCATGGGTGGAAGAGGTGAAATAATTGGCATTAGAATGAGGCCGGTGGTATTCTCCTTTGATGCCTCAACCTTATCGATGACTGCGTCAATCATAGCAAGCACGTCATTTAAAATTTCAGCATCAATATCCTTCACAGAGCCTTGATTCTGCAGATGAGAATCCTCCCGAGAAGAAACTTCGTCAGAGTCTTCGGTGTGGGCATCTTGTTCCTGCTGCTTATTTGAAGAAGAATGATTAGAAGATTCGACATGAATGGATGTAGTGGTGTCATGGAAGACTTCTTCTTAATGGCCAGCCGTTGAACCTTGCACCTGGCTCTCAGAGGGGCTTATACATCAGCGTTTCCAGCGAAGAAGTTGGAAGAGATCCTCATCATCATCCTCTACGTCCTCGAGCACTTGAGCATATTCTTCATGGCACAAGATGGGAGCGGTTGGAGGCGGTTGCGCGGCTTGTATTACTAGAAAGAGAAAAGTGAGGATATGGGGAAGACGAGAATGTGGAAGGTCCCCCTTATTGACCTGTTTGATAATCGCGACACATTCACGGTGAATGCGCCGGAAATAAAAAGAAGCAAAATTGACAGACTCGCAAGAAGCCATGTCTATCATCGAATAGAAGGGGCGCAAGTACTCACTTACTTCAGGAGTGAGTCTTGCACAGAAAGTAGCGACATTCGCTAAAGCTTCCATGGCGCGCACAAGTGAGCACAAGAATACAGACAACAACGAACACGCACAAGCACACAAACGTAGTAATGATTAGCAGTAAAAGAAACAAGGTTAAGTAGACACACGGGCATCATGAAGCGATCGAAAACCCTAATCATCGCGCGGTATTGAAATGATACCCTTCATAATTTCGGCATGCATGCAGAAACAGAAACAGTAACATAGGGCGGCGATTAATCATATTTAGATACCATAACAAGGGGATTACGTTCAGTGGTCAACTGAAATGCGGGAAAAGAAATAAACAATTGACATGCGAAAAAGTCAAGGTACACGTCATTGGTTATCGGCCGATTGCTGATAGGGGTGAAGCTTAGATCCATTAATCACTTTCAGAAGGGGAACTCCGGTTAAGGTGGCCAACCTAAAAGTAGCGAGTCCCACCTGATCAATAATTCGGTATGGACCGAACCACCGTAATTTAAATTCCCAGCAGACCGATTTGCTTTAGCATTGTAGAATAACACCAGTTGCCCCACCGTAAACACAAGGGTCTTGAGGAAACGATCATGGGTACGAGCTTGACGAAGCTGAACTTCTTGAAGTACCAGAAAACTTTCCCAGCGTTGTTCATCCAATGATCTAAGTGTATCCAACCGAAATGGCAAGGATTCTTCCGATAGCAATTTTTGAGCTAAGGCAACATGTAGACTCCGCACTACGACTTCCATTACTGCAATAGCTTCCAATCCATAAGCTAGTTTGAACGGGGTCATGCCAGTAGCAACCTTGTACGTAGTCCGGTACGCCCACAAAATTGTAGGTAGTAATTGGTCCCAACGTTCCGGACATTCCAAAAGCAATTTACGGAGCATAGTCAACAAAGTCTTATTGGTACTCTCCGCGAGACCATTGGCACGGGGATAATAAGGCGAGCTAAATTTGTGGACAATCTGAAATGTCTCTGTCAATACTTGCATTAAGTGGTTAGCAAAGTGTGTACCTTGGTCTGTAATGATTTCCAGAGGCAACCCATAACGAGGAAAAACGTCCTTTATCAGGCATTTGGCCACCGAAACTACTGTGGCCGACCGTAGTGCCCAAGCCTCTGCCCACCAAGTGGCATAATCGGTACAAGTCAAGATATAGCAGCTGTTGGTGAAAGTAGCTGGGGGTGTTATTGGACCAATAAAATCTAGACCCCACTTCTGAAAGGGTTCCAAAGGTAAGACAGGTTGAAGGGGAAAGAAGTGCCGCTGTAATGGTTGTCCAGACTGTTGACAGGTATCACACTGCTGCACAAACTGAGTCACATCTTTATACATGGTAGGCCACCAAAGCCTACTTTGAATAATTTTACGGTGAGTAAGATCAGCGGTGAAATGTGCACTCGAGGGTAATGAATGAGCCATAGCAATAACCGATTCTGCTTCATGTGGTGGGATACATCGAAGTAAAACACCAGAATGATCCAGATAGTACAGTTGACCTACAATCAACTGGAATCTTTGAATGTAAACTACAAATTTCCGCCGTAGAGCAGGGGAAGTATGAGGAGGAAGACACCCGTCAATTAGAAATGTTAGTCTCGTATCATAGTATGTAGGGGGAACAAGAGGTTCTGTAGATTCTTCAATAGTTGGCTCAGTAGCGTAAATTGCTGGTGTAGTGTCATCAACCCCCATCGGAGCTTCACCAGAGTCCAACCGAGATAGAAAATCTGCCAAGACATGTGCTGTGCCGGGTCGATGAACAACTTCATAGTCGAATTCCTGTAATAATAGAACCCATCGAGCCAAGGGACCACCTAAATGTTGCTGCCGACCCAAATACACAAGTGTGGCATGATCCACGTGGAAGGTGAACTTTCGGCCCAACAAATAATGGTGAAACTTCTTCACAGAGTACACCAACCCGAGACATTCTCTTTCGGTCACTGAATAGTTTCTTTCAGGAGGGGCTAATCGGCGACTTGCATAATATACAGGCCGAAACCATTTGTCAGTTTGCTGCATGAGGACACTACCACTATGTCTGATGCATCCACAAAGACATGGAACGGACGTTCCCAATCAGGTGGTTGCAAAATTGGGCCCTGCGTCAATAACACCTTTAAACGATCAAATGCATTTTGGCACTCCGATGTCCAATCATACTGTCGCGGAGCACTAGTCATAAGCCGATTGAGCAGTGTTGCTAAATGAGCTAACCACCGTAAATGTCTGCCATGCCACCGGATTTGGCCCAGGAAACGCATAAATTCTTTCGGTGTCGTAGGGACTGGTGCCTCCAACACAGCTGAAACTTTATCCGGATCAACTTGTATCCCTTGTGCAGAGATAATATGTCTGAGTAGTTTGCCACAAGAGACAACAAAAACAAACTTTGTCGGATTCAAGCATAATCGGTATTCACGACATTTTTCAAAGCAGCACCATAAATGATACAGGTGCGCCGTAGTCTTACCAAATAAGGAAAAGTCGTCCAAATATACTTGCATAAAAGTTGTCAAGTAGGGAGAAAAAACTTCTTGCATACATTGTTGAAACGTACTTGGAGCATTCCTTAACCCAAACCACATTACCGTACAAGCATAAACACCCCACTTCGTGATAAAATTTGTTTTAGGTATGTCCTGTTCTGCCATCCTCACCTGGTTATAGCCACTGTAGCCATCCAAAATGAATACATCTCGTGCCCAGCCACCCTGTCGAGCATTGTGTCCAGAAAGGGGAGAGGAAATGGATGCGGTACAGTGGCCGCATTCAATTTTCGGCAATCAACACAGATGCACAGCTGTTTATTTTTCTTCGGAACAATCACTATTGGAGATATCCATTCAACATGCTCGATTGGTACAATGAATCCCACCTTCAGTAACCGATCGAGTTCTGCTTTGACCTGTGCTGCATAATTGGGGTTCATTCGATAACTAGGCTGTTTAATTGCCTTCGCCTCTGGTTTGAGCACTACCTGATGTTGATAGATCCGCGGGTCCAAGCCTTTCATATCTCGATAGTCCCAAGCAAAAACATCAGAGAACTCACGCAAGAGTTGTATCAAATCATCTTGAAATGTCTCTAACACACCTGCCTTAATCTTAATGGGTCGCGGGTTATCCGCATCACCCAAATTATATGTTACTAACTAATCTTCTAGTACATAAAATTGTCGAGGTTTTACCAGATCATCAGCTCACTGCAAAAGTTGATGTAAGGTGGCTCCATTCATAGCGACACTATCATCTGCATCTGCATCTCCGGTCACTGGTACCACTGTGCAAGCGGCTGGACTCCACTTGTCTGGGACCGACTGGAGATCTACAGTACCTAATGAGATCAGATCCTTATTGGTCTTCAGAAATGCCTCTTCCTCGTCATCAGTTAAGCCATCCAACATGTGGACGGGCTCCGCTACATATGGTCTTGCATGAAGCTCGCAGGGCTGCATGGCATCCAATTTAACTACATATTTACGGTGATTATCTTTGAAAGTTAACTCCTACGCAGACCAATCCTGTACAACTTTGGCTTGTTTCAACCATGGTCGACCGAAAAGTAGATTGTAGTCGAGGGTGGATTTTGGTAGTTTCGAGAACTACAAAAGTCATTTTGAACGTGGTACCCTTCAACGTAATCAGAATATTCCTTACTAGCCCACTGGATGGACTCGGGATTGGTCTGCCATGCGTACAAAAAATTATACGTGCTCGATTTGGGTCCAACCCAATTGCTTGCAGAGTGCTGTCGTTGCTATATTCACACTTGAACCGCCATCAATTAGCACTTGAGTAATCTTTTGGTTTTTATGCCAGACAATGATTAATGGGACTAAATGATCCACCGTTGAATCAGCTTCCGATTGTATTGTTGCAGTCGCCGGAGTACAGGAAGATCCGGGACAAACCTGTTGTTGGAATGGCTGCCTAACTCCTGGTACCAAGGCAAAAAATTGTCCTAAAGGGAGTGAAATTGAAGCCTTAGATAGGATATCCCATACCTAATCTGTTTGGATTGTACTTCTCACCGATTTTGATGATGATTCTACTGTTGCTCGGGTAGAATTCTGTTCATTCGATCTTGCCTTAGGTAGGGGAATCTGTGTTACCAGAATTGGATCAAGAAACACAGTTGGCTCTTTAGTTGTCCATTGACTAGCCTTTGTATACATTCGTTGCTGCTCACGAATACCAGGCTCGAACACCTCAGCGGCGGGTTGCAACTGCTTACCCGATCAGGTCTGAACCACTGCTGCTTATGATTCAACTGGTGAAATATAGACCATGTTGGTCATTGGATTTTGTCACTCCTTCTTCATTTTGTCGTACTCTGCTACATCCTTGCAAAACCTGCGAATGTATCCAATCTCACCACAAAAATGACATCGAGGTGGTGGAAGATAAGTACCTTCCGCTGATGTACCCGCCTGCCATCGATTTGAATTGAAATTGGTATTCTGCTGACTCCTATAATTCCGATATCCTTGCGACTGATTGTTTCGCATTTGTGGTGGTACGTAATGGGCTGCTGGCTGACTTGGTTCCTGTATGATGGCATTTACAGCTGCTCGCCCCTACACCTTGGCATTATACATGCAATTTTTCGTTGAGTGCCCTATTGTGTTGCAGATGGCACCATACATCTGGTTAAGGGCACATGTAACACTGGTGTGGCCTGGATTTTTGCACTTGGTGCAATACATTTGTTTAGCCAGATCATCTGTTACGTTCTTACTGGCTTTCAGCCACTTCAAGTCTTCTGTGAATCCCCCAACTTTATGCTCTAGTTGCAGGGCCATCGCAATAACAGCATCCAGTGTCATAGCACCCACACAGCGGATGATCATAATTTGTCTTAACTGTGGGGTCAAACCGATAATGAACCACTGGGTTATAACATCATCCGGTAGATTAGCATGTGCCGGAGGTAGTTGTCTTAAGTGAGTTCTAAACAATGTTGCGTATTCCTGAACAGTTTGGTGCGGCTTCTATCGATTGTTCTGCAAATTGTCGAAGATTTTGGTAGGATTCTTCTTCAACCGGAACCTCTGTAAAAACGCATCCCGCACAGCATCATAGTTAACAAAATGATTAATATCCTACTCAATCAACCATCTAGCCACTTCATTAACTAAGGTGGCCTGAAATACGATTGCCTTGTACGTCGGATTGGGTGGATGGTTCAGCATTGCATAGCTTATCTCAAAGGTGTGCACATGTGCATCAGGGTTGTCACCCGGAAATCCACCGAATTTTGTGTAAGTCACCCCTGTTGGAACCGGTCGTAGTGGGATGATTGGATGTGGCTGTTGCTGTTGCTGCTGTTGTTGTTGTTGTTGTTGTTGTTGTTGTTGTTGCTATTGTTGCTGTTGACCACTCATGGTGCTATTATTGATACTGTTGTTGTTCCCTGAGTTTTGAGGGGTGTCTCTTGTCCTTCGGAATCTGTATTATCAGATTGCTCACCTTCCGGCTCAAAAATGGTGTTGAATCTCTTACTTATCTCCAAATCAAATAGTCTGTCCTCAGCTTTAGTATCAAGAGTAGGCAAGCTTGCCCCGAATAGTGGTGAACGTAACAAGGATCCACCAGGTAGTACTGCAGTATCACCGAAAAACTTGAGACTCCCACAAAATGGTACCGAACTTCCACCGGAAGTTATCAAACTTTCACCGCACCCGGTTGTCTTTTCACCGGAAACGGTCTCACTTGGCAACACAACTTTGTCACCGAAAATAGTTGAATCTTGACCAGATAACGTCAGATGATCTATGCACTGTGTCTCTATACACCCAGAAATCAATGCACCCTCTTCAGAACGAACCGGAATCTACCGAAATCTCATCATGTGTCACCGAACTAGCACCAGAATCATTGCTAACTGGATCCAATCCTTCGACAACTGGGCTTAAATGGCCTGCACTTCTAACACCTGGGGGTGTCCCTAATAGATTTGGAACTGCCCAGGGATGCTGGTCTCTTCTATACTTCGGATAAGACTCGCCGAACCGAGTAACCGGCATATATCACCTCTGCACCGCTTGCCTTACGCATTGCTCTAACTTTACTGAGTATTCTCAATCTATTGCCATCTTCCCACAGACGGCGCCAGTGTTAAAAGGGGACTTCTATCACGTCCACTTTTAATCTCTTCGGGTTCTTGGGGATGGTAGGGTCTGACAATGACGAGGCCCTTTATCTGATTTTCCCAACTCAACTATCAAATTAAGTAGTACGCTACTATCTAGTATAACTTCTTTTACACTGTATTACTGTTCGTATTTTGGTTATTCCTTACACAGTCTTTAACACATAAATTAATGATCATCGTCGCTTAGACTGATTAACGTCAACATAACTTTACTGTGTTATCGAAAATTAATGTAATTCAACAAAGACAGAGTAACAGTACTCAGAATATCTGAAATCTGCACTATGGCGTCTCCACAAGATCGCAAATCGCCCAGACAAACAGTCTGGCGATCCCGTTTTTCTACCGCCGGAGAGCCTCGTAATGTCTCTTCATTAGTAGGTAAAAAGTTACATCACTTCGCTACGCCCTTTCGGTGCGTGCGGTATATAAAAATATATAAGTTACATTGTGCCAATCTGACGGCCTAACAGTAATGACATTTTTTGTACTCTCAATGAGAGATTTCATAAAAGATATATCTTGTAAAAGTAGAAAAGTGAAATCTCCAAAAGTAAAAGGGTGAAGAGAAAACCACCACTTCGTTAGGTGCAAATCATTGAATTAAAGTAGGAGAAGTCAACTAGATGAGATTCCCCTATGATGCAGGAACTTTTAGGTGGAATCCCACCAAGTTTGAATTCAAATTTCTCTATAAAGACACATGAAGAAATTTGCATATCAGAGTAGAACTTTATGCTACAATTAGAGGAGATTCTAGTCGAGATTTGGATCATCATTCAATCACACATTGTGCTCCTCCTTCCCATGCTTCATGCCCAATTAAATTTAGTAACATATGTGCAATATAGATTGATTTCTTAGATCATCTTTGGAGTCTATTTCAACTCTTGTCTCAGGTTCATTGTTTTTTAGTCAAGTTTGATCACTGATTGCTCTCGATATACCTACTCTTTTGAAGTTAACTTGCCATAGGTAAAGTGACAAGTCTATTTTCTGCATCTCAGTTTTCATCACATTTGGATCTTTAATCAATATATTACACGCGTTGATCATTTTTCTTTGCAAGCCACTAAGTTTTATCCATTTTGTTCTACAATTTTGTTCCTTCAAGACACCTTCCCTTTTCTTTAGCCTTTTGTTTTGCCACTATGGCGTCTTCTATGTTCTCTTTTGGCAACTAACGTTCTTCTTCCACAATAGCAATCCTTTGATCTTTTGTACAAGCCTCTCTTTCAAATACTTAGTTCCCCTCCTTTATTTGGTGCACGTTATCCTCTAATTGGAATATTAGTCTTTGATCCATCATGCGATTTTTGAATTTAGATTATTTTTCTTGATCCCATTGGATGATCATTCGGACCATTTGTTTTATCTACAAGGATAACCTTGATGGAAGAATTACGAAAATGCAAGTGCTCATAGGACGCTAAGACGTCTCTCATGGCAAGTAAATGGATTGGATGGAGAAAAACGATGTTCAAACCTCTAAGGCATGGGATCAATATGAATTTTGATGCAATAAAAGAAGACGCAATAAAAGAAGTAACAGTGGTGCTCATAATTCTCACCTATAACATGATGGGAATATTCATTTGAATATTTTAAGGAGGTTATGATGGCATTAGTTGAATAAGGAAGACGTTAGAATTGTTATTTGTTTCATGTGGGGGTATATAATGCTTCAACTATTGTAGGTAAGCTTTTTTTAGTTCAATAATTGATTTGGTAATGGAACTTGTGGTGGCTGGAAAACTTTATTTGCATCGATAGTGCTCCTTTGAAATTCGTTAGCTTCAAAGAGCTTCAAGATCTTTCCATATCATGCCCTTGGATCTTGCAATGATCATAATGTATGCAATATGTCAATTGCTACATTCATAGGATCTTCATGGATCAACGTTGCTTGCTATTTAGGTTATTTTTGTTGCTTGCCATTATTTAGAGTCTACGTTTTCTACTATCAAAGGTGTAGCTTTGTCTTCAACTTTTTATAGTTGTAATTTTTTTCTTTGTCCCAAGAGCTTTTGGAAGATTATGCATACCTACCAATTGTGTTTAAATATGAAATTTTTGCACGTCTTCCTCCAATGAATGTTTGCTCGTAATATTAGCAATAACCTTGCTTAAGATGCTAGATGATGTAACACACAAAATCCATATGATGATTTTTATCTACTTCATAAGAAAATAGAATGTGGCAGTCTTTGTAAAGCATTGTCTATCACGCTACATGTGTTACGGTAAAATGGGTATAAAACAATCTAGCTGCTAATTCAATAATCGAGCAATTTAGTTCTTAGAATGTTCTCACATCCCATATCTTCCTTTCCTATTTTTCCTTATTGAGAATCTCTATTATGGAAACTCCATCAAAACCCTAACCTTAATTTTTAGCTATATATATGTACATACATACATACACAAATACATACACACGTGCGTGCGCGTGCACACACACACACACACACACACATATATATATATATATATATATATATATATATATATATATATATATATATATATATATATATATATATATATATATGTATGTGTGTGTAGCCTTAACCCTAATGATATATAACCCTAACACAAGTTTATATATACATACACACACATATATGTGTGTGTATGTATGTATGTACGTACATACGTACGTATGTATGTATGTTGCATGTATGTATATATATATATATATGTGTGTGTGTGTGCTGTTAGAGGGCCGCCGAACCAGGACGGATGAACCCGGACAGGTGCCGTAAAAAGTGGATTCGTGGAAACATTGTAGCAGACTTCTATTTAAAGCACACAAAGGAAAGCGGTAAAGATCAGTAGTAGTTTTGGGAAAGAGCCTCTGTTCTGTTGGGCATTGTAGCGAGTGGGTTGATCACGTCTCGAACCGAGGTGTTTGGAATTTGCAAGTATAGTGTTGTGTCTGTCTGTCTGTTATATTGACCCAATTGGGAAATTGCGAGCATCATATTTGAGAATATATATGAGGTATTGATGAGCCCATTGAGTTCTGTTCTACTCTATTCGCATCTAACTATTCTGCTATTCTCCTTGTCGTGCCGATCTCCATTCGGTAGTCTTGTATTGTGCGTCTGTTTGGTGATTAATTATATACGGTTCTGGATCTTTTCCGTCATGAAATAGTGGGTTTGTCATCCTGCGAGAGACTGTGTAAGGTCGAAGTTAATCATTTGCATTTAGTATCTTTTCGGTTAAGTGACCAGATTCGATACAATAGTCTGCGTTCACTGAGAATTCCTATCTTAGGAAGACTTGTATCGGTAAAGATCTGTACGTGAACAGAAGTATTGGTAAGTTTGTCAATTGTGGTAGGAACTTGTGACTTGAGTCGGTATACGATAAGTTTGGCGTAATCTTGATTATAGTCGTTTGTGTATTATTGTTCGGTGAACTTACCTGTCACATGGAATCATCATATTGAGTAGTATTTAATTACTGAAAAGTGAGTATTCTATTAGTTATAAGTCAGAACAGGACCTCTGCTCCATTACCATAGCAGATTCAGTCCAGAAGTCCTAATGTTCAGCATGCCGAATAGTTGTCAGTAGTCAGAATCAACCTCTGTGCTAAGACGTGATGGAGTATTTATGAGTGTGTGAAAAGTTGGGAAAATAGTACAGGGCCTCTGTCTAACAGACCCCTACCACTCCCAAGAACCCGAGGACCCGATAATAATCTTCCGAAAGTTGGATAGAAAGTATTATCGTTTAACATTGGCGATCCTGCTGGGGATGTGGCATTAAGATTGCCTGGTATTTTGTTCGAATTAAATTTTGTTGGAAGGACAGTAGCAACAGAATCAGATTGTTGCAAGACTGTTCTGTTCGTAATACTATATGATCAGTAGGGAAATGCTACATGCCGATTACTCGATCAGGTGAAAAGTATCCCAAGAATCACCAGTTAGGGGTATTAAGAACAACTCTGGGAGATACTAGTGCAATTAGACCTGACCCAGCTGTCGAAAAAGTGACGAACGATAAAATTGATTCCGGTGAAATCACGGTAGAACGTAGTACATCTCTAGAACTATCTGGTATCACTACGGTACAGACTGTCGAAAATATAGCAATTTTGGAACCAACCAAGACGCAGTTGGAATCTAGTCTAAAAGTTTTCGGAATAGATTCAGATACGATTAGAAACACTTTAGGGAAGGAAATTAACACAAGCGAATCAACACCGTATCCAGTCACAATTTCGAACCCTTCCGGTGGAATTTCGGTAAGAAAATCACAGTTTTTCGGTGACGATTCAGCAGTTTCGGCTGAATCTTCCGCTCAACTACAACGTTTGGAAGCAAGTCCTCCTAATCTGGATATCAAGGAGGAAGGAAGACTATTTGAAACAAAAATTCGCAATATAGTAAGTAAGCTAATTGCACCGGAAAGTGTGCCATTTGGTGAAACAAATTCCGTTAGTTCAGAAACTCAAAACAGAAATACAGAAGGAGTGTATAATACACTCACGATGAACGAACAATCGCAACGACAGTTAGGTCAACCTAGATCGGCTCCAACGGGAGTAACATACACAAAGTTTAGTGGATTTCCAGGAGATGATCCAGATGCTCACGTACGCACCTTTGAAATCAGTTACGCTGTCCTCAACCATCCATCGGACCCGGCCTACAAAGCATTTGTTTTTCAATCTACACTTGTGAATGAAGCAGCAAGATGGCTTACTGAATACGATATTAATCATTTTGGTACTTATGAAGCAGTACGAGACGCTTTTTTGCAGCGATTCAGGCTGAAAAAAAATCCTGCAGAGATCTTTGAGTATTTACAGAACAACAGACAGAAGCCAAATCAAACTGTACAAGAGTATGCTACCCTTTTCAGAACACATTTAAGACAGTTACCCCAGGCTCATGCTAATTTACCAGACGATGTTATCACACAGTGGTTTATCAATGGCTTACTTCCTCAACTTAGGCAAATCATGATTATAAGATGTGTAGGAGCCATGACTCTCGATGCAGTGATCGCAATGACCCTTCAGCTGGACAACAAAGTTGGTGGATTTTCAGAGGATTTGGAATGGATAAAAACAAACAAACATGTGGCTGAAGATATAACTAAGCAAGTATATTGCACCACATGCAAGAATTCAGGACATACTAGTGCCCAGTGTGCGTTAAATCAGACCTATTGCGCCATCTGTAACATTGTTGGACATACCACTGAGAATTGTGCATACAATGCTAGAAGACAAGGAACAACAATAGTTAATGCAATTATTCAGGAACAAGGGCAGCCAGCCAATCAATATGTACCCCCACATTTGAGGAACAATCAACAACAAGGTTATCGACATTATCGAGGACAGAGGAACAATAGCTATAATACACCGCGCTGGCAGAATGGACCACCACCGGAAAATCATAATTTACCACCACCACGATGTCATTTCTGTGGACAATTGGGCCATATTAGAAGATTCTGTAGAGATGCAGCAGAATATGACCAAAGGAAAAAGGAACGTCAAAATCCAATGGCCAATGTGGTAACAATCACACCTGTAGAGACGCAGGCAGCGGCAGTTCAAACTCGTTCCGGTAAACAATTGCAACCGGCAGCAGAATTATTTGAACCAGGGATACGTGAACAACACAGAATGTATAATAAAGCTAGTCAATGGACCACCGTAGAACCACCTGTTTTTCCAGAACCTACTCCAGTAATCCAGTCCCCGGATACGACACAAGCTCGTGCTGACGATACAGAAGCAGATACATCATCTGCAGCAGAATTACCATCTTCAGACCAAGCTTCATCTTCAACAGTTAAGGAAGATGCAAATCAATTGCAACCAGCATGGGATATATTGTCAAAAGCATCCATCACACTGCCTTTCGGGCAATTATTGGCATTAGTACCAGGAATACGCCAACAATTTCAACAGCAGTTTACTACAAAATCTGCTTGCATTCCGGCTACCGCAACAGTACAACCAGAGCCAGACTCTACGATAGATCACTCGGTTCCTCTGATTACGGTATGGTTTAATAAACATCAAATCACACAAGTTTTAATTGATGGGGGGTCTGGCGTGAATATTGCCACTGCTTCACTGTGTAAGAAGTTGGGATGGACTAAGATAGAACCAGTTCAATTCTTTGTTAGGATGGCTGATCAATCTAGAGTTCATCCAGTAGGACTTGTCCGAGATATACCCATAGCTGTGCAAGACACAACATTCAAGATGACCTTTGTTGTTCTAGATTTGCCGGAATCCACCCTAGATTACAATCTACTTTTCGGCCGTCCTTGGTTGAAACAAGCCAAGGTAATTCAAGACTGGTCAGCCCAGGAACTTACGTTCAAAGATAAAAATCGCAAATGTGTTGTAAAGTTAGATGCGATACAACCCTGTGAGTTACATGCTCGACCATATTTTGCCGAACCAGTCCATATGTTAGATGGGTTGTCTGATGATGAAGAAGAAGAATTTTTGAAGAATAATGTTGATTTAATGACATTAGGAACTATTGATCTACAGTCTGTTGTAGATACCTGGAATGCTTCAGTATGTACAGTAATACCTATTGTCGAAAAAACTAAGGAGGAAGCTACCATTTCGATTCACGATAATGAACTACAGCAACTTCTCGAACCATCAGCTAATACAGAGAAATATCAACAATTTTATGTTCCAGAAGACCAGTTAATTACTTATAATCTTGGAGATGAAGATCACCCTCGTCCTGTAAAGATAAAGCAAAACTTACCGAAAGCATTTCAAGCAGATTTAATTCAGTTACTCCAAGAATTTACTGACGTCTTTGCATGGGATTACAAAGACATGAAGGGCTTGGATCCTCGTATTTATCAACACAGAGTTATGCTAAAACCAGAAGCGAAACCGATAAAGCAAACCAGCTATCGGATGAACCCACATTATGCATCACAGGTAAAAGCTGAACTTGATAGGTTATTAAAAGTTGGATTCATAGTACCAATAGAACATGCGGAATGGATTTCACCGATTGTGATTGTACCGAAAAAAAACAAGCAATTGAGAATCTGCGTAGACTATCGGAAATTGAATGCTGCAACAGTACCGGATCCTTTTCCGATTCCCTTTTTGGATACTATGCTTGACAAAGTAGCAGGTCATGAGATGTATTCATTTCTAGATGGATACAGTGGATATAACCAAGTAAGAATGGCTGAAGAGGATATACCAAAAACTGCATTTATTACAAATTGGGGTGTCTTTGCTTGTACAGTAATGTGGTTTGGATTGAGGAATGCACCAAGCACATTTCAAAGATGTATGCAGGAGATATTTTCTCCTTATCTCACCTCATTTATGCAAGTATACCTTGACGATTTTTCAATTTTTGGTAAGACGATCGCACATCTGGTACATTTACGATGTTGCTTCCAGAGATGTAGAGAATATAGATTGTGTTTAAACCCAAACAAATCTGTGTTTGCGGTTTCATGTGGTAAGTTACTTGGTCACATCATATCGGGACAGGGTATTCAAGTCGATCCTGATAAAATTTCAGCAGTATTAGAAGCTCCGGTGCCTAATACACCTAAAGAAGTAATGCGGTTTATGGGTCAAGTGAGATGGCATGGAAGACATTTACGGTGGCTTGCTCATGTGGCAATACCACTGAACAAATTAATTTCCAAGACTCCACGGCAATTCGAATGGACTCAGGAATGTCAGATAGCATTTGATCGACTGAAACACTTATTAACACAGGTCCCCATTTTATAGCCACCAGATTGGGATCACCCATTTCACGTATTCGTTGATGCATCTGATATAGCAATAGGAAGTGTACTGATGCAACAAACCGATAAATGGTTTAGACCAGTATACTATGCTAGCAGAAGATTAGCACCTGCAGAGAAGAACTACTCGGTAACAGAGAGGGAATGCTTAGGACTAGTATATTCGGTAAAAAAATTCAGACATTACTTGCTGGGCCGAAAATTTACATTTCATGTCGATCACGCTGCACTTGTTTACTTGGTTCGGCAGCAACATATAGGTGGCCGCCTAGCACGATGGGTCCTACTATTGCAGGAATTCGACTATGATGTCATTCATCGGCCAGGTAGTTCGCATGCTTTAGCAGACTTTTTGTCACGCTTAGATTCAGGTGAACCTCCGGTTGGCATAAATGATACAACGCCAGCCATCTATACTTCAGAACCAACTACTGAGGAATTGTCAAACCAACCAGTACCAACTACGTATTATGATCAGTTATTGACCTTCCTTTCGGATGGATGTCTACCTTCTGAAGTCCCTACAACTACACGCCGAAAAATTGCAGTTTTTAGTCGAAGATTCCGGTTAGTTGCTGGAGAACTTTATTATGCAGATCATACAGGAACCTTACTCCGATGTATCCCTACACATGAAGTAAATTCAGTCATCAATCTAGCTCACTCAAGTCCAACAGGAGGACATTTTGCAGCAGATCTTACTCACCGAAAAATTCTGCAAAGTGGACTTTGGTGGCCAACTATGTACAGAGATGTATTGGAATTTATCAAAACTTGTGATAGCTGTCAAAGAACTGGACAACCACTACAACGCCATTACTTTCCACTTCATCCAGTACTTCCTTTAGAACCATTTCAGAAGTGGGGTCTAGATTTTATTGGTCCAATCACACCTCCCGCGGTATTCAGTAATAACCGGTATATATTGACTTGCACAGACTACGCAACCAGGTGGGCAGAAGCATGGCCTTTACGTTCGGCTACAGCAGTTGAAGTAGCAAAATGTCTATTATCAGATGTCTTTCCAAGATTTGGATTGCCACTAGAGCTTGTTTCAGATCAGGGCACCCATTTTATGAACAATTTGATGAAAGCATTAACACAGTCGTTCCAGATCAGTCATAAATTCAGCTCACCATATTATCCTCGTGCAAATGGATTGGCAGAAAGTACCAACAAATCTTTGTTGAACATGCTTCAGAAATTGACTAGAGAAACACCGGAAAGATGGGATCAGTTGCTACCTGCAGTCTTATGGGCCTATCGCACAACATATAAGGTAACCACCGGCTTGACACCATTCAAATTAGCCTATGGACTAGAAGCAATAGCCCCGATGGAAATTGTAATACCAAGTTTAAGAGTAGCAATTTCTCAAAAGCTTCTACCCGAAGAATCATTGGTATTTCGGTTGGAAACACTTAGAGAATTAGATGAGCACCGATGGCTCAGTTTCTTAACTATGAAAGAAATCCAACTAAGACAGGCCAGGACACATGACCGTAATTTAAAGACTCCAGTATTTTCGGTAGGACAGCTTGTTCTTTTTTACAATGCGAAGTCCAACAGATCAGCAAGAAAATTCAAGTTACGTTGGTTCGGTCCATTCAAGATTTCAGAACAAGTTGGTCCGGCTACTTTTCGATTGACTACATTGATTGGACAACCACTTCCAAAAGTGATAAACGGTTCTAAGCTACGGCCGTATCAAGTAACGTCACAGCTGCGATAACAAGGGTACACAGGGTACCGCAAGTTCTTAATTTTTTTTCTGTCTTTTAGTTCCTTTTTGTTTTAATTTGGTATAATCAATAAAGTAAGTGTAATCGCCGTATTTTAATATCTATTTATGTCAAGCCGCCCGCTCCTTTTTCTCTCTTTGCATGCATGCATACCAGATATAGACATTACTGCCCGTTTTGTGTAATTAGTACCGTTTAAAATATTCTTTGTATAAATCTCTTATATAACTCACTTAAACTCGCCGGATAGGTAATTTAGTATCTTGCGATCACGGCTGTATTTTCTGAATACTCGTGTTTTATGTCTTGTATTTGTGCGTAATGGAATCCCTAGCAAACTATACAGCTTTTGCTGATGGTATCCCTGCTGAAGTAGGAAATTACTTGCGTGTACGAGGATTGGGTAGTTTTGCCGAGCTGCCCTGGCACTCAGTAGAAGCTCACCCCTTCTTCGCACAGATCATTTCTGCTATCACCCGAGTATCTCCCACAGAAAAACAATGGGTTTTCCTCTCCTTACCTTCTAGAACTGTAATCACATTCCAAGCTTTTGCTGAAGTATACCATTTGACTCCACAAGGCCACGAGAATCTCCCCATGATTTCTGTAACCCGAATGGCAGAATTGTTCCCTCGTTATTCATCTAATGAATACGCCATTCTCTGCCGACCAGAACCCGAAAGAACTGCATTACAATTCCTAGTTGCTATACTCAATTTCCAGAAACGAACTTATGGTATCTCTCGACCATTTTATTCTGCCATCGATATAGCTGCCCGAGAACCTGTTAACTTCGCGTCGTTTTTCTTTCAACGTATTCATAAGGAGTGTGTCTCAATCATGAAGCAAGTTAACAAAGCCAAAACTCCGAGGTCTCGACTTCCGCACATTCTGTCATTTCTGTTTCCAACTATAATGCAAGCACAACCACCACCAAGAGGACCAGTATTGCAGATTGAAGAATCAGCGCAACCTTTAGATGAAGACGAAGAAGATGAAGAAGAGATTAATCAGTTATTCAGAAGTAAACGAATCAGAATCAGTTCTTCTGAAAGTAAGATTGCAGGTTCAGTCGGACAAGACGAAGAAGTACAACAGGAGGTCGATCAGCATCCAGGTGAAGCAATACAAAAGGAAGCCAAACACCAGCAAGAAGTACAATACGACACAGAACAACAACACAAAAATAAAGAAGGGAAAGCCAGTAAACAAGACAAAGCAGTAGAGAATGCAGCTGATCAGCAAGACAAGGAAGTAGAAACAGAGGCCAAGTATCAAGATGAAGAGAGGTTCCATGATACAAATACGTCTATGCACCAGGAATCATCAGCGTATTCATTAGCGTCTGAGCACCAACAAACGCAGAAGCAAACTGAAACTGAAGCAATTTCAACTGATAAAGTCTATCAGCAGCAGCATCAAAAGAACCAACAAATCCATGAACAATAACCTACTAATGATGCACTGGATAAGCTCCTGAAGGCAGCAGAAGCAACAGATGCCGGCACCGCAGCGAATGAACAACAGGATGCAAATAAGGTAACAAGCTCTAACGCAGCTCATCCCATTTTACCACTATACAATGAAGTACCTCCCATCCAAGACCACCCCGACGATTCATCATCATCTTCCCCTAACTACTCGCCACCGAATTCTCAACAATTACGCACCGATACGTTTGCCCAACCACGACAATTTCTGCAAACACAATCTGTTCAGGTATTTTCTGAATTAGCCTCGATCGGACAGTTTCTTATTAATCTCTCCCAGCAATTACCTGCTCAGATAAGAGCTGATACAGACAATATCTACAAGGAGTTGCAGCATAAAATAGAATTACTGGAAGCCGATATTACTCCTCTTCAAGAAGAATTATACATAGTAAAGGCAGAAAATCAGGCCCTACACGAACAGGTGAAGCAGCTGCAAGAACGACTCAGTGACCAAGAAGACATAACAAAACAACGGGATGAAGCTCTGAAGACAATGAACAATCAAAAAGAATTGTTAATAGTAGCCGATGCAGAAATCAATAAGTTAACACAGAACTTCAAAGATGCAGAAGATGTTAGAGTAGCATTAGGCAACTTACTGGAAGAAACTAGATTACAGCTGGCCCAAAAAGATCAACAAAACCAAAAACAGCAAAGAGAACTGAAGCAAACAGAATTCGAGTTGAATACTACAAAAGACAGTTTATCAACAGTTAACGACATACTGCATAAGTATCTCGTTGAAGAGCCTCAGAAACAGAAAAGATTAGCAGATACGAAAAGGGAAAGAGATGCATATCATAAAACGATCCAGTTCCTCAACCAACAGTTAGAAAGGCTCGACAATCAAGTACGCAACCAAAATGATTACATCCATCGAATGCAACAACAAGTAACAAACATGAAGACAGCCAGAGATGCAGCATTGGCCAATGAATTTTATTTACAGGAAGCATTCTTACAAACCGAGGCTGAAAATTTACTTTCGGAAGCTATTGTGCTCAGTTCGGTGCGCACAGATGCCCAATTATTAGAACCCGACACCCTGAAAAATGTATTAGAAACTCTTAAGAAAAAGATTGCCCGTATCTTTCGATCAGCTAGAAGTATGTATTTAGAAGGTCTCGCAGCAGAACTGTAAAATTCGGTCCTACAAATCCTGTATTGTACTGATGATTTTTATTAAAAGTTATGATTTTTTGGTGCATAATACTCTTCGCACATGTAAAAGACGTTCTAAGTCCAGCATCGATCTACGGGATAAAATACAGAATGATGATTTAGATGCTACAATTTCGGTAAAAAGTATGAAGAGTCATGTCCTACTGACATACAATCAGTAGAGCAAATGGCCTCTCAAGCACCGGTGTTTTATAAAACGCGTTTACAGAGTATAGCTTTCTAAATTAGCATTCTTCGAGATTCAGCACCTGTTAGCAACTTCTAGCATATTTTTCTCAGCAAACCTTAATCAAGCATGTCGGAATCTGACATTCTCCGCTAGCAATTCAGAAAGCGTGCCCATACGCAGACCTATGTGGTAACAACAACAGATACCACCCTACAAGATGAAGCAGATGACGCAGTAACTTCTGCATCAGAAAAGACCCAGCATAAATTCTCCACCGAATTCAAAATCGAGCTCGACATCAAATCGCAAAAGAATGAAGATTGGCTACAGAAGATAGGGCTCCTCCAGTTTGCCCAATTACCGTGGAAACAGTGGATTGCTAATGACGATGCAGAGGACCAATTACATAGTATGCGACAAACCAGCGGCTTCATTCTCAATCAGGTACGATTTTCGCCCCAGCTCGTCTCAACCGTATTTAAACTACCACTCTATGATGGTGCTCGATATCTTAAATGTTCAAATGAGGACCTGAAGAAGGAATTTGGCGACTGTGAAGGCCCCCGACGGTATTACATGTTGAAAAACGCCACCTATCACCGACGAGAACAATTTAAATGGTATTTAGAAAAGCTTTGTTTACTAGTAAAATTCGACTTAATGTCGAAAGAAAATTTTTCCCCCCTATTGCATGCCGAAGAAGGAGGTCTGGTTAGCTGGACACATTGGCTCTATGACCACCTCTACGCACAAATCATTGTTGGGGATAAGAGAAGATCCCACACCAATAGCAGACTAGCAGCCTATTTAGCTGCTATATTTAATTTTGTCCAATCTGTAAAGGATAAGCAGTTACACTGGTCCCCCCCTTTTTATCCCGGTGAACATGATCAAATAATTTCAGAACACCACACAGAGCCTGAGGAAGCAGCCCAACCCTCCACCTCGTCTGCATCTTTATTCCACACAGGTAACAGCGCACATAATCAAACAGTAGGGACGCCGTTTCGGCTGTCCATTAGAAGACGAATGGCAGACAACTGGCCAACTGCCAGTTTAGAGCAAGCACCGGATGACCCCCAACCCGATTTTGTCATAAGGATGCAAAACCAATTCCAAGAGGTTTCTCAATATTTACGGCAACAAGAACAAGCGATTCACCACAAAAACGAGTTATTATTAGCCACAATGACTAAGTCCAATTCAGTAATGACACAGATGCAAAAAGAATTGGATGACAAAGAAGCGTTAATACAGGTGTTATAGCAAAACAACCAACATCTTATGGCAGAATTGATCACCGCAAAAAAGTGTGTCCAAGACTTTAATCAATGGCAGCAAACTATCCAAACACAAATTCAAACCGAAATGTCCAGTTTTTCTACCCTGAATGCTCACCTGCAAGCCGAAAATGAACTTTTGCAGTCAAGGATACAAGTATTGCAGGAGTTTGAAAAGCAGATATTAAAGGATGAGGGTGTAGAACTAAATGCCACATTGATGACAAATGTGGACATAGATTTAATAAAACAACAGTTGGATAGCCGTGTTCAAAATAGCTGGACACTTTTTCGCAGGAGATGGCTGGCTATACTTGTTCCGCCACTAGAACAAGTGCGGTCAGAAAGGATTGGGGAGTCAAACCCTGGTATGGACCGACAGGCAGTGCAAAAGGATATTGCCAACTGTACTGCACCTACGGGTTCGAGTCCACCGTGCGTGCCAGTGTTAGAGGGCCGCCGAACCAGGACGGATGAACCCGGACAGGTGCCGTAAAAAGTGGATTCGTGGAAACATTGTAGCAGACTTCTATTTAAAGCACACAAAGGAAAGCGGTAAAGATCAGTAGTAGTTTTGGGAAAGAGCCTCTATTCTGTTGGGCATTGTAGCGAGTGGGTTGATCACGTCTCGAACCGAGGTGTTTGGAATTTGCAAGTATAGTGTTGTGTCTGTCTGTCTGTTATATTGACCCAGTTGGGAAATTGCGAGCATCATATTTGAGAATATATATGAGGTATTGATGAGCCCATTGAGTTCTGTTCTACTCTATTCGCATCTAACTATTCTGCTATTCTCCTTGTCGTGCCGATCTCCATTCGGTAGTCTTGTGTTGTGCGTCTGTTTGGTGATTAATTATATACGGTTCTGGATCTTTTCTGTCATGAAATAGTGGGTTTGTCATCCTGCGAGAGACTGTGTAAGGTCGAAGTTAATCATTTGCATTTAGTATCTTTTCGGTTAAGTGACCAGATTCGATACAATAGTCTGCGTTCACTGAGAATTCCTATCTTAGGAAGACTTGTATCGGTAAAGATCTGTACGTGAACAGAAGTATTGGTAAGTTTGTCAATTGTGGTAGGAACTTGTGACTTGAGTCGGTATACGATAAGTTTGGCGTAATCTTGATTATAGTCGTTTGTGTATTATTGTTCGGTGAACTTACCTGTCACATGGAATCATCATATTGAGTAGTATTTAATTACTGAAAAGTGAGTATTCTATTAGTTATAAGTCAGAACAGGACCTCTGCTCCATTACCATAGCAGATTCAGTCCAGAAGTCCTAATGTTCAGCATGCCGAATAGTTGTCAGTAGTCAGAATCAACCTCTGTGCTAAGACGTGATGGAGTATTTATGAGTGTGTGAAAAGTTGGGAAAATAGTACAGGGCCTCTGTCTAACAGACCCCTACCACTCCCAAGAACCCGAGGACCCGATAATAATCTTCCGAAAGTTGGATAGAAAGTATTATCGTTTAACAGTGCGTATGTATGTATATATATATATATACACACACACGTGCATACATACATACATACACACACACACACACACACATATATATATATATATATATATATATATATATATATATATATATATATATATATATATATATATATATATATATATATATATATATATATATATATATATATATATATATATATATATATATATATATATATATATATATATATATATATATATATATATATATATGTGTGTGTATATATATATATGTGTGTGTGTGTATGTGTGTGCGTGTGTGTGTGTGTATATATATATATATATATATATATATATATATATATATATATATATATATATATATATATATATATATATATATATATATATATATATGTGTGTGTGTGTGTGTGTGTGTGTGTGTGTATGTATGTATGTATTGTTGGGGTTCGGGTTCAACACATAGCTACTCACTTCTAATATATTCACATAGAAAACATTCTTGCCTCTGATTCTTTTCTCTCATATAGGATAACAAACAGATAAGATACATGTAGAAGAATTCAGATTGAAAAACTTTTGCATCAGTTAGTATGGAACAAAACTTCAGTTCAAGAAGGAAAAACACTCGAAATAATTGTGCAAGACAGATGTATGTAAAACTTAAGTCTTCCAAAAATTCTAGAAATTACAATCTTGGATTTTTGTCAGACATTTTCCCTACAGAGTCTTCCATCTTCAGCACAGATTTGAGATCATTCTATAAATTCCTCCTTTGGTGCAGCGTCAGACCAGCCTTCTTGTTTCTTGCATCTTCTTCTTGGGGATGCTTTGCTTCCTCTCCCCCTTTCTAGGAACAAAATATAACATAACAATACTTCATGCGGCACCCGACATTAATTGAACTATAACTGTCTATTAAAAGTATGATGCAATAAAATTCTAAGTTAACAGAATTCCGATAGAGCACTTTCCGACTGACCAACTTATCCTTCAATAGCTGGCACTGCCCGACGGGGAGTTTTTGCAAAAAATTGAACTTGGATTCACAATCCATTGATCATAAACAACTATTTCCAATTATCCATGATGAATTTGTCTTTCTTTTTCAATTATCTTGTCAACTTATACCAAATTCTGACATGCCTCTATCTGATCCTTCTTCTCAACCAACCCTATGTCTGAAATTAATTGTTGTTGATCCACTAATGTATCCAACTCTTTTTCAACACTTTGCTGCATCAACTACTCTTTAAGTTCTTTAATTATCTGCAAATGTTCTTCATTCTCTACCTTATCCTTTTCTCTTACGTGAAGTAGTTCTTTTTCATGTACCAAAACAAATCCATCCTGCGATTTCTCATAAGGAAATCGTATCACAGTTTGTAATATGTCAGTAACCACATTCCATACATCCTGTACATACTTATGGATTTGATGTTTGATCATGCTAATATCCAATTCTGACATTAAAATTGCATCAAGCTCAACTTCTTCATTGTTAAGAGTTTGTCGCTCCAAGACTAACAAGGGTTCCAACTTAGAATTAAGAACCATAATATCTGTTTGTAAACTAGAATTCAGAGTTGACAAATGTTTCATTTCAATTTCCACCTTTTCCTACATGTGCATTGTCCACAACTCAAATTCATGTAAAGACTTTTTTGCCTTCGATATCTCAACCACCTGCTGTTGCTTGCATTGAGTGCTTAACTTCTCATAGTCCTGACTTTTCCTTTTTAATTCATCTTGAAGATTCAGAATTTGTACCTGTAATAAATGATGTTCTTCAATACTTATAATATCCGCACATTGCTTTTGTTGTGCTAATTGTTCTTCCTGCTTACATAAGAACTTAGAACTCTTCCAACTTTTTCTGTATCATTCTTACTTCTGAGCCTACTTCCATTTGTGGTTGTTGACTCCAATCATCTACAAATTTATCAACAATTGTTTGCAATTGAGGCTCTAATCTCCTTTTCTTTGAGAGTTTGAACGTCCTCCCAACCACCTTGGGTTGCTCCTCACTGTCTGAAATGTGGACTAATGAGTCTTGAAATATTAATCCCTTAGATGATTCACCCTTCAACTTTTGAGCAACAGATGCTATCTCCTCTGTCTTGTAACCAGCTTTAAATAGATCACTATATACATCTTCGTGCTTCTATGTTTTCTTGGCAAACACCTGCTCTTGCTTTCTACCCACTGATGCATCTAATTGACTTGTAGTATCCTTTGGCCATACTTCCTCTTGCCTATCCACTTGTTGAACAAATTGAAACAAAGCAACCAAGTACACTGCCATCCTACTATTTACTAGCATTTTCCTTCTATCTCCTGCAAAAATCTCACTGTGCATTCTCTCATACACCCAATGTGCCCAACTGACTCTCCCATTCACTTCTGCATACACTAAAGGAGTAAAGTTCTCCTTCGGCATATAATTATACTTAACAATGAAACATAAACGTTCTAAGTGCCACTTTAATTGCTCCTGCCTTGCATCTGTTGCATTCTTTATCATGTAATATTTCTGACCACCCTCACATGGTCCAAACTCCTTTAATATCTCTTGTGAACACTTAGGAATTCCAGCATCCTTATAGAAAGGTAATTTAAACACAGTAGAAACAAATTTTGGAGAAAATGTTACCTGCATAGAGAGCTAACCTTTCGTCTTCTTAATGATCTCCAATTGGCTCTTTGCATAGTAATTACATCACCGTGTTGACCAAGGAAATGATGCAAATTTGAAGAGACACACACGCTGCAACCATATGACATTCAGAGGGGAACTGACATCGATATCCATTTTAAAATCCGTGGAAGGATCCATCAATGCTTGTACAAACTTGCTGGCTGAAGTTGGCATCAAAATTTCCTCCTCTTCCTTCTATAGTAAACTATCGCTTTCCTCAGAAGTGGTTTCATCTTTGCAAGCTTCCACCTCCCTACATTTTCCACGGCCTCTCATTTCAGCTGTAATGCTTGTTGGAGCAATGGAGGTTACAGGAACTAACTTCTTTCGCGGCATGAAGTAATGTTCGACAATTGCAAAATGCAAGTGACAGAATTCAAATTGCCTCTCAAGTATCTGTACGACACCACTTAGCTCGCACGTAACATTGAGTTTTGATGATGCTTGACTATAAGTGAGATATAAACCCAGTGATTTCACATCTTCCCACAATACAATGACATGATTTAAACATCGTTTACTTGTGCATTTGGGCTCAAACACTTTCATGTGCAAAACAAGACTAATAAGATCATATTCCAACCACCTTTTGCTAAACAGACGCTTATTTATCTAGCATACTCCGAGAAAGGAAACTCTGACCAAGCAAAGTCCGATTTAGTTAACCATGAACCGATCAAGTTTGAGCCACGAACCTCTGACTGAATAAACTCTGACTTTATGACATCTGAAAAATAAAGCTCTCAGAAAGCAGAATTCTTCAATTTGTGCCCAGCAAAATTTGACAAAGCTAAACGTTCTGAAAATCTTTTCTACTCGTCCACCCCAACCTTTGAAGTGATTATAAGAGTACCAACCTATTGTTATAAAGGTATGGAGTGACACTTGAGGAGAACCATTCTTCGGCAAACATTCCACTACTAATCACAATGTGGAAAAATAAGTTGTTCTGCAACGATGCTCTAAAAGAATGTCCAATTGCTTACTTGAATGTATTAATTTCTGAATGCAATTTGGTGAGGACAAAATCCCTAGATCGATTACCACGATATTAAACTTCCTATGTAGATTTTTCTTCTGAACTTTTTGTGCCACTCTAATATCTTCATAGACCTGCAGTACTTCCATATACATTTCCTCTTGATCCAGTATCATGTCAAAAACTACTTCCTTCTGTTGTATCTTCTGTTGAACGTGATTTTTCCAATCCTTATGTTCCATTTGCTTCTTCTGCCCATCCAATATAACTTTTCCTTGTTGGTGTGACCTTCTGTACCACCCACTCTACAACTCCTACACTTGTATTTTCTACATCCAACCTTGAGAATTAAATACTTCATTTACTAACTTTAAATTAACACATGAATATCATTGCATCCTCAAAAAAGCACTTACTGTAATGTTGGACCAACAATTATCAATAAAACATGCCACCACAAAAGACCATGTAGATAAATAGACCTTCTCACTTCTTCTATCAATAATGGTACTGATCTGATTTTTAGAATTAAACATCACCTATACTAAATTAGCTGACAATCAGTCCATATGCGGTGGCTTCCCTTGGAATTTCTTCAAACAAAATCTATTGATCGGCTTTTCCATTCTTCTGCCAAACACGTCTGCTAGTAAAAAACGTTCCTTCACCTAAGTCGTTCACAATTAGATATGGACCTTTATATCTCAATGTAAGTTTTCTTGGATGAGGCCCTAATTTGGAGTTGTACACCATCACCCAATCTCCTTCTTGAAATAACTTGAATTTTACATTCATATTCACCCAAGCTTGTTTCCTTCTTTGAATTACTTCTGTAATGTATGCACTAACTAAACGATCCTCCTCCAGCTGAAAAAGATACATACTTCTATGCTTAATTGAAACTTGAGGAGACATCTTTTCCGTTGTTACTCTCAAACTTGGGACCACAAACTCCATGGGCACTACAAATTCCAATCCATACACCAATCGGAATGGTGTCATACCTATTGTCACCTTGAAGGCTGTTCAAAATGACCATAATGGTGAATCAAGTAACAAATCCCAATTTTTTTTATTATCATGGACTAACATTTTAAGAATACACATCAAAGTTTTCTTGGTACTTTTTGCTTGACCATTTGTCTGCAGGTGATATGTTGTAGACTTTTTATGCATAATCTGGTCATAATGTGGTGGTAGAGGAACTTTGCCACACTGAATGCCTTTTTATCCTTCAATGCTACTGCTTCTACTCACTTCGTACAATAATCTATAGCTACTAAAATGTATTTATTACCCCATTGAGTACTAGGCTTAATGGATCCAACACAATACATACCCCATTTTTGAAATGAATCCAAAGGTAAAACAGGATGATCAATCATCCAGTCTGAATTATTTGGTTGACCTATTTTTTGACAAATCACACATCTTTTCGCATACTCATGATTTTTGTGTTGATCCTCCTCATCAACCCGAATCTGGTTGTATCCTAAAAATCCATCCAAAAACCTATACATCTCATGCCCAACTACTGCATCCAATATTGCATCACAAAATGGCATAGGGAAGGGATCCATAATTGTTGCCGCATTTCACTTTCTGTAATCAACACAAATTCTCAACTTTCCATTCTTTTAGGGACCACTATAATAGGAGATAACCATGTGACCTAATTAACCGGTTCAATAAATCCAACTGCAAACAATTTATCAATTTCCTCTTTAACCTGCTTAGAAAAATTAAGATTCATCCGATACCTTTGTTGCACAACCGGAACTGCGTCTTTCTTTAAATTTATCCTTTGCTGATCTAAATGGGGTCTATTTTTTTCACTTGTGAGTAATCCCAAGCAAAAACATCCACATATTCCTTTAATAAGCAAATCAGGTCTTCCATGAACTGACCCTCTAATTCATTACTGACTCTCACCATCTTTGGTTTAGTCTCCATCCCCAAATTAATTTCTTGAAGTTCATCCTCTTTTACCTTGCCAGAACTTGCATCTTTTCTATCATAATTTCTTTCAGCCAAATTAATTACCTCTTTCTCTTGCTGCTCCAATTTTTGCTACATAGGAATTTCTAGACTTTGTTCAAACATCTGTCACACTTGTGCACCTTCCAATGTATCTCCTAGAACTGGCTCACTTGAATTCTCCACTACTTCGTCATCCTTTGCTAGCACACCTTCCACATCTACTTCTAAAACTGGTACAACCATTGGGTTTGCTTTCAGAAATTCTTCCTCTTCATCATCTTCTATCTCATATGCCAAACTAATAGTCTGAGCCATCAGTGGTTTCTCCTGTACCGACATGTTTCTTCTACCTTTCATGGGAATTGTCACCTAATTTTTACCTTTTGTAATCATAACCACATTCAATCCCTAGTCCTGCTTAACCTTAGCCATCCTAAACCAAGGTCTTCCTAACAACATTTCATATGGATATAGCAGACTGAGACATTCTAGTCACCACAAAATTTACCATGAATGACATCCTTGAAATTATGATTTGTTGTTGCTTTAGAATGCCCAATGGTTGAATTCTAGTTTGATCTGCCATTTCTACTTGAAAATGTGTTGGAGCCAAAGCCCCTTTCCCCATTTCTTTAAAAATATGCTCAGGTAATATATTCACTCCTGAGCCACCATCAAGCAACACTTCATCAAATCATCTTTGATTATACGATACCTGAATTACTGGCACAACAAAATCTACATCAGTTGGATCAATATTATTAGCTGATGTCGATGGTACCTGCATAGGTGTTGGCTCAAACTATTGTCCAACAAGCTTCTTCAATAAATTCTCTCTAAAAGCAGGTAACTGATTTAAGGACAATTGTAAAGGAGAGTTAATAATTAGTTCAAACCAGTCATTATCTAAATCTTGCTTGAACTTAATCTTATACTCCTTCATTTTTTGTAAGAATGCTGCCTCATCCTCTTCTTGAGATGAACTTGCAAATTGCACTTGTTTTTGTTGATCTTGCTGGATCCGTTTTTGAACTTTGTCTCTTATATGTCTTTGTTCCTACCTATCGATGGGACCTTTATTTTTAGACCTTGTAACTGCCAAGACATCCACTTCTTTAGCCTTACCACATTGCTTGCAATCACAATTCCACTGATTTCAAGATTCAGATGTAGGCTTCTTGATGTACTAGCACCTCCATCATTATGACACTCTGGATCTGATAATTCTATCACTATAGCATTGGATTGAGCAGCCTGTTGAGCCTGCTATTGTTGTTTCCCCTGTTGATTATTTTGATAGTAGTGAACTATTGGTATACCCCTTTCTTCTCCATGCTTCACCCATAAAGGACAATTAGGCCCTATCCAATTATCACGTGCTAAACAATATCCACAAGGCATCACCCTTGGTGGTCTACCCTGCTGATTTCCTTGTTGGTTATTTTCCTTGTTGGTTTTGTTCTCTCCACGGTGGTCGTCCTTGCTGCTGCCTCTGAAAATTACCTCGTGTGTGAACTGGAATAGCCTGATTGGTAGCCACTTCATTATTATTTCTATTGTCCTGCCTTGAACTTTTCCCTCTATGCTTGGGGTTATACCAACACGGATTTGTTGTGTGTCCATCTTTATCACAAATGTCACAAAATCATTTTTCTTTTGGAGCTATTATAGAATATCTATGTTTCTTTAACTTACTGATCAAAGCTTTCTCTTTACTTTGCTTACCTTTATGTTTGTGGTGTTTTCTCAACACCACTTCTTCATCTTGAGTATCAGAATCTGAATCAGTTGTCCCTTTCTCTGATTCCTTTTCTAAATCCGATTCAGCCTCTAAACTTGAATTGCTATGTCTCTTTTTTTATCTTCCAAATCTTCTTTCCACTCTTGTAGCTGTTAACACTAATACATCAAAACCATTAGCAATATCCACACTTGCAACTGCATGTCTGATGCTACTCCTTAATCCTTTTAGAAAGTAACCCGCCAACATCTCGTCGGTAGGTCTCTTGTTGCCATGTAATCTTTCCATTAAAGTTCTAAATTTTTTAGCATAGTCTTCTACTAATATAGTCCTTTGTATAATTGCTCTCAACTTCCTCAACACATCAGAGGGAGTCTTTTCTTTCCTAAATCTTTGTAAGAATGTTGTCTTTAATGCATCATATGTAGCAAAACGAGCAATAGCATATTGACCTAACCATCTCATTGCTCTACCTTCCAATGTAGCTACAAATTGCTAGAGTTTGATGTCATCACCATATATGGCTAGATATCCATTGGTTGTCCACTTAATCTCAAATTAAGCAATGTGACAATCAGCATCTTCATTAGAGCCTCCTCCAAAATGGGCTGCTTTAAGCTTGGGATGCCATTGGCTATGGCTAAGGTGTACGCCTAGTTCTTTGACTAGTTGTCCCTACAAGTGGATCGAATTGGAGTCATCTTCTAACTCCTACAGTTGCTTTTGTTAAGAATAACACTCCTAGTATACCGCCCACTAGCCTTGCCTCTGTTACACTTGTTCCTCCTTCCTCCTCTTTAGTTTCCAGATTAGATTCCTCTTGTGCTTTGTACCAATTGTAAAATTCAGAAGATGACTCCACGTTATCTGCCTTTGCCTGCACTCTTGTATAATAAACTTTACCAAATCTTCCTCTTCGTCCTCTCATGCGTCTCTTGCTTCATGTTGAAGGCAAGGAAACCTGGAGAAATAAAATAAGAATAAAACGAAAAAGATGGCTATGCGGAGATATATACGGATGTGTCGCAAGAAAAGAGGAAGTTATAGGAAAGGAGTTAGCAACAACCGTAAGGCAAAGAGAGAGAAGGTAGATGAAGAACGAAGATGCAACAACTTTAGAAAAGAAGAAAGAGAAGATCGACGAAGACGCTACAACAGGAAGAGGAGGAAAGGTACGAGGCGTAAAGACGCAATGATCAGAAGGGAGATGATGGTGCAAGAAGTGTAGGTGTTACAACTGTGAGAAGAAGTCAAAGAAGAAGGAGTTCCTTGTCAGGACCGAAAAAGACCAGCTTCTGCAATAAAAAACAGTATACAGATAATGATTGAATGAAGACCTTTGCGGTTCAATTAAATTCTCATACTGAAGTTCTAATCTGTACAAAACAACAATCTGTATTATGATGTTATGTCTACCAATGAAATGATCAACCAAAAGGTCTGCACAGTAAAGTTATAGTGCTGAAAATCTTCTGTTTACGGTTAAGTCTGTTTGAGTGACTCAGAATGTACTGTGTCAGAATGCAAATGATTTGAAATATAGGTAAGCGAAAAAGGGGAATCTGTGAAATCTTTTGCAAGAATAAAGTGTAGCAAGACTGTGCAAATTTTGAATTGGCAAAAAACTGTCAGAATGAATGTTTCTGGTGAACTTACGGTAGTATTCCGGTAATATTACGGTGATGTTCCGGTGACATTTCAGTGACTTTATGAGACAATTTCAGTGGAATATCTGGGGAAGTAAAGATCATTGCACAATGGGAAAAATGGTAAAATCTGATTTTGCTAGTTGGACGATGTTGTGTTGAACCGGAGAACCCTCAACACAATTGGCGATCCTACTGTACGGCTGAAGAAGCCTCCAGAAATGAATGAGGGGCAGGCCAAATCGCTTTAGTAAAGTATATTTTACGAGGGCATAGGCAAGAGCAGCGAACGTGGAGACATCCTCAGATTTTTACGAGTGGTACGAGGCCCAAGAGCAGGAAGCGCTAGGCACTGAAGACGAACAGGGGGAAACAGGTGTAGTAGAGGCCATGTTAGTGGGCGGCATACTTGGAGCGTTATTCCTCACAGAAACAGCTGTAGGGATAAGAAGACGACTCCAGTTTGACCCACTTGCAGGGGCGACCGGTCATAGAACTAGGCGCACACCTCAACCACAGCCAATGGCTCAACCACCTCCAAATCCCAAAGTCAAGGCCGCTCATTTCAATGGAACCTCTAAGGAAGATGCGGATTGCCATGTAGCTCAATTTAAAATAAAATGGACAGCCAATGGATACCCAGCTATCTATGGTGATGATATTAAACTTCAACAGTTTGCAGCCACGTTGGAAGGACGAGCTATGAGCTGGTTCAGTCAATATGGCATTCACCATTTTGCTACGTATGATGATTTAAAAATCACATTCTTGCAACGGTTTAGAAAAGAAAAGACGCCTTCCGATGTACTACGGAAGTTGAGGGCTATCAGACAAAAGATTATGCTAGTGGAAGACTATGCTCAGAAGTTTCGGACTTTAATGGACAGGCTGCAAGGTAATGAACGACCTACTGATGAGATGTTGGCAGGATTTTTTTTGAAAGGATTAAGGAGCACCATTAGACATGCGGTGGCCAGTGTGGACATTGCAAATGGTTTTGATGTCTTAGTCTTAGCAGCAGTGCGTGTTGAAAGAAGGTTTGGCCGAGCGAAAAAGAAGCAGTCTGATTCTGGTTCAGAGGTTGACTCAAATTCAGAATTGGAGTCAGGTACGAGTTCCGATGATTCTGATACTGATGATTATGATGATGAAATAGTGAAGACAAAGCATCGTAAGCCTAAATCTAAACACCATAAAGAGGAGGAATGGATTCGTAAGTTAAAGAAACATGGATATTCTATATTGGCTCCAAAGGAAACACGATTTTGTGACATCTGTGACAAAGAGGGACATACCACAACTCAGTGTTGGTATAACCCTAAGCATAGAGGGCAAAGTTCACGGCAAGACAACAGAAATCTAAATGATGTGGTGGCCAATCAGGCTATTCCTATCCAAGGGCGAGGTAACTTCCAGAGACCGCAACAGGTAAGACCCCCATGGAGAGATCAAGGAAATCCGCAAGGAAATAACCAACAAGGCAATTACCAAGTTCGACCACCAAGGGTCATGCCTTGTGGGTATTGTTCCACTCCTGATCATTGGATAGGGCCGAATTGCCCTTTGTGGGTGAAGCATCGTGAAGAAAGAGGTATACCTGTCATTCGGTATAACCAGCATAATCAGCAGGGACAACATCAACAACAGGGGAAGCAGGCGGCTCAGGCAAATGCCATGCTGATTGAATGGCCAGAACATGCCGATAGGACCCATGATGCACCCAGTACATCTGCTCCAAGGCATGGTAACAACCAAGGGCAGTGTGACGGTACGCGCTGTGGAAAAAATGAAGAGGTTGAAGTATTGGCAGTCACTAGATCAAAAAATAAAGGCCCTATTGATTGGCACGAACAACGGCAACTTCGAGATAAGGTTTTGGAGTAGGTTCAAGACGAGCCTGCTAATCTGGTGAAGGGTGATGACCGGACCGAGCGACAAAAGGGTGTGAAGTTGGTACCGCCCATGATGGAGCAGAAGCAGGCTCAGTGTCAACAAGACTTGGCAAATGACTGGTTTGCTGACATCATTAGTGCACCGCTACAGTTGTCTTTGGATCAGCTGTTATCTTTAGTACCGGTCTTTCGCGAAAAATTGTTGAGAAAGCTACTTGGATATCAGACCGAGCCCGGGAGTAGGACGATCTCTTCAATTTCGGCCAACAGCATTGATCCAGCAGATGTGGATTTTGTCGTACCAGTAATTCAGGTGCAGTACAATAAGGGGAGTTTTGCTGAAGTATTGCTAGATGGAGGATCAGGGGTAAATATATTACCTAAACATATTTTTATTGAAATGGGAAGAGGGGCATTGGCTCCAGCCCCTTTTCAGGTCAAAATGGCAGATCAAACACGAGTCCAGCCTGTTGGCATTCTGAAGCAACAACAAATTGTCATTTCCGGTATGACATTCATGGTCAATTTTGTAGTCATCCGAATGACGGAGTCAGTGTACCCGTATGAAATGTTGTTAGGAAGACCTTGGTTTCGGCTTGCAAAAAATAAGCAGGATTGGGGCTTGAATGTCGTAATGATTACCAAGGGTAAAAAGCAAGTGACAATTCCCATGCGTGGGCGGAAAAATATGTCGGTACAGGAAAAACCGTTGATGGCTCAGACTATTAATTTAGCAGATGAGATTGAAGATGACGAAGAGGAACAGTTTTTGCAAGCAAACCCAACGGTGGTGCCGGTATTAGAAGTTGATGTAGCAGGAGTATTAAGTAAGGATTATAGTGGTGGGCCAAATGTAGACGAGTCACTTCCAGGTGAACAGGTGGCAGGTGGCCAGTTACAAAAAATATTTGATCAATGTATGAAGGTTCCGGTGAAGCAGCAGATGGAACAACAGGAAGAGGAGATAATTATGCGAACGGAAAGGATTTATGATCAGAAGTATGCAAGTTCTGTGCGGGTGCAGGAAGAAGAGCTTCAAGAGGTTAATTTAGGAACAGAAGTTGAACCCAAGATGGTGCGGATTGGTAAAGCATTGGAAGGAAAGTTTAAGGAGGCTCTTATTTGCTTGCTTAAAGAGTACGTGGATGTGTTTGCTTGGGACTATACTCAAGTAAAAGGTATAGATTCGCAGTTGCATCAACATAGGATTAATCTGAAGGCGGATGCCGTACCTGTGGCACAGCAAAGATATAGAATGAATCCTAATTTTGCTAAACAAGTGAAGGACGAGATTGATAAGTTGTTGGCAGTCGGATTTATCAAATCGGTGAATCAGGTGACTTGGTTATCTCCTATTATAGTGGTCCCTAAAAAGAACGGGAAGCTCAGAATTTGCGTTGATTACAGAAAGCTAAATGCGGCAATGGTTACAGACCCGTTTCCTATGCCGTTTTGTGATGCAGTATTGGATGCAGTTGCCGGCCATGAAATGTATAGTTTCTTGGATGGATTTTCCGGTTATAATCAGATCAGTGTGGCTGAGGAGGATCAGCCTAAAACAGCATTTATTACCGAATTTGGTGCTTACGTCTTTACCGTCATGAGTTTTGGTTTGAAGAATGGACCACCATCATTCAATTATTTGGCGCATAAAGTGTTTGAGCCTTATCTGCAGGACTTCATGCAGGTATTTGTTGATGACTTTTCAGTCTTCGGTGAAATGCTTAAGCACTTATTACACCTGAAAGCATGTTTTGAAAGATGTCGGAAGTTTTGGATGGTCTTGAATCCGTTTAAAGGTGTGATTGCGATAAGAAGTGGGATTTTATTGGGCCATGTTATCTCCCAAACAGGAATGGCTATTGATGTTAAGAAAATTGAAGCTATCAATACAGCTAAAGCACCGACCAACGTTAAAGAAGTAATGCGGTTTGTAGGCCAAATTAAGTGGCATTCCCGATACTTAAGATATTTAGCAAACATTTCCTCACCACTGACGCATTTGACCAAGAAGGATGTTCTGTTTCTATGGGCAGAAGCTCAAGAGAAGGCATTTCAGTTATTAAAAAAGATGGTGTCGGTAGCACCTATTTTGCAACCACCCGATTGGTCATTACCGTTTCACATATTCGTGGATGCATCGGATGTGGCCGTAGGCGTAGTTTTGATGCAGCACAAAGATAAAGGTTGGTATAGACCTGTTTATTATGCCAGCAGGGTATTGGCTGCGGTTGAAAGAAATTATCCGGTGACCGAAAGAGAAGCTTTGGCGATGGTGTATGCCCTTAACAAGTTTAGACATTATTTGTTGGGCAATACGGTGATTTTTCATGTGGATCATCAGACTCTAGTTTATTTAATCAAGAAGCCCTTATTAACAGGCCGATTAGCCAAATGGATGCTTTTGTTACAAGAATTCGATTTTGTAATTGTGCATACCCCAGGGAAAGAGCATGCGATGGCAGATTATTTTAGTCAATTGAAATCCGGAGAAACACCTACTAGTGTACTTGATGTATTTCCGGATGCTGAATTGTTTACAGCGCAAGCGGTCGAGACAGATTCGTGGTATGATCAGTTACTAATGTTCCTAACAGAAGGGGTATTACCATAGTATTTTACACCTGATCAGAGAAGGAAGTTTGCTCTTAAAAGTAGGCTGTATTTGGTGATAGCAGGGGCATTATGCAAGAAGGGTGTGGATCAGGTTATCAGGAGATGCATACTAGACTATGAACAATCAGCTGTATTACATGAAGCACATTCCGGTTCAGCAGGAGGACATTTGTCTGGTGATATTACCGGGAAGAAAGTATTACAAGCAGGGTTATGGTGGCTGAAGGTGTTAAAAGATGCACATGAGTATGCTAAAGGCTGTGTGATTTGCCAAAAGTTAGGTCAACCTCATAATTCTGATCGTATGACTGATCATCCGGTATTACCGTCGGATCCTTTTCAAACATGGGGCATGGATTTTGTGGGACCTATTAAACCTACTACTCAGAGAGGTAATAGCTATATATTGGTGGCAACAGATTATTGTACGAAATGGGTGGAAGTAGTAGCATTGAAGGATAACAAGGCAGCAAGTGTGGCCAAATTTCTTTATCGTAATATTATGACAAGATTTGGGTGTCCGATTGAGTTAGTGAGCGACCGAGGAACTCATTTCCTGAATGAGGTGATTTCGGAATTAACCAGACTTCATCAAATAGTGCATAAAAAGACTACAACATATCATCCTCAAGCGAATGGGCAGGCTGAAAGCACGAATAAAACTTTAATGCGTATTCTTAAAAAGTTGGTACATGAAAACAGGATTTGTTTCTTGACTCAGCTTTGTGGTCGTTCAGAACAGCGTTTAAAGTGACGACAGGAATGCACCTTTTCGGTTGGTATATGGATTGGAGGCAGTAGTACCCATGGAGTTTGTAGTTCCAAGTTTGAGGGTTACGGCAGAAAAGATGTCGCCTGAAGTCTCAGTTAAACACAGGAGTAAATACCTTTTACAGATGGAGGAGGGTCGTTTGATAAGTGCATATATTACGGAAGTAATTCAAAGGCGGAGACAAGCCTGGGTAAATAAGAATGTGAAGTTTAAGATATTCAAAGAAGGCGATTGGGTGATGGTGTATAATTCTAAGCTAGGACCCCATCCAAGAAAGCTCACATTGAGATACAGGGATCCATATCAGATTGTCCAAGATTTGGGTCAAGGCACTTTTCGTGTGGCAGATGTGTTTGGCACATGGTTAAACAAGCCCATAAATGGATTTTGGTTGAAATTATTTCAAGGGAAACGGCCACATTTGGACTGGTTATCTGCTAACGTGGTGCAAGTTGTATGTCATTCAGAACAACATGTCAGCAATGTTTGCGATCATCGCAGTAACAGAGTGTATTTTTCTACATTTTTATCAGTGGTACAGTGTTTTTTGACCTCGTGTTGGTCTAAAACTACATTGAGTAAATTTTTACGATTACACTGGGCACATGGTTTACGGTTGCAGTTCAACAATGCGTTATTGATTAGCTCAAGGTCAATGATGCATAATGAAGTATTGTTAAATGAGGGTCGACAAGCTAAGGAATATGTTGGGTCTACCAATAATCATGTGTGCAAAAGGAGTATGCCTTGTATTCCGCGTCAGCAGATTCCTAAGCGGCAGAGGAATCGAGGAGAATATGAAAACGAAGTTAGTAGTAGACCAATGATTATCTTGCAATGTACAATCTGTCAGAACTGTATGGTTAAAAGTTGTTGCACTATACAATGTAGTATTAAGAAGATAAAATATCTATTTCACCTTCTTGTGGGACGAATGAGTGTTCTCTTTTATGATTCTTTTGGCATGTGTGGAAGTTTCATTCAGCGGGTTATTGATAAGTGGGGCAATCGATTGTGGAGGATTTTTATGATAACCCCCACTACAATATTATTGAGTTGCATAAAGTGTTATGTGTGTCAGTACGTTTATCATTACAGAAAGTGGCACTTCAAGCATTCGCACTTGTGGAACGAATATTTTTTGTTCTACATAAAGGCTTCCAGGATAATATTTTTTTCAGCATGTTCTGTATTAGTGCTTGAATCAGCAATCATGAGAGGATGTATGAGAAAGAGAGCAGTGACAGTGAGAAGGGAGGACACCACATCGGAGGACAGTGATAGCTCATTACCAGGGGAAGATGAAGATGCCATTTCAACACCATATACAAAGACTAAGGGTGTGCATACGTTTATGGGGTCATTCACAGATTTTAAAGTAGAAGTTGACCTACAGTCTGATCTGCAGTAGCATTGGCTCAAAAGAATTGGATTATTACAGTTTGCTATGTTGCCATGGGAACGTTGGAGATGCAATTATGAGGTAAAGAGTCAGTTGGAGATTATGCGGAACATGAAGGGTCAACTCTCCTTTTAGGTAAAATTTTCACCAGAATTAGTTGAAGAAGTATTTCAATTGGCTATATACGATGATGTTGTAGTTCCCAAATGTTCGGAGGAGGTTTTGAAGAAAGACTTTGGACCCCGAGAAGGAAGACGGAAGTACTATATGATGAGGAATGTAAGCTATACTCGAAGGGAACAACTAAAATGGTATTTGGAAAGATTATGTTTTATCATTAAATATGATTCTATGTCTAGGGAGAATTTTGCACCTTTAGCTTATGCAGAGGCAGGAGAAAAGGTGAGTTGGGCTCATTGGATGTATGATCACTTACAGAGTGAGATTTTTGTTGGGGATAGGCGTAAGACGCAAACAAATAGTCGATTATCAGCATATTTAGCTGCTTTATTCGAATTTGTGCAGTTAGTTGAAGATCAAAAGATCATGTGGCCAAGGAGATCAAATTTTGTGGTCATCAAGCGATGAGTAAAGAGCAAGAACAGTTAGCAGTGAGACAAGTAAGGAATAGACTTTCACATACTTCTGAAGATTTTCTTTGCACTGGTGATATGGCACAAGAAAGGAACCATGTTACTCAAATCATTGAATCTGATATATATGAAGCAAAGATACAGGAAGATATTTTGCTGCCAGTGCCAGATAGTATTGAGGATCCGAAAGTATTTGGAACTGCTTTTAGGTTGTCTAGGAAAAGAAGAGTGGAAGAGCAATTACAGGTTGAAGCCGAAAAAATGTTGAAAGATGATAATATTTCAGATTATGATGTGTCAGGGATGAAGAAGAAGTTGCAGGAAGTGTCAGATTTTTTAGTTTTTCAGGAGAAAAGATTGTTTCGGTATGAACAGACTCATATATTTATTAATAAGACTGATTATCAGTCTTTGAAGGAGAAGATTAAAGAACTTCAGGATGCATTGGATAAGAAGGAATGTATGTTGGAAGAGTTGCAGCATGATAAGAAGCAATCGGTGGTAGAATTAGCTAGTACGAAGAAGTCTATTCAGGAATTTGAAGCATGGCAGATGACTGTACAAATGTAGATTCAAAAAGAGATGATGAATTTTTTTGCGGTAAATGCTACAGTGCAGGCAGAACAGGTAGTTCTTGAGTCGAGACTAAAAGTTTTGCAGGAATTACACGAGCACATATTAAAAGAGGAAGGTGTGCAGTTAGATGCTGTGTTAATGACAAAGATGGATATAGCAGAGGTGAAGCAGCATCTGCATAAATATGTTCAGGACATCTGGAGTGTTTTTCAAAGTCATTGGTTCGGTATGATTAAGAGCAATATGAACAGGTGCAGACAAGTTTTGTTTCCAAACATGAAAAAGATTTAGTATGTATAATTTCAGAGCAACAAAAGTAGATTGAAGAACAGACTCAGATCATTGCAAAACTGCGAGAGAAGTTGTTGAAAGAGACATTCGAAGAAAAGGTGGAGATATTTGATGTAAATGTTTCAGAAAAGCAGGATGGTGCAGAAGAAGATATTAATAATGAAAAATTAGAAGTACAAGAAGAGCAGATTTTCACACAATAAGGGAAATATATGATCAAGGGATTGTGAAATTCGAGTTTAATTTTTGACAAAATTACCCACCGGGCTGTGCCAGGTCTTGAAGGCAAGGAAACCTGGAGAAATAAAATAAGAATAAAACGAAAAAGACGGCTATGCGGAGATATATACGGATGTGTCGCAAGAAAAGGGGAAGTTATAGGAAAGGAGTTAGCAACAACCGTAAGGCAAAGAGAGAGAAGGTAGACGAAGAACGAAGATGCAACAATTTTAGAAAAGAAGAAAGAGAAGATCGACGAAGACGCTACAACATGAAGAGGAGGAAAGGTACGAGGCGTAAAGATGCAATGATCAGAAGGGAGATGACGGTGCAAGAAGTGTAGTGTTACAACTGTGAGAAGAAGTCAAAGAAGAAGGAGTTCCTTGTTAGGACCGGAAAAGACCAGGTTCTGCAATAAAAAACAGTATAGAGATAATGATTGAATGAAGACCTTTGCGGTTCAATTAAATTCTCATACTGAAGTTCTAATCTGTACAAAATAACAATCTGTATTATGATGTTACGTCTACCAATGAAATGATCAACCAAAAGGTTTGCGCAGTAAAGTTATAGTGCTGAAAATCTTCTGTTTACGGTTAAGTCTGTTTGAGTGATTCAGACTGTACTGTGTCAGAATGCAAATGATTTGAAATATAGGTAAGCGAAAAAGGGGAATCTGTGAAATCTTTTGCAAGAATAAAGTGTAGCAAGACTGTGCAAATTTTGAATTGGCAAAAAACTGTCAGAATGAATGTTTCTGGTGAACTTACGGTAGTATTCCGGTAATATTACGGTGATGTTCCGGTGAAATTTCGGTGACTTTATGAGACAATTTCAGTGGAATATCTGGGGAAGTAAAGATCAATGCACAATGGGAAAAATGGTGAAATCTGATTTTGCTAGTTGGACGATGTTGTGTTGAACCGGAGAACCCTCAACACTTCATTAGCAACACAGTAGAATTGCCAAATGTGTTGGGTGTTGGGCTCAACACATAGCTACTCACTTCTAATATATTCACATAGAAAACATTCTTGCCTCTGATTCTTTTCTCTCACATAGGATAAAAAATAGATATAGATACATGTAGAAGAATTCAGATTGACAAACTTCTGCATCAGTTAGTACGGAACAGATCTTCAGTTCAAGAAGGAAAAACACTCGCAATAATTGTGCAAGACAAATATATGTAAAACAACTTCATTAAGTCTTCCAAAAACTTCATAAATTACAATCTTGGATTTATGTCAGACATTTTTCCTATAGAGTCTTCCGTCTTCAGCACAGATTTTAAATCATTCTGTAAACTCCTCCTTCAGCACTGCTTCACACCAGCCTTCTTGTTTCTTGCATCTTCTTCTTGGGGACACTTTGCTTCCTCTCCCCCTTTCTATGAACAAAATATAACATAACAATACATTCACGCCACCGAGTAGTGTAGATGCTCAGATGACGGCTCAAGTCATCTGCCAACTCAATCCGCACACACAGGGTGTTTGAAGCAAGCTCAGGTGGTTTAATCCTACTTGAAGGATAGGGTAAATGGGGTCCACAAAACTCTATTTACTTTAGTTGTAAAAGAAGTAATAAATATCTCAAAATAACTAATGAGGAATCTCTAACAATCCATGCATTTAATGACCGTATGGTGGAGCTGATCTATACCTAACAATAACATCTTGATATGATTGTAAAATTGATGATTTTTGTGTTATATGTTCTTTAATAATCTAATCGACTTCGTTTTTAGTTGGCTTTGGGTGAGTATGTATAATTAGAGGTGGTGGAAATAAATTTTCACTATTCTGTGGTTCAGGAGATGCAATGGAAATTAAAGCTAAAAACTTTGTTAAACAATGATCGTAAGATATGGAAATTAATGATTCTTTAGTAATTTTATCTTTAATGACTTCTTCTACTTCTACCTCTTCAGACTCAATTCTAGCTTCAGTACTTTCAGACACAACTAAATGCTCTATGGACATCGGAAATGTAGATCAATGGAAAATAGTAAATGAATTAATGAATGTGATAAGAATAGCTATCAACAATAATACCGCTAATGCTAAACCTTTCTAAGTAAAAATCTTTGCTAAAATGATGTAAAATTCTAATGAATCCTATACAAAGAGAATGTTGTAAATAGCTAGATCAAAAGTAAGCTTCAATGGGTTTTGATAAGATAGATGGAACAATGTTGAAATAACTCAATCTTCAATTTGTCAAAATTTTCACTCTTTGACAATGCTCTTTAGACACTTCTTCTCTTGAATGTCTGCAAGAAACATTAGGAATATAAGTATAACTTACAAATCATAATTCTCATAACATTCTCATACGTTCTCATACATGCTTAGTACACATGCATATGCGCATGCATACATTAAAGCATTCACATGCACTCTAATGCTTACATTCACACTCATGCTAATACATTCACTTACATGCATACATTTCTCATGCATACTAATGCACTTTACATGCATGCTCTTAATCATGCTAATACACATTTTCATTCATATGCACATACTAACGCACATGATATATGCTAATATATATATTTCTTCATTCAGATGCACTTATATGCACATGCATTACATTCTCATGCTCATGCACTTACTCATGCTAACACTCATTGTAATGCACACATATGCATACATTCATACTTATACTAATCCATTCACTTACATGATTATGCATCTAACTTGCTCACATGCACACACATCCATTAACTCTTATGTATAGGCACACACACACTAACACATGCATTTATATGCTCACATATGTTCTCATGCACTTCACATTATGAAAACATACATATGCAATGACTCTTATCTTCCTATGCTTAGAACTAAGTACTTCTCTATTTATACCATAACAATATCTAATTAAACAATACAATAACTAATTAGATCTAATTATATCTAATAAATGTATTAATATATATCTAACTAGATCTAATTATCTCTAATTAAAACAATAAAATAACTAATTATATATAAGTGATATATATCTATTTTCTCTCTCTTTCTTTCTCTCTCTCTTCTCTTTCTCTCACTTTCTCTCTTTCTCTCTCCCTCTCTCTCTCTCTTCCTCTCTCTCTCTCTCTCTCTCTACCTCTCTCTCTCTCTCTCTCTCTCTCTCTCTCTCTCTCTCTCTCTAAATATCGCATAATGTAAGGCTCTCTCTCTCTCTCTCTCTCTCTCTCTCTCTCTCTCTCTCTCTCTCTCTCTCTCTCTCTCTATATATATATATATATATATATATATATATATATATATATATATATATATATATATATATATATATATATATATATATATATATATATATATATATATATATATATATATATATATATATATATATATATATATATATATATATATTGCATCAATACCTATAGCCATAAGTCTCTCTCTCTCTCTCTCTCTCTCTCTCTCTCTCTCTCTCTCTCTCTCTCTCTCTCTCCCTCTCCCTCTCCCTCTCCCTCTCTCTCTCTCTCTCTCTCTCTCTCTCTCTCTCTCTCTCTCTCTCTCTCTCTCTCTCTCTCTCTCTCTCTCTCTCTCTCTCTCTCTCTCGAGCGTTTCAATCTCTCTCTCCGTGTCTTCAGACCACTGGTAGAGGAGGAACACTTCCTCTCTCTCTACCTCCACTCTCTATGCACATCTACTGCATCTTTTGGAGTTGCAACAGCTTTGCATCCCATGTCAAGTTGTCTTACAATGCATCAGAATCAATATGCACACAAAAAAAGGAGCTACAGAATCATGTTGAAATCAATTTCTCAACCTTATGCTATTGTGTGGGCTATCGCCTCCCAGAATCAGGGAGGAGGATCACTTTCTCTCTCTCTCTAAAGTATATCTCTCCCCAGTATCTATCTACGTGTCTGCACACTCTGTCGATTGTCAGAACTGAGCAAGAAACCAAACTCTCTCGGTGCACTCTCTCTAATTATGTAATCCCCTCTTTCTCATCAACTCTACACTCTCTCTTTCTCTCTCTCTCATGCAGACGGAGCCGTCGGAGCTGAATCCAGCCCCCTCTCTCTATCTCTTTCTGTCATGCGGATGCTATCGTGAAGCCGAGCCAGAAGAAGGGAGTGCATGAATATTAAAGAGCCTTTGATCCGAGCAAGGAAGTCTTGCCAAAAACCTTTTAGACCTCACACCTTAGATCTGTGATATGAGCTTCTAAGTGTGAGTTGTGCAAACCTTGTTAACTGCTCGAGGCTAGGCTATTGCATACACAATCATGAGAGAGTATTTTTTATATATAAAGCAAGGCCCTTGGGAGTGAGCATGCATGACTAAGGTAGGATGAGGTGCATTCTACAACCTTTCTTTTTCGGTCATTCTCTGTACTCAGATTGTTTCTTCTATGCCAGACGTTGCTACAGAATACCTGAGTCTCTCTTTCCATATGTGTTGAACAGCTAAGAAAAAACTCTTTCTTATTCATACATAAAGAGCAAGAAGAGAAGAAAGAAAACGAGTACCTGCAAGAAACATTAGAAAATTTGCAGCACAACACACATATATATATATACACACAGAGTCATGAGCCTACCACTCTTTCAATTTTTTGCTTTAATTTTCATCCACACTTTTGCACACACTTACTCACCACACTTTTGTATTTAACTTTAATCATTTTAATTGCATAACTTCTCTACTCCTCTATTTTGATCTACAACAACTCACACCATTCTTTTAAATTTACTTCCTCACTTTAAATACACATCTTTTTCTCACCACACTTTAAATACACATCTTTTTCTCACCACACTTTAAATACTTACTCACACACACCATTGACTATTTATCCATTTTAATTTAATTGTTCTTAATTTTAATATTATATTATTACATTTAATTTAAGTTTACACTAAGGGTTTAATATAATTCAATACCTTAATGCTTACTTATACAGACACTTTTAGAATAGCTAATGAATTCATAATTTAATTTATATCAAATAAATGTATAAAATGTTAGATTATTTAATTAACTATGATCATACATTAATTAAAACAAAGGTTTTCACACATTATATTAATGTTAATATTCACACACACTCATATATATACACATAAACACACTTTGGAACCCTTTGGAACCTCATATTTATCTACCTAGCATTAGCATTCTTACATAAACACTCATAAACATATGTAACCCTAGAGTTTTATACCCATGCCCCATGCTTAAATGGGTACAAACACACATTTCAATGTGTAGTTAGGGTAATCTTAATGTGGCTATATTAAACTTCATAACTTTGTACTTGCAAGTATTCACAAAGAGATTAGTTCCAAGCAAAACAATTGATCAATAGTGTTATAGAGGGTTTAGAGTTAACCAATAAAAATGTTTCATTTGTTCTGAACGTCAACTGGAAGGTGGAAATCTTTTCGACATCTACCCCCCACCAAACGTGCACATCGTCCCAATGGGCCAACCTGTAGATCGAGGGAAGAAGCATCTTGATGATCATCCTGAAAGTCAACCGTATCACAGCATCAATTCTTTTATAAATAAATCTTAAACTTATCAAATATTTCAATTTTTTATGCAACATGCTCATGAAGTTTATTTAAACTCAATCTGGTAATGAAAACATATCAAATTATAAAGTTAAACTATCGACCAGTTTAGTCAAAAAAACATTAATCTAAATTTCATCCATTTATAAACTTTGCGAAGATCAGTATGAAACAGAATTCATCTTCATTCACTCAAAATCCAGTTTCGTCATATGCATGCACTTACATATAGGCAATCAAACATGGCAAAGAAATCAACTAAATCTACTCATACAAGCATCCACCTTGTTTCCCCAATTTTATTCGCTAGATGTGTTTTCCACAACTAGCTTTGTTCATCTTCGGCTTCATACAAGTATGATGAGAAATCTTCATATAGATAATGATCATAAGTACCTTTTTGGGGTGAAAGAAGGTATAACTTCGGTTCATCATATCTTTTTTTTTTTCCTTTTCTTTTTCTCTATTTTTTTGTTTTTACATTCCCAACTTTTTCTGTTTTGAAGAAAAGGCTTAACCCCTTAATCCGAGCTAAGGTTCTAGATGTATGTATAAGAAAGACCTAGGATCTCACAAACAAGGATCATGCATCTATATGGTCCTACATATATACAATTACTTCCATTATTTGCAATGAACTACAAATCCTTCTGCCCATAACAAATCCCCACTCAATCTATAAACTTAGAAACATAAATCATGCTTGTATTCCTACTATGGCTAAATAGATTCTCTTCATAATTTAATAAGCCTCATCCTAGATTTTATGATTAAATTTATTATGAATGCAAGTGATATGCATACATAAAACATAAAAAATCAAAACATAGAGAAATACAACCTGAAATTAACTTCTTCTTCAATCTTCTCATCTTCAACTTTATCATAAATGTGCCATAAAAGCTTTAATTAATTTGCTCAAAATCATCTTCAAGTCTTGCTAAAAATCATCAACAGCTAGATATACAAGTAAAATTAGCTTTCATAACCATACATTTATCTTCATTCTGCAAAAGAAAATCCACATTTAAGGAAAAAACCCATACATAAATCATTCATTCTCTTCATCATACATTACTTCATAATTTTCAGCATTTCTTTGTTTAAATAATTTATTCCTTTTGCCCGCAATTAAGTTCTGGAGAGGTATTCCATCCAATTCTCGTAAAGCATATGCTCCATTATCATAAACCTTGATCGAGTACCACATAAGGTCCAAACCAACACCGCTTTAACTTACTAGGAGCATCATACTAAGAATCAAATGTGCTATCATAAATCAAAACACAATAATCAGTTTGAATTGGCTTTGGCCTTAACCTATGCAATTTATCAAAGTATTTCTTATTCTTGATTCGAGATTCTTTCAAGTTATCTATAGCTTCCTCTATCTTCTCATTTCCTTGCTGGTAAGTATTTGCGTATGAATAAGAAAAATAGGTTTTTGGCAGTACATTAACTCTGTTGGCATATACCCCATTGTTCTAGTACAGGTCATTATTTCATCCCATAATGCAAATGGTAGAAATTTCAGCCAATTCTTAAGATCACCATTGCAGGCTTTAGAAATTGTCTTAATAATTGGAGAATTTCCTCTTTCTATTTTCCCGTTAGCCTTAGGGTTATAAGCAGTGGTAAGAGCTAAATGAATTCCATGCCTAGAAAAGAATTCTCTAGCCTCTTGAGCGTCTAATTCACCCCTATCAGCCACTACCTTCTCAACATAGTTAAACCTTGAAATTACATCCTCAAGAAGAAATTTACATACATTGAATGTTGTTTTCTATCGTAGGGCTCAGCCTTCTACATGGTTTGTAATGTCTTATCTTGCAAGTACTATGTGCCTCATCTTATCTATACCTTTGGGCATGGTCACTAGGTCAACTACCCACTTATAATATATGCATGGTGGATAGGTAGGATGCAACAGATCCCTATGCTTAACTGATGAATGTAATTGACATATGTCACAAGAATTTGCATAGTGCTTTACATTAACATAGATGCCTGGCCACCAATAACTTTCTTTAATCTTCTCATAAGTAGCCACAAATCCCTTATGTTCAGCCCATAAAGTATCATGCATATTTTTCATGGCTTGCATTTGAACATTCCTAGTTCCTAGTACTCTTTATGGAAATTTAATCTTCCCCCTTGCATGTCTCCAAATTAGTCCATCTTTTAAGAAAAAATTGAAAGCTCTTTTTCTAATATTCCTAAATCTATTTGAAGACCATGTACGTGATCTAATCAAAGTACTAAGATACCTCCCAATGTCTTGCCACTCTCCTTCATATTCATCGATATTAAATTGTTCATACACATATGCTTGAGAATCATAATTAATTGTATTCGGATCTAATTCTGCTTCTTCATCTTCATCATACCTAGCTCTAGAAAGCATATCAGCAACATAATTAGATTTTCCTACAATATGAATTAAAACTAGATTTATAAATTTAGTGTAAGAAATCCATCTAAGCATAGAAATATTGGGTGATGAACAATTTGTTATCATTACTATCAGTGATAAACAATATGTCTCCACAATTACATTTGCTCCTATAAAATATTCTTTATCAGTCTTTGATGCGATGACTAAACCCCAGAGTTCTCCTTGAATTTGCGGATAATTTCTTTGAGCTTCATGTAATATTTTAGCTCCAAATCTCACGGCATATCTTTTTCCCTCTTCGTCATCCTGACCAATAAGCCATCCTATGCCTATGGGACTCATATCGACAATCAAAATAATGGGCTTTTGATCAGAATAATCCACACATTTTAAAATAGGAGCATTAAGAAGTAATTTCTTTAATTTCCTCATAGCTGTGCAAATATGGCAGAGTATGTAAATGATGAGGCTGGACCATCTAAGCATGCTACAACAAGAAAGAGGAACTATCAACTGCATCATAGAACACAATGACTAGAACCCGACATCCCATCAAATGCAAGAGTATCACAAAAGCATAGAGAGAAAACAAGAGCCTTTACAGAGATTTGATAGTATCAAACTCTATGGAGCTTATTATTCCATGAAGGCTATTTCCAATGTTCTGAAGGAAGATCTCAAAAGCTATTGTGCCAGACTTCATAACAAGGGATAGCCACTGAGGCACTCCAAGAAGTTGTAGAGGCATATCTAATATCAATGTTGGAAGACTCTAACCTATGTGCTATCAATGCAAAGAGAGTGACAATACAACTTGAAGATATGCAGCTAGCTAAAAGGATTAAGAGGAATAACCCTTAACATTTGCAAACTCTCCTATTGGGAGAAATGTTTGTATATTCCAAATTGTTCATATGATCTTATTTTTATTAAATTTCTTCTCTAAAGTGTTTGTCTCTTAGTGTTTTTTTTTTGAAGACTATATGTCTCCTAAGTATTTAAAAGTGTCTTTATGTCTTTGCACATGAGTATCTTAGTCTTCCACATCGTTTATGAAGTTAAGAAAATATTTCATGTACATGGAGTTTCTATTTTGTGCTTTAAATGCTTGCAATGGCCAAGAATAGCCAAAAAAAAGGCCTACCATAGAAATAAGGAACTAGGCCCTGCAAACATTTTATAGGGCCCAAACCCGCATTTTTGTGGCAAGCCTTTTTTTGGCTATTCTTGGCCATCAAACCATAGGTCATGATCATTGGAGCATATGGTTTGCCTTATTTGAGGCGCAATTCATGCAAAGCCTTTGTACAAGAGAGCAATAGACTTGATGCATGTCTACATGTACTTGTACCTTGACGCATGTTTATATGCACCTATAGGAGTCCATTTGTGCTCTAGTGCACTCAAGAAGGCCTAGGAATGCCAAAAAAGGGTCTACCATAGAAACACGGGATTGGGCTTTGCAAAACTTTGGCAAGGCCCAATTCCTTGTTTCTATGGAAGACCCTTTTTTGGCTATTCTAGGCCATCAAACCATAGGGCATGATGATTGGATCATATGGTTTTCCCTATTTGAGATGCACTCGATGCAAAGCCTTTGTATAAGAGAGCAATAAACTTGATGCATGTTTACATGGACTTGTAACTTGATGCATGTTTATATGCACTTATCACTATGCAAATGTGCTCTAGTACACTCAAGAAGGACTAGGAATTCCAAAAAAAGGGTTTCCATAGAAGCCAATTGCACTACATAAAATCAAAAGAAACATTGATTTAAGTATGCAAAACATATGAAGTATGTTGTCAAAAACATAAAGGCACAATAGACAATTGAATGCACATGGGAATTGAAAAAAGCATAATTACTATTTCAAGTGTCTACAATTGGATCTTGGCCTTGAGCCTTTCCACTACTTCCTTTCTTCTTTGGAAAGATTGTGGCAATTGGTAAGTCAAAACTGATTGGGATATTACATGGGGGTTTGTCAATCCAAGACCCAAAGCAATTCCTATTTGACCTAATATTTTTCATCAAAAGTTAACTCCTAGGGTAATAAGGGCAAAGGACTTCCTAAATAAAATTACACAATTGGTCCCTCTCATTATTGTAGATAGGCACAAAAGTTTGCTCAAGGCCTTCAGACACTAAGTCATGAAGTGCCCTTGAGGGGAATAATCCTTGTGAATAATTACAAAATCTTCCTTTTGCAATTTCCCAGTTTCCAAAGGAAGAGCCACCACCACAGATAGCCCGGTCACCACCACACCATGCTGAAAATTTATCATCTTCAACTACTTCCTTCACATAGACATTTAATGAGTACAAATATAAAACATAGTAAATCATAAATGTAATTAGATACTTACACCTTGAAGCCTATCTTCATCCTCTCGTCTTCCCATTACATCTAGAGGAATGGAAGAGTGAGCCATGCCAATTTGCTCCACAATAGGGGATGTTGTGATCTTCTTGTCCAAATTTCTTTCCCTTGCTATGGCCAAATCCTCTTTAGTGGCATTTTGGTTGGAATCACTCAAAATCTCCTCGCACATGAAGGCAATAGTATTTGCAATTGAATCATCGAATGGAGTGATTGATTTTTTAATTTTGTTGATTTTTGCATCAAAGAAAATGTTTAAACATAACATAACAAAAAACAACATGTCCAACCACATTTCAAAGTAGTGAACATAGAGTTTTGACAATCCATTGCAATAAGAAGGTAATCATGAGACAGAATAGAATGACCAAGACCAAAAAAGTGACATCATCAAGTTGCAAGAGAGTTGTGACAATGAGAGTTCAGTTCCATCTTTACTCCAATTTGCAAGGGCTTTCATTTTGTATTCCAATCTACATCCCACCTATAATCAATTTATAAGAAATTCAAGTTATAAAACTAAAATAAGCAATAACAAAAAGATTACTTACAAAAAATCACAAAACATTTCTCACCTTATGTCCTTGTATTTTGAATTTGGATTAAGTTGGTCCCTCAAAGCCCATGATAACCAAGTGCTCTATCACATTAGCCAAGGTCCAATGATGAATCACCAAAATACTTTCCATTTCATTGTTGGGCAATTTAAGCTTTATTTCAAATGAATGTAAAGATCCCTTTTATTTTTGAAATGGTATCCATTGGCTAAGTTTGCACATCCAAGGATCATAGTAGAATCTAATGTACAATGAGGTGTATGTTTTTTTCAAATATCAAAACCCTATATCTGCTCCACCTATTTTACAAAGATATTTGTCACCTTTTGCAATTCCTTCTATCAAACCCCAGTTTTCAACTAGAAGACTTTCGACTTGCTCATATGAGATATCTTTACACATGAACATGGTGGAAGTCTCTTGGAATGAGAATGCTTTCAATAAACATAAAAAACAATGGATGGGAAACATTGGTGTAGACCTACAGGTCTAGACACTTTTGTGAATTTCAAAGAGTGATTTATATCCATTACTATCTTGTACTTCAAAGATGATATGAATCATATGTCAGGTTTTGGCAATTCCAAAATAAGAAGAAAATCTACTTAGATCCTCTCAAACCTTCCAAAACAATTCATTGTAGAGGGTACAACATATCTATGTGTGTAAAAGAAAACTCTATCATGCAAAGGTTGAGTAGGAGATACTTCGGAGAGACTAGTGCACCAACATCTACATGCAATGCCTGGAAAGTACCTATAAGACTATGAACTGGTTTCTCTTCCACCAAAGTAGAAGGAAATAAATCTGAAACAAATAAAGGCATATCTAAATGGTTCAAAAATATATTCAACACTATAAAACATAAAATATTGTAGAGTAATATTTACACTTCATAGGATATCTCATTTTAATAGAGTTTTCAAGTTTCATAGTTTCCATTGTAAAAACATGTTGTACAATAGCAACCATCCCATTATCTTTGTGATTCTTGAAGCCAAGTAGCTTTCCTTCCAATGAAGCTCCAAGCTTCCATGATCTCTAACTCGATGAGGCCAAACTCTAGATGGTTGCATGTACAGACATCCACCTTTTGAGTAATCATGTGATATCCATTGTCCATCTATAGTTTATTGTGACATCTTAATGTGAGGACTTCATCTTTTGGTCACCTAGAAGTTTTAGATGTTGCCATTGAAGTTGAAAGTCTTCTAGGTACAATAGTAGTTTGAGATAGAATATGCAGATAGGTTGGAATATAGAAACAAGAGCTTCAATGATGTGCTACAGTGAGGAAGTAGTGTAAAAATGTGACTTTTTGGGATTTGGGTATGCAAATGTAAGGTTTACGAGGGAAGTAACTCTTCTTTGAGTTTTTTTGAAAATGCCTTTTTTTTTAAGCTCAACACATGCATGGATTTTGAATTTGGGGTCAAAAAGAGTACATATGACCCTAAAATGTAATGAGGGATCCACTTCAGGTGTTATGATGAGTTTTTAACTTTGCAAAAAAATTGAATTTTTGGGCCTAGCCAAGTTACAAGATTCCTTTTCTTTCTAGTGGAAGCTCATTTAATAAGGGAGAAATATGTCTCCTCTTCCCCCTTCAGCCTATTATTTTATAGGGTATTGAGATTTTATAGGGTATTGACTATGGTTGATTGGTCCATCACTAATCACTCTTCAATCTAAAAGGCCCATGCAAGGTTCATTTATTCCCCTAATGGAATAGAGATTGATGAGATGAGGATTTAGGTTCAAGAATAGAGAGGATAAATGAAGTGACTCAGTCATTGGGTGTACTTTTGAGAAATCATTGGTTAGGTTAGAGCCAAAGAAATCATTCTCATTGTATTGAAATTTTGAAGTGAATTGAGGACCTCCCTTGGAGATATAGTGCATAAGGGAACTAGCTAAAAAGTAGTGGCTAAACAATGTGCTTAAAATAGGATATCATGCAGAGAAATTGGTGCAAGTAGAAGACATTATTGAAACAAGTAAAGCATGGCCATTCAATGGTAATATTTTGGGATCGATTGTATTCATCTATGTCCCTATTCTACTAAGATGAAGAGTCATTGTCCTTGGAATCTTGGACCAAATCCTAAAAGAATTAGTGCATGCACATTTGGAAAATCATGAAAAAGATGGTATAACCAAGAGTGCAAAAAATGTCTAAATATGTATACAAAATTATTGAGCAATTTCCATAAGGTAGGCCCTTAGTTGAGAAATCATCATAGAAGTTTTTGATTAAAATACAAAGTTAAATTACCCAAGACACTTGTGGTGTGCCATTTGACTATGATTGGATAGAATAGGTAAGGAAAGAATGATTCTTTGGGGTTGATGGTGGTGAAATTTGTCTTGGGAGTAACAATGGGCAAAGAAAGTGTTTATCACATTCTGTCCATAAAACAAAAGATAATGGTATATTCATGCCAACAAGTATTTGGAGTATGTAAAGACCTCATAAAGATTGAATCAAAGATATAATTAAGGGTTAAATGCACTAAAAGATGTCCCTAGAGGGATATATTTGAGAGATATTATGCCCCACATCCCGTTTGATTCTCACTTCAAGATGCATGTCCAAGATGCACCATGTGTTCATTCCTAGGAGATAGCTTCCCTTTTCCACTTATGTTGAGCTATTTGATGTTTGAGAAGGGGTGGACTCCTTGAATGATGCTTGACGTGATAGCTGATGCTTGCAAGCTATCAAATACTCCTCCAAAAGTTTCATTTGATAACCAAGTTGAATGAAAGTAGAGGAACTAGGACCTAAACAAAAAAACAAAAATGGATGGTTGTGCTACCTACAAATCGGAAATAACTATCTACTCTAACTAACCACAATCACTAAAGTTCACCCCTAGAGGCAAGAACAATGTATGAATGACTCTTTGTTAGAAGAGTAAAGAGTTTAGTTTCTTTTCATGAAAAGTTTGGCAATCTTGTTGAGTAATGTTGTGCATCATAGCGATGCCCATCACACAAGTTACTAGGAGTGATCCTCTCTCTCCTCAATAATGGTTCCAAAATGTATTGAGTCATAACATAGGTTAAGCTCAATCAATAAATCATAAACAAGTGTCACACACCCACAATGACTCGTTAAGCTCAATCAAAATGCATAGAGAAACACAAATACAAATTTGCAAGAAGAGATCTCACAATTTCATTTGATAAAAAGAAAGCTTTGCAACACCTATGAGAAGGAGAAAGCTTCCAACAAAGTTTATTTAATGGGGAAGTTGTATGAATTACATATGAAAGATACAAATAGTGTTGAAAATCATTTAAATGATTTTGATGCTCTCTTTTCGCAGTTGGAAGCTCAAAATATGGAATTGGATGATGAGATGAAAGCAGTTCTCTTGCTATGTACACTTCCAAACTCATGGGATGAATTTTGCATAGACTCTAATAACAATGTACAATGCACTTAAAGCTTGTCTATAATGACATATATGGTGCACTTCTCAATGAAGAGATTCAGAGGAAGTCTATGATTTCCATCCATAGTGGAGATGCATATAGTGTCTGTGATTCTTATCATGGAAAGAGTCAATCACATGGTAGAAGTAAGAATAGAGACAACAATAGTAAATGTGGAAAACATAGAAGAAAATTAGGGACATTGAATTCCATCATTGCCACAAGAAGAAAAATATGAAGAAGGATTGTTATGCTTTGGAGAATGCCAAAGGCAAAGGTCAGCATGTTGATGATCATGTTAAATAGTTACCTGCACCATCTACTTCACATATGAAGATAAAAGAAATAAATGATCTTTCTGATGATGTTGATGTGTTGACACTTGACAATATTGTACCTAGTGAGGCTCTTATGGCCAATCCCTTTTAATACACATGGTTGCTAGATTTTGGTGCCTTTTTTCATGTAACACCACATAGAGAGTCATTCTCCAGTTTTGAAGCAAAGTCTTTTTGTATAGTGAGGCTTGGTGATTCTTACTAGTATGACATTGTTAGAATTGAAGATGTGCTTATGTAGCTTCTTTATGGTTCATAATGTGTGCCATGCGCATTCATGCAAGTTGATGTTAGTTGTTCATCTTGATGAATTTTGCTACAAAGTGATTTTCTATCTTTAGTCATTTTGCATTTCAAACTGTAATATGGTTATTGGTAAAGGAAGCAAAGTTGGTTCACTTTATCCATTTTTTGAATCTCATAAAGGACACTTGTTAACCATCATTAATCAACCTATGGTTTGCATATGGCATGGTCATTTGGTCCACATATATTGTATTGGAATGGAATTTCTTGTTTTCACTACTTACATGTGTCATCTTTCTCTCATTTTTATTTTTGTGAGCATTGTCAATATGGAAAGAAAACTAGGAATTTCCATAGAACACACATTGAATATTTGTTTCAGCCATTAAATCTTGTTCATAAAAATGTGTGTGGTCCTATGCCCACTAGGTCATTAGGTGGTGCTCTTTACATTTTCACTTTAACAAATGATGCTGCTGGAAAAGTCTAGTTTATCTTATCAAGTCTAATGATGAGGTATTCCCTACTTTGGGCAAATTTCTTCCCTCAATAGAGGCTGAGAAGGTAACTAAGCTTAAGGTGTTACGTTCAAATAATGGTGGTGAGTATATCTCACATGAATTCAACCATTTTTGTCATTGTAGAGGAGTATGGAGAGAGCTTACAACTCTTTATACCCCTACAAAGAATGATGTGGTTGAGAGGATGAATATAACTATTTAGGATAGAGTAGTTTCCATGTTGCATCATGCAAATCTTTCACAAGGCTTTTGGGCAAAAGCAGTGTTGACTATAATTCATGTGATTAACCTTTCACCTTGTAATTCCAAAGGCTTGAAATATGTCTATGTATGTAAAACCTCAAAACCCTAATCCTAAAGACTTAGACCTATAACATGTGTATGTGTGTATGCATGTGTGTATGTATATGTATTATGTGTATATGTATTATGTGTTTATATGTGTGTATGCATGTGTGTTTGTATGTAAAAGCCAAAAACCCTTATCCTAAACTCTACCACTAAAACATGTATATGTGTGTATGTATATGTGATGTGTGTGTATGTGTATGTGTATGTGTATGTGTGTGTATGCATGTGTGTATATATGTGTATGTGTATGTGTGTGTATGCATGTGTGTATATATGTGTATGTGTATATGTGTGGATGTGTGTACGCATATGTGTGTGTATGTGTATATGTGTCTATGCATATGTGTATGTATGTAAACCCCCAAAACCCTAATCCTAAAGACCTAGACCTAAAACATGTATATGTGTGTATGCATGTGTATATATGTATATATATATATATATATATATATATATATATATATATATATATATATATATATATATATATATATATATATATATATATATATATATATATATATATATATATATATATATATGTATGTATGTATGTATTATGTGTGTGTATATTTGTATGCATGTGTGTATCTATGTAAAAGCCAAAAACCCTAATCCAAAAACCCTAACCCTAAAACATGTATATGTGTGTATGTATATGTGATGTGTGTGTATGTGTATGTGTGTGTATGCATTGTGAGGAGATAGTTGGATACACTTCAAAGATGAGGTGGTGTTGCACAAATCCTTCTCTACACTTGCCAATGTAGCTTCAGAGTACATAGACATCTTTAGCTTCCCAAATAAGCATTTGCACCCACGATATACCTTGTAGCATCATCCTCAAATAGTTATATCAAAACAGATAACTTTTAGAGCTGAAGAGTCCCATAAACTTGCTATTTATGGACTAGGTTCTAATTCTCAGAAAAGTAGTCATTGCTCATTCATTGATTACAATTTTAGAAATAGATAAATGAAGACCTTAGATCACCAATAGAATTTATTTCACTAATTTAGGATGAGTATATGATGAGGAATGATATTAAGAAGTTGGGGGTGTAATCCCGATGTTTTTGGAAGATGAGAGTGAGCAGACGTAGGTTGCTTGTAGAGAAGCTATATCACAATCTAATGAACCAAATGATGTAAAAATTCTTATCTAGCAAGTAGAATAAAGCAAGATTTCTAATTCAAGTTGAATCATATTAAATGGATGAGTATACACAGAGAACTTGACTGATAAAAATCGTTGAAATGAAGAATTTGCAATAGACAACAGTACATAGACAATGACTTGCACAAAATGAATCAAATACATATATAATTTTGAAAGTATGATACAAAGGAGATGATGTAGGCTTACTCATACGTATGAGGGCTTAGTAAAGCCACAATCTTGAAAATCAATAACTCCTTCTTCTCTACTCCATATCCGCGACTAAAAGTGATGTATTTTTATAGTCATAGAGTGAGTTTAAATTTTGAACCACTTAGGTAGTTGTGACATATAACTCGTAATGCTACGAGATTCCTTCAATCAATCTATTTTACTTTTATCGCAAGAGTTAAACTCTATGTTTTTACAAGAGATGTTCGCATATTCTCTATGAGTGATCAAAACGTATGTGAGATAAACCTTTGATGTTTTGTTCAAGCATCAAGGCTTTCTAAATGTACCAACAACTCCCCCTCAAGCTTAAGATGCTTGATTCTTAAATCCTTAGATATTTTGTGTAATCCAATCATGGATTTGAACCTGTTGAGCTTGCTTCCATCCAATGATTTGGTCATCATGTATGCACATTGCATATGTGTAGAGACATAGGACAATTGTATCTCCTTGCTAGCAATCTTTTCCCTAACAAAATGATAATGTAGTTCTATATGCTTAGTCCTAGCATGAAAGATAAGATTAGTAGCTAAATGAAGTGAGCTGATGTTATCTCCAAATAT